>JAMXBD010002033.1:0-250199 GCA_024138025.1 Combretum micranthum
TCTTTGAGAAAACTGTCGCTCCTTTTAATTGATCAAACAGTCATCAATACGTAAAGGATACTTATTCTTAATTGTAACTTGATTCAACTCTCTATAATCAATACACATTGTAAACTTCCATCTTTCTTCTTACAAAGAGAATAGAGCACCCCATGGGGAAATACAGGTTGTATGAAACCAATCTTTTGTAATTCTTCCAACTGAACTTTCAATTCCGCAGGAGCCATTCTATAAGAGCCTTTGATATAGGAGTGGTTCCTGGAATCACTTCAATACCAAATTCAATTTCCCTATCTGGTGGTAACCCGGTAAATTCTTCAGGGAAAACTTCTACAAAGTCTCTCACCACGGGTACTACACCAATATTGAGTTCTTTACCATTTACAACTGTTTCTGAAGCCTTCTCCCATAAATCCATTGTTTACATACTCTTAGGTCTTTTCCTTTCCAAGACATGAATAACTTTCCTACTCTCCAGATCAAAACTCATCTCTGCCCTATTATAATCTATAATTACTTTATACATATTTAACTAATTCATACCTAAAACCTCATCAAAATCAACCATAGGCAAAACCATCATATCAATTGACATATCATTATTAGCAATTCTTACATTAACTTCTCTACAAATACAAGGCTGTCTAGACTTCACACCCAAAGCAGTATTAATACTCATTACTCTATCAGTCAACACTTCAAATTTCAAACCACACATTCACAAACTTTTCAACCAAACATGCATGCGTTGCACCAGTGTCTACTAATGCATATGTTGGATGATTTGCAATCATTATAGTACCTACTAAAGTATCTACCAATGAAGCTTTCTCACATTGTTGTAGGGCAAAGATCCTAGCTGCTGTCATTCCTTTCCTGGGGTTAGGACCATCATTCCTTGGTTTGGTTGTACAATTAGCTACATGATGCCCTCTTTTTTTGCAATAGGCACAGAAAATAGGTTGTAGCACCGGATCCTTACACTCTGAAGCTTTATGTCCTACTTTCCCACAAGCAAAACACGCTTCCGGAGTCCACTTACATTGAGTTTGATCATGAGGCTTGAAACATTTAGGACATCTCTTCTCAAATGTGTTGAAGGGAGTAGCGGTCTTGGTAGAAGATCCTAAATTCAATTTCTTCCCCAAAAATGGTTTCTTCCCTTTGCCGTAGTTATCATACTTCCTGTAAGGCGTGAAAGGTGCAGGTCTTTTTTCTAGAAATGTAACTTGCCTATCACTTTGGGTTTGTTCTCATTCTGAATTTGTTCTGCCAGCTTCGCCTTATTCACAACATCTGATATGGTTGGAAGTTGAAATATTTTAACTTCTCCCTTGATTTTTATATTCAATCCATCCTAAAACTTCTGAACTTTCATCCTTTCATCCTTTCATCATTGTATATGCCTCTAGAAAATCTGAGCAATTTACAAAACACTGCATAGTACTCTTCAACTGTTCCATTGCCTTGCCTGAGATTTAGCCAATCTGAAATCATCTGTTCTCTGACCGTGTTGGGAAAATATTGTAGAAAGAAAGCTTCCTTGAGTCTAAACCATGAAATCGATCTCACCATGTTTTGACTTGTCAATCTCCACCAATTATTTGTATTCTTCTTCAGCATATAAACCGCCAAGTCAACCTTTCTATTCTCTGAAACTTCACTAGCTGCAAAGGCTTTCTCTAGTTCCTCAACCCAATGCTCAGCATAGTAGGATCTGAAACTGTTTCATCAAACTCTGGCACAATCTTGACAAAATCATGTAACTTAACTTGGTCATTTCTCTCATTGCCTTGCACATTTGCTCCATATCCCATCGCTTGAGGAGTATGTTGCTGTACAAACTGTTGCTGGTGTTGGTACATCATTTGTTGATACTGTTGCATCATAGCAAACATATCTCTGAATATCACATACATAGCATTCGGATCTCCCATTGGCATCTATGTCATCTCTGGCATTGGTGGCATAGGTGGAAAAGAAGGCATTTGGGGCATCGGAGGTGGTTATGGAGCTTGAGCTGTAGAAGCAGAAGCAGGAGATGGAGTAGTAGTAGAAGCTGAATAGATGATGAAATAGAAGCTTGAACAGTTGATGATGGAGGAGGTGGCATGTCCTCTCTTTCGACTGTTGTCTAGTCTGTCTTCGAGTTCTGTCCATCTATGATCAACATACAATATATGCATGGCCTTTATTAAATATGCAACCCTAATGAAATGTCATTCAACAATCAACAATCAAGGTAATAATTGAAACAATCATATCACTCAAGTCAATTTAAGTTTATTCCAAGCAAATCATACTACACTTAAAGTCAAATCATATTTAGCAATCACATTTAAACAAGGTCATACAAACTAAGGCTCTGATACCAACTGTAAAGACCCCCCACTTAACCCAATTATTAAGTGTGCCAAATCTCCGACCACGCATAATATCCAAATATTAGGAACAATATTCAAGCATTAAGTAAGGTCTTAAAAAGAGATGTTTATAATGGCTGCCTGTTTAAAACAGATATAACATTCTTATGCTTTGAATTAGAAACATTACCACTACATAGGTAGTGGGTCATTAACTATATACAAGTCATACAACATATATTTATAAATTACAACTTCCCAAGGATCATATAAACATAGAAATCTTACTTACAACCCAACTATATTACAAATACAATTCAACTCAAAATACATTCCAAAGCTTAACAAATAAGCCTAAACACTTCACAAAATTTTACATCAAAAGGAATCCTAAGCATATACTAGGCCTCTCTCTCCTAGTCATCCATAGAATCCTCCCAGTCAGTCCCATAACCCATATGTCATAGGGCTTGTCATCAAAGTCACCTACAAGATAACAGCATGAGCTAAAGGCCCAATATACAATAATGCAAACAAATACATATGCAATGCTCACTTAACTAAATGCAATGCAATAAATCACCACAACTTCATTATCTTATAGTTAAGTAAATAGAACAACATTGGAGTATTCAAACTCCGATTCAAGCTTGGGAATTCTGGAGGTCCTGAATAACAGCAGTTGCTCAGGGGGTTGATATAGATAGACCAGATATCTATATCTCCTATGTCTAACCGATAAAGAATATAATAACATCATTTAGGGTTCACACTTCTTTATACACTCCACTTATCCCGGTCTATAACATCAATTAGTTCAACGATCCCATAACCGTGAACTAAAACATATTATTTCTTTTCCAGCCTAAGTAGAGAATATACCGATACGATTAACCTATTAGCTACCCACTTAGCCAATAAAAGAAACCACTATTGCATCATGATGAACCATTGCATCATGGATTTGAGTCATTGCATCATGACAAAGGATTGGGCTAAGTGCCTAAACTACCGTGCCATTGCATCATGACAAGGTTGTCGCTCCTCGGTTCCGGATTCAACGACATAAAGCACCACCAGTTTCAATATCTTTCATTAATCTTTGATTAAGGTCAAACTGGTATATGCCTATCCTAAGCAACAATCAATCAAAGTATTGTGTACCTGTCTCAGATTGGGAATTGACGGAAATCTCCAACTGAGTACCTATCTCTATTCCACATAAATCAACTATATCACATTACTATCCTAAGTCAATCTTATATTTACTAGATTAGAACTTAGGAAAAATTATTGAACCTTAAGTAAAACCAATCTAAAGTCATCGCATAACATATATACAACATCATCAAGGAAAATCTTTGATTAAAAAGTCTTATATCATGTACTGGAAGATGTTGGAAGAAGTTAGTAAAACTTGAAATTTACGAGTCCACGCCGGCCATTAACGCTGGCAATGCAAACCTTAACGCCCGCGGTTTAGGATTGTATGCCGGCGGCGTACAAGGCGGTGTTAAGAAATATGCATTCTATACAAAAACTTGGAGTCTTTATGCAGGCGGTGTTTAAGAAAAATTTCAAAAGGTCAAAAGTCAGAGTTCTAACGCCGGTAAATTCTGACTTCAACGTTTGCGGCGTTTAAGAAAATTTCTAAAAGATCATAACTAAAAACTTTAATGCCGACGGCGTACGAGGCGGCATACACTGCAATTCGCATTGCAGATTTCCTCTGGTTTCCAAACACAAAAATTTTTACATTTTAACTCTTCCAACTCATTCCAAACCACATGAGAGCCTACTACAACCTACCTATAAAATGTCAAGCATTCTAAAGCTTTCCTAACCACGCTACAACATCTCAACAAGAATTTAGCACATCAACTACTTGTATATATACACATGCATATTTCATGGATTAAGAGGAAAATAAGACATCTAAGCATCAAATAAACTTATCTCAATGTATATATAAGGCTTGGGGAAGGATTTTTGGTGTGTTGAGTCTAAGAAAACTTGATTTGGGTGTTGAAATTTTGGGCTTTGGAGGAATTACGAATTTTCCTCTCCTTTGTTCTGTTTTGAATTGTCTAATTATGCAATTGCACTTTGATGTTTATCCTAATAATGTTGACTTTTTTTTTTTTGGTTGGGGGAGGGGGGGGGGGGCCTTAGATTTGGGCTTATATTGGGCCAAAAATCTGTTAAGCTTAAAGACTATAAACTTAGCTCAAATACACTTAATTCATCAAACATTAATTACTACAACATCCACTTACATTAACATAATAATTGAATAGCATAACTAAACTATCATGTTAAATATATTACTTTAGCTTATTATCTAATCACATACATTAAATCACATTCACATTACAAATACACTAATTCACTCAAACACATACATACATGCAACAATCAATCTACATATATTAATTATAAATTAACTTTAGGTCATTTCACCTCGGTTAGTGGATTTGCTATCATATAGCTTTTATCTATATGCTCTATGCTAATTAAACCACTATGAACCCTTTCTTTTATAGCAAGAAACTTAATGTTAATGTGCTTTGATTTGATGAACTCCTATCATTATTCGAGTAGAGGATTGCTGCCATGCTATCACAAAATTTAAGTGGTCTCTCAATCTCATCAACCACATGCAGTTCAAAAATAAATTATGAAGCCAACAAACATGATTAATTGCCTCATAACAAGCTACAAATTCTGCTTCCATAGTAGAAGAAGCAATGAGTGATTGCTTTGTACTCTTCCATGAAATAGCTCCTTCTACTAGTAGAAAAATATAGCCCAATGTAGACTTTCTACTATCATGGCATCTTGCAAAATCGGAATCTAAATACCCAATGACCTCAGGTTTATCCAACTTTCTGTATGCAAGCATGTGATCATTTGTCGTGTGGTTTACAATTTTGCATGCCAAACTTTTGTAGGACCTTATCAATATAAACTTTCGTCTGTGAATTTGGATTCCTAATACAAAAGAGCTTCACTAAGATCCTTCACTTCAAAGTTTTTTGAAAGAAAATTTTTAATCATTGGCAACAAACCTACATCGCTATTAGCAAGCAATATGCCATCCACATAAATAATTAAGAAAATAAATTTACTCCCATAGAACTCCTGATACACACAATCATCAACTGCATTTACCTCAAAACCAAATGATAATATAATTTGATGAAATCTTTGGTACCATTGATGAGAAGCCTACTTGAGCCCATAGATGGATTTCCTTAGTTCACAAATCATTTTATTAGAGTCATTATCATCCAGAATCTTAGGTTACGTCATAGAAAACGTTTAATCAAGATTTCTATTAAGAAATGCTGTCTTAACATCCATATGATGAAGCTCTCAATCAAAATGTGCTATAAGTGCCAAATTATCCTTAAAGAGTCTTTCGAAGAAACCGGTTGTAATTGATGCCTTTATGTTGAGTGTAGCCCTTAGCAAAAAGATGCACTTTATATCTTTACACATTACCTTACAAGTCCCTTTTCATTTTGAAAATCCATTTACATCCAATGGGCCTCACACCATTTGGCAATAGGACAAGATCCCAAACATCATTGTCATTCGTAGATTTCAACTCTTCATTTATAGCATTAATCCATTTATGAGCATTTGACTTTCAATCACTTCATGGAAATTGACCGGTCATCTTCCAATGAGTAAATGATTTCTTGATGTTCATTGAGAAATATAATATAATCATCTAATATTGCGCTTCTTCACTGTCTATAGACCTTCTTAGAGGCACTAGTTCTTGAGATTATTGAGCTTCTTGAATAGTTAAGGGAAGAGGAACATTGTCATCAGGATGTTCTTGGATCTTGCCAGGAGTAAACTCTTATTTTTATGCAGGAACAGCCAAAGGAAGAGAAACATGATTTTTTTAGTACTATGTTCTTGACTTGGAGCATGAACAATAGGCAATGTAGTATGTTCCTCTTCAAAGACAAAATTCTTAACCTTATTTGATATTGCACTTCTCCGCTCTCTAATAAACCTTCTCAGAGGCACTAGTTCTTGAGATTGTTGAGGTTGTTGAATAGCTAAGGGAAGAGGAACATTGTCATTAAGATGTTCTTGGACCTCCTTAAGAGTAAACTCCTGATTTGGTGTAGGAACAACTAAAGGAAGAGAAGCATGATGTTGTTCAATACTATGCTCTTGACTTGGAGCCTAAACAATAGGCACTGTAGTATGTTTTGAAAATAAAAATAGAGAGAACAAATACTCATGGAATAATCTTGAAAAGTATTTATATTTTTTGTCATGTGTATTATACAACCATAGGTACAAAATATATATGCTTAGATATGAGATATTTTAGGAAACAAAGCTATAGATACCAACTTAAGGGTCAACCCTAATTAATGAAATAATCAACCTAAGATTCAATCTTAATTAATGAAATATTCCAAATATAGAGGATCCTAATCAATTAGAGTTTTTGACTTGATTATTCTCTAATTTTGGAAACTTGCCATCTTTCTAACACTTCCCCTCAAGTTAGTGAATGAATGTCTATCATTGACAACTTGCTCACATCTGAATCAAACTCAGGTTTCAAAAAAGCTTTAGTGAGTATATCTGCTTATTGTAGCTTTGTTGGCACATAGGGTAGGCTGATCCTTTTGCTTTCCACTTTAGCTTTGATAAAATCTCGATCAATCCGAACATGCTTCGTACGATCATGCTTATGAACAATTGCTATACCTGATTTACTATCATTGTACAGTTTCATGGGACCCTTCAAAGGAACATTCAATTCTAAGAGTAATCTATCTAGCCAAATCAACTCACACATCCCTTATGCAATTGTCCTGTATTCTGCTTCGCCATTGCTCCTTACCACAATACTTCTTACTTCACCAAGTAACTCAGATACTCCATAGCTTGGTACAATACCTAGTGGTAGACTTTGAGTCTTCAATTGAACCTGCTTAGTTTGCATCTGCAAATCCCTCTACTTCTTTGTTATCATTTTTCTTAAATAGTATCCCTTTCCTCGATGTCCCCTTTAAGTATTTGAGAATCGGTCAATAACTTCTTGATCCCTTTTGGTTGGAGCATGCAAAACTAACTACTAAACTAATAGCATATGCAATGTTAGGTTTGTTTAATGATAAGTAGATCAACTTTCCCACGAGGTGCTGATATCTTTCCCTTATTGGTGGAAGGATCATCTTTAGAAACTTTATGCTTCTAATTTTCTTCTAAGGGCATGGTTGCTGGTTTACAACCCAACTTTCCTATCTCCTTTAATAGATCTAGGGTATATATATATAATATATATATTTTTTTTTTTTTTTTGTGAAATGAAAGTGCCAGTTTTGCTTTGGGCTATTTTCATCCCAAGAAAATATTGGAGTCTCCCGAGATCTTTTGCTTTGAACTCTGATTGCAGCAACCTCTTGAGCTTTTGAATCTCTTCAATAACATCGCTTGTGATAACCATATCATCAACATACATAATTAGAATATATTTCTTACCATCCTTTTTATTGCTTGATGAATAAAGTATGGTGGCTTGCCTCTGTATACCCAAAACTGCTTCATTGTTGAGCTAAAGCGGGTAAACATGCATGGGGAGACTGTTTTAATCCATAAAGAATTTGTTTAACTTGTAGACTGCATTTTCTTGTCTTATTTCTTCAAAACTAGGAGGAAGCTTCATATAAACTTCCTCTTCAAGTGTTCCATTCAAGAAAGCATTAGATACGTGTTGGTCCCAAAAGAATAACCAAGAGGGCGGGGGGGGGGGGGGGGGGGGGGGGGGGGGGCGCAGGGAGGGGTGGTGGGGTGGGTTTGAATTGGTTATTAAATGGCTTTTTAAATATACTTGAAACAATTTAACTTGTTTTAAGATCATTATAATAAAGGATAATCAAATAAGATTAAACTAAAAAAAATTCGTAAAATACAAATTCTTGTTTGCAGTTACTTTCTGAGTTTAATCCACAGCACAAATAATTAAATGAATATACACGAAATTAAAAGATAGGGTAGAGAAGATTGCAAAGTTGATTTATAGAGGTTTCCCTTGAGTGTCAGTCCTCTTTTCTAGTACCAAACCAGGGACCCGATCTTCCTCACCGGTACATTCCACTATATAAAAAACAAACAAGTTACAAGTTATCCTTGCTAACACACTTGGCTTACAATGCACTCAGCTTGATTCTCTAAGCTTCTTCTTAA
This sequence comes from Combretum micranthum, assembly GCA_024138025.1. Taxonomy (NCBI): domain Eukaryota; kingdom Viridiplantae; phylum Streptophyta; class Magnoliopsida; order Myrtales; family Combretaceae; genus Combretum; species Combretum micranthum. Next base: position 8,589 of record JAMXBD010002033.1, read on the forward strand.
GCTAACAATCAATCTACTGAGCCTAGTTGTAACACTCAATCTCACACAAGAATTGAGTAAATCGGAAATAATGGAAATACAATATGTATCCTCAAAATTTTTGAACAAGAAAGACAATGTAAAATATCACAATTTTGCTCAGATGATGGAATAGTGTATCAGATTGCTCTTTCTCACGGTAATTGATTGTTCTTCTCTGTTCTTGACTTGTTGAATATATCTTAAAATCTTCAACTGTCAGATTTGAAGAAGATAAACTTGTTCCTTGATTATTTGCACAAAATTCGGATCAAGTTGTTTTCATTCTCTGACTGATGATACCTTGAATATCACATTATCTTGAAGTTGTTATATTCATTGTAATTTTCATAAGATAAACTTGCTTAACTGAAACATAGGAATCCTTATCTTGTAATTCGAATTTGAGCTTTGAACCATTGTTGATATCTTCTTAATGTTTTACCTCTGATCCTTATATCCCTTGAAAATAGTATCGTGTCTTATTGTATATTAGATCTTCTAGCTTCGCTTCTTATCTTTAGACACACATAAGATCTGGATTTGATATTGTATTTCCTTCAAAATATATGAGCCAAAAGTTCTTGAAAGCCATATCCTTATTTTTAGAAAACTTTAATACTTGAATCCCCATGGATATTAATCCAACTAATATGGAACATATTTGAATGCATTACCTAAATACATTCAACTTTGGTGCTGGGTCTTCAATAAAATTTGTTCATGAACCCATTAAACGTAATGCTGTATGACCTTCTGAATCATTCTTGAGAAAAAAACTTTTGTTTGTTTTTCAAATGTAACTATCTGACTCAGTCTCTGGATTCAGAACTTCATAAATTTCTTTAAGGATATTACTTCATAAAACACTGCATGACTTAAACTTGTTAGAAATCCTTGATCTTTTTGTTATCATCAAAACATATTTTAGAAGATCTTAACAATACATCCATATGATGGAGTTCCCAATCTAAGTTGGCTGCTAGAGATAACAAAACTTTGATAGAGTTTAACTTTGCAACCAGTGCAAATGTTTCTTCATAGTCAAGCCCAAATGTTTGAGTGTAGCCTTAAGATACTAGTCGAGCTTTATACGTATCTATACTACCAGTTGAGCCAAATTTCACAATGAAAACCCACTTATACCTTACTAGTTTCTCTCTTTTAGGCATATCCATAAGATCCCATGTGCCATGTCCATAATTGTAGCCCTCGATCTTTCATCCTTCAATGCCTCATAAATTCGAAGGAATATTCACACAATCCAATTGAGATACAAAAGAACTGTATCTGTTAGATAAATGGTTCGAAATATGATATTTTGTACAAGATCTCACCCCTTTCAAAGTAGCAATAGGAATGTCCAAGTCATCAATCTGAGGTGATACTTGAGGTGGTGGTGGTGGATCCCTCTCTGGTTCTGATGGTTAGTCATGCTAAGTAACTTGTGTTCTCCTTGAAGGCATTAGGAGCTCTTTATTAAGGTTATTGTTGGAGGGGCTTGCCCCTTTCTAGGAGCTCTTTCTGTTGAGGTTGTTGTTGAAGAGGCTCTTCCCCTTCTCTCAAATTCCCTAAAGGTAATGATTATGTAGGTGTGGATATGACTCAACTGGTCTTTCGGATGGGGTCATCAAAGGCATGGGAAAAGAGACAGGATAAGAAGTGGACATTGATAGATCTCCATGATTCTCTTCACTTAAATTCTCCTCTTGAAGAGAAGAATTAGGTAAAAGGACTGGTTTTCCAAGAAGGTTACATCATAAGACACAAAGAATTTTTTAAGTGTGGGTTGTAGCATTTATAGCCTTTATGAGTAGAAAAATACCTGAGAAAAATACACTTGATGGCTTTGGGATCAAGTTTTCCTTTTGTGGGATTTGTAGTTTGGACAATGCAGAACATCAAAAGATTTTGGGGCAAGAGAACTAAACAACCTAATATAGGGAAAGAATTTTTTTAAACAATCCATCGACGTGTAAAATGAAAGGAGCTTTAAGGGAAATCTATTGATAATGTAAGCAGCGGTTAAGATAGCTTCATCTCAGTATTGGTGAGGAATAAAGTTTTCAAACATGATGGATCTCGCTACATACAGTAAGTGACAATTTTTTCTTTCAACAATGCCGTTTTGTTGAAGGGCATAGGCACATGATGTTTGATGAAAGATCCCATTTTCAACAAAATAACTTTCCATAATATTTGCAAAATATTCTCTCTTATTATCTGTACGAAAAAATGGATGTTTGATTGAAACATGTTCTTTACCATTTTGAGAAATTTTTGAATTACAAGTCCCACCTTAGATTTTTCTTTTAGAAGTTACACCCAACAGGTTCAAATATGGTCATCTATAAATGTGATGAACCATCTTTTACCTGTTAGACTGGTCACTCGAGATGGCCCCTAGATATGAGTGTGAATAACATGAAAAGTTTTGGGCATTTTGTATTCATGAACAAAATAACCTTTTTGTGGCTGTTTGGTAAGAATGCAAGTCTCACAGGCAAAAAAAGATGGATCTTTATTAATGAATAAATATGGATATAAATGTTTCATATAAAGAAAATTTAGATGACCTAGGCGTTTATACCACAGAAAATATTAAAGTTTGACAAACTAGACACAATGAAAGATGTAGGGATTTTTGTGGTTGTAGGAGATCCAATGAAGTAATAGAGACCATTTCGTTCCTTAGCATTGGTAATCATCATCCCTATTGAAGAATCTTCTAAATTGCAATGATCACATAGAAAATTTACAATATACCGTTGATCCTGTGTTAACTTACTCACAGAACGAAGGTTGTATTGTAAACTAGGAACATAGAAGACAGATTTCAAAACAGGTTCTCCACAAATAACATCACCAATTCCAGCCACAACTGAGGAACTCCCATTGGCCATAGAAACCTTCAAATTATCAGAGGATTTTCTATAATTTGTAAAAACATCCATGGAACCAGTCAGATGATCATATACATTAGTGTCAACAATCCATTCTCCATATAATTTCTTCTGAGTAAAGCAAGAGGATGAGATAATACCTTGTTGGACCATGACTGCTTTAGACCCATTTAATTTATGTTGGGTAATTTGCAGTAAGTGATTCACCTCTGTTAAATGGAATAAGGTTTGGTTGGACGAACTTGTTAAAGACATATTGGATGACAAATCTTCTATAAATGGAGTTTGATTTTTAGGGCCAGCAGGATTATACTAGCTCTGATACCATGAAAATAAAAATAGAGAGAACGATACTTATGGAATAATCATGAAAAATATTAATATTTTTTTGTTCTGTGTATTATACAACCATAGATACAAGTGATATATTTTAGGTAACAAAACTATACATACCAACTTAAGAGTCAACCCTAATTAATGAAATAATCAACCTAAGATTCAACCTTAATTAATAAAATATTCCAAATATAAAGGATCCTAATCAATTAGAGATTTTTGACTTGATTATTCCATAATTTCGGGAAACTTGCCATCGTTCCAACATGTTCTTCTTCAAATACAAAGTTCTTAACCTTATCTTCCCCCTTAACCTCAACATCCTCAAAGAATTGCGAATTCCTCGTTTTAAAGATTGTTTCGTTTAGAGGATTGTAAAATTTCTAACCTCATGATCTCTCGGCGTAACCAACAAAGTAACAACTAATGGCTTTTTAGTCCAATTTCTTTTCATTAGGTCTATACGACCTAGCTTCAGCTAGACATCCCTAAACCCTTACGTTCTTAAGGATAGGTTTCTTACCTATCCATAACTCATATAGGGTTTTAATTGTAGCTTCAGTTAGTAGTGTATTGAGAATATAGGTTGCAACTTTAATACTTTACCTTAGAGTGAGTCTGGTAATTTTGTATGACTAATCATACTTCTTATCATACCTTTAAGAGTCTTATTTTGTCTCTCGGCTACCCCATTCATGCTAGGTGAACCAAACATGGTATACTAAGGAACGATACCATACTCCTCTAGGAATTTCGCAAATGGTCCTAGACATTGTTCACCTGAATCATCATTTCTGTTGTAGTATTCATCTCTTCGGTTAGATCTAACGAATTTAATCCTTTTGCCTAGTTGATTTTCAACTTTGACCTTAAAGGTTTTGAATGTGTCTAAAGCTTGAGACCTCTCATGAATTAAATATATGTAGCCATAATGAGAGTAATCATCTATGAATGTAATAAAGTACTATTGACCATTCCACGAAGTCATAGGAAATGGCCTACATATATCCGTATGTATTAATTCTAAGACTTTCTTAGCTCTCTTGGCTCCTACTCTTTTCTTGTTTGTCGTTTTTCCTTTTATACACTCAACACATATTTGTTTATTATCAGATGAGTTACATGTATTAAGTATTTTCTCAATCACAAGCCTATCAATTCTCTCTTTGGAGATATGCCTTAACCGCTTATGCCACAATACATATGAATTCTCATCAATTAATTTTCGTTTAGTGTCTCTTGAGCTATCGTGTAAGGTTTCATACATTGAATTAACAATTTCAAGCATATATCGATTATCCATACAAGTTAAAATACTTGTACCCACAAAATTAGAATTATAAAAAAGATAACATTGTCTGTTACCAAATGACAAACCATAACCTTCTTTGTCTAAAACAGACATAGAAACTAAATTCCCCTTAAAAGAAGGCACAACAAATGTCACTTTTAATTCTAAAATAAAACCAGATATTAAGGACAATTTATAAACACCAATAGCTTGAACTTCAACTCTATTGCCATCCTTGATATAAATGAATCTCTCATCATCACTTGGTTGGAAGTAACTTTAGTAACCCTGTATAGATATACTAATGTGAACAGTGGCTCCTGAATCCAACCACTAAGTATATCTAGGCATTGAAATTAAATTAACCTCTGAACAAACAAGAGTTAGAGGTGTACCTTTCTTTACATGCCAAGCGCTATACTTAGGGAAGTCCTTCTTCACATGAAAGAGATCTTTATAGAAAAAAAAAAAAAATTATGTCCTTAGACTTTTGCTTTTTCTTCTTTGAAGCATCCACAACCAATTTACCCTTTCTTTCCTTAGAAGCCTTAAAGGTAGAAGCAAAATTAGCGCTCTTGATCTTCTTATGCCTCATCCTTCCCTTCTCTTGTACAAAATGAGAGATAAGCTCATTAATTGTCCAATTTTACTTCTAAAAATTATAGCTCACTTCAAAATGATCAAATTGAGGAGGTAAGGACATCAAAGCAAAATACACTACTACTTCATCAGGAAGCTCCAAATGTAGTGCCTTCGGCTATGATACTACATAAGACATCTCAAGAATGTATTCTCTTATGTTTCCTCAGCCATTATACCTCATGGAGACCAATTTACACAAAAGTATAATGATTTCCACCTTATTGCTTTTGACAAAGCGCTGTTCCAACTGCTCAAGGAACTTCACTACACTTGACTCTTCTGTAATGGTCCCAAAAAAAGCTTATGGTATTGCACTCTTCATGATCATCGGACTAAGCAATTTCGAGCATTTCCACTGAGCCATTTCCTTCCATTGTTCAAGAGTACTCTTCTTTAAAGACTCAGCATAACGTGGCTCTTTAAGTGCCAAGCTCAAATCAATGCAACCTAAATGAATCATGACCTTTTGTTTCCACAGCTTAAACTTAGAACCATTGAGTTCTGTGATGTTATTGAAAAAATATGAAGTAGGGGTATATGTAATAACTGAAATAAAATAGACATATAATCAATCACATACTCATGAACATAAAACAAATGGGGACGAAAGGTTGAAACTTATAATGACTACCCCATCATAAGAAAACCAGCATATCATTAAGTCAGCTTACAATGATTTTCTTATAGTGTTCAAGCTTGAGTGATAATTTCTAGTCAAGTGTTAGCCTTCCTTTGGGCCGACTAGCAATCACAACGTATTCCCAACAATTGTTAGAGCTTATCACTACATGTGATTACAAATCTTAGCTTGATGATAGGAACCTTCCTTTGAGCCGATTACCACCCGCATGAAACTCATAATCACAACATCTTTGTAGTTTTCCACTTAATGGTTTCCTCGGGAGAGCTTACTTTGGTGAGGTGCTGTTTCAACCTATTAGATATACTACTGGATACGTTCTATTGAATTTTTCATATTTTGACAATTTCACATAATAGTATACATGAAAATATCCACTCCAACCAATTTAAAATTGTCAAAACGCATTCACAAGAGCAACCTTACATCATTATAAGTTTATATGTATTCTTTAAAGCAATAACATAACATTATAAACTATATTTATTTAATTTGATCCATATAAAGAAACAATATAGGATTGATTAAATATCAATCTAATTATACCCAAATTATTCATATATAAAAATTGCAATTTATAAGTTGAACAAATATACTGCTACTATTGTCATAGATTGATCAACGGATGAATCTTACCATAATCGATTCATCATGGGAATAACCTTTTCAAAGTCGCATAAAAAATTGGTGAGATCTCAACATATTTACCAAAATATTACGCAGTGACATTATAATAATGTCAACATGTTAAATTCACGAGACTCGTGAAATCTAAAGATTGTTGGAATCAACAAACAATTATAAATTCTGATGCAAACAAAGTGGCAGAGCTATTTTTGAAGAATTTGGACTCCTCCAAGAAGCATCGGAAGACTAGGGTTAAGAAGCCGTCGGCGCAGCCTTGAAGATTGGACTTACGCCGGCCAAATGGAGGTTTACACCGCCGACGTAGGAGGGGGTTGGTCTGCCTTGAAAACGTCTCGAGAGCAAGAACAATTATGCAGGCGCATTCAATAGAGAGAGGAAGCTTTTATTTTTATTTAATAGCTTTTATTTTTGTATTTAATTGCTATCTTTATTAGCTTTTATTTTTAGGTTTTAGGTTTCCCATGATAGTCAATGGTCTTTATTGACAGGTTTGACTATATTTATTATTTGCCTTTTTGTTTCTCATGTAACAGTATAAATAGCTTTTAAGGCTTTGTAAAAGGAGATACTTTTGATATTTTTTACGATATTTGATATTTTGAGAGAGATTTCTCTTGTAAAGATTGCATTTTGTTGCTTTCTTTGAATCTTGATTCATCCGTTGTGTTTGGATCAATTATCTCGCTTTCCGTGCTGCGTCAGAGTGGTATCAGAGCAAGGTTAGAATCCTGCGAAGATGTCTTCAGGCGATGGTGCTGATAGCAATCGTGTTCGTGGCTGTCCATGATACGGGAGTCCAAGGGGCTGAGGTTCCTAGGGCGACAAATGATGCTGGATCAGAGAATCCGACGAGTTGAGGAGCGTCTTGAGGATTTGATCCAGCGTTTTGACGCTTTGGCAGAGGTTGTCAACGGGGTAGAGAGATTGGTGTGGGGCGACCAGGGGTAAGAGGAGCCTACGGTGGTCCGATCAATCGACCTGCCGCTATAAATCGGTGGGCACGATTTCCGATGAGGAATTTGAGGAAGAGGAGGAATTACTGTTTAATGAGAGACGGCCGCACAGAAGAGGTGGTGATGATGGTGGTGGTAGATATAGAAGAAATTATTACGGGTATGATCAAGGCGATGGCGGGGACTTTCGTTTGAAGGTCGATATCCCTTGTTTTAATGGCAACATGAACATAGAAGAATTCTTGGATTGGATAGCGGAAGTGGATCGATTTTTCGATTACATGGAGATACCGGAGGATAGGAGGGTGAGATTGGTTGCTTGCAGATTGAAAGGAGGAGCCTCTGCTTGGTGGGAGAGGTTGCAGCATAGGAGACAGAGGGAAGGAAGGCAACCGGTGAGAACGTGGTACCGGATGAAGCAACTCTTACAACGAGATTTTCTGCCTCCCGATTATGAGCAAATCCTATTCCAACAATACCAGCGGTGTCGCCAAGGTCAGCGTTCGGTTCATGACTATACGGCTGAATTCATGAGATTAGCTGAACGGAATGATCTGAGGGAAAGTGAAGGACAACAAGTGGCAAGGTATGTTGAGGGATTGAAGTTGCAGATTAGGGACAAAATTGGAGTGAATGTGATGAGGAGTTTGAACGATGCAAAGAATATGGCGCTAAGGGCTGAGATGATGATACAAGACAAAAGTAGTCGTTTTGAAGGAGGGAATAGAAAGTATGGGTTCGATAACGCCAGTAGTAGCAAGCCCATGACCGAGAAGCAAAAGAGTCCTGAGGAGAAGCAGAGTGGGAATAGCGATAAACGAGATGATAGGGCATTGGGTAAAAGACCCATTGAGGCCAAGAACACTCCGAGACAGAACAACCTTATGCAAAACCTATCCTGGGAAAGTGCTTTCGTTGTAACCAACCAGGGCACAGGTCCAATGAATGCCCGAACCGGAAGAGTGTGAATATAGTAGAGCGGGATGAAGAAGAAGAGATTTGCGAGCCCGATGGAGATGATGAGGGTTTTGAGGATGAGGAAGAGGATGTTGAACCATCCTATGTCATCAGGAAAATGATGTTGACACCGAAGCAAGAGGACAACACTCAACGACATCAGTTATTTCGCACTAGATGCACTATTGGTGGTAGGGTGTTCGATCTAATTGTGGATAGTGGGAGTTGTGAGAATATAATCAGTAGGACGGTTGTTGATCAGTTACGACTTCCAGTCGAAAAACATCCTAATCCTTATGTTATAGGATGGATAAAATCTGCCGAGAGGATAGATGTGAAAGAGAGGTGTCGAGTGCCATTTTCTATTGGCAAGTACCAGGATGATGTCTATTGCGATATTGTGGACATGGATGCTTGTCATGTGTTATTTGGACGTCCCTGGCAGTATGATCTGAATGCGCAACATGCGGGAAAAGAAAATTTATATAAGTTGGAGAAGGGTGGTGTGAAATACACCTTGTTACCCCTTAAGGTAACAAACCGCTCCAAGGAGGCTAGAATTGAAAAGCGTTCCTTCCTGACCATTACTCAATCGGGAAAGGAGATGGAAGAGACTATTAAAGAATCCAGGGTTGTGCATGCATTGATTGTGAAGAATGTTATGAAGGTGGAAGAGGATAGTAGAGAGGTGCCTGAATGTGTGAAGGAGGTGCTAGATGAGTTTAGAGGAGTATTACCTGATGATTTACCAGAAGGCTTACCGCCTCTGAGAGATATCCAGCACCAAATTGATTTGGTGCCTGGGGCTAGCTTGCCAAATTTGCCACACTATAGGATGAGTCCGAAAGAAGCTGAAATCTTGCAGGAGAAGGTACAGGATTTGATACAAAAGGGGTTTATTAGGGACAGTCTGAGTCCATGTGCTGTACCTGCACTTCTTACTCCTAAGAAGGACGGCAGTTGGCGGATGTGTGTTGATAGTAGAGCTATCAACAAAATCACTATTGGGTATAAATTCCCAATTCCTCGTTTGGAAGACATGCTGGATAGATTGAGTGGAGCAGTGGTATTCTCCAAGATAGATCTGAGGAGTGGTTACCACCAGATCAGGATTAGGCCTGAGGATGAATGGAAGACAGCATTCAAGACCAAGGAGGGCCTCTATGAATGGTTGGTGATGCCTTTTGGTCTCAGCAACACTCCCAGTACCTTCATGCGATTTATGAATCAGGTATTGAAACCTTTTATTGGACGATTTGTTGTGGTATATTTTGATGATATCCTAATTTATAGCAAGTCTGAAAGTGAGTATCTAGAGCATCTTAGAAATGTCTTAATTGTATTGATGGAGAATAAGCTGTATGCAAACTTGAAGAAGTGCATTTTTATGGTGGAGAGACTATTGTTCTTGGGTTTTATTATTGGTAATGAGGGGATAACAGTCGATGATGAAAAAGTAAGAGCAATTCGAGAGTGGTCAATCCCAAAGACAGTAACTGAATTAAGAATTTTTCTAGGGTTGGCGAGTTTTTACAGGAGATTCATTAGGCACTTCAGTACTATTGCTGCTCCTTTGACCGAGTGCTTAAAGAAAGGGAAGTTCCAATGGGGTGAGGAGGCAGAGACTAGTTTTGTGTTGTCAAAGGAAAAGCTTTGTAGTGCCTCAGTATTAGCGCTTCCTGATTTTGAGAAACTTTTTGAAGTAGACTGTGATGCTAGTGGTGTAGGAGTAGGGGCTATGCTATCTCAAGAAAAGAAGCCTGTAGCTTTCTACAGTGAAAAACTAAATGATGCCAGGAGGAATTGGTCCACTTATGACAAGGAGTTTTACTCTGTAGTCAGAGCTTTGAAAGTGTGGGAGCACTACTTGGTTGGGAAAGAATTTGTACTTTATAGATTGTGGGGCTCTGAAGCACTTGAATAACCAGACTCGGATCAGTAAGGATATGCATGCCAGGTGGGTGCAATTTCTGCAAAAGTTCCCATTTAAATGATGCACAAATCCGGAGTGCAGAACAGGGTAGCCGACGCTTTGAGTAGAAGGGCTGAAATATTAGCTGTAATGAGTACAGAGGTGGTAGGGTTTGAACAAATGAGAGAGCTTTATGCAGCAGATCCCGATTTCAAGGATATTTGGGAGAAATGTAACACGAAAGACCCTTGTGATTATCATATCTATGATGGGTATCTGATGAAAGGCAATCAGTTATGCATTCCCGAATCATCATTAAGAGAGAAACTGATCAGGGATTTGCATGGAGGAGGATTGGCAGGACATCTGGGAAGAGATAAAACAATCGCTGCAGTGGCTGATAGATATTATTGGCCTCGGTTAAGGAGGGATGTTGGTAGAATTGTGGAGCGATGTTATATTTGTCAGACCTGTAAAGGGCATTCTCAGAACACAGGGCTTTACACTCCACTACCAGTGCCAGAGAACATCTGGGAGGACCTTTCTATGGACTTTGTCCTTGGTCTGCCTCGTACCCAACAGGCACTGACTCGGTTTTTGTTGTTGTTGACAGGTTTTCCAAGATGGCTCACTTTATTCCTTGCAGGAAAACCGCAGATGCTCATGCCATTGCCAGGCTATTCTTCAAGGAGATAGTCCGTCTACATGGGGTACCAAAGTCCATTACATCTGACAGGGATAGCAAGTTCCTTAGTTATTTCTGGAGGACCCTTTGGTATATGTTCGATTCTTCCCTCAATTATAGCAGTACAGCTCATCCACAGACGGACGGACAAACTGAAGTTACCAATAGGACACTTGGCAATATGATTAGAGGTATTTGTGGAGAGAAGCCAAGACTATGGGATTTACATCTGGCTCAAGCAGAATTTGCCTACAACAGTTCGGTTCACAGAACTACTGGAAGATCTCCTTTTTCCATTGTACACCAAGACTCCACAACATGCTGTGGACTTGATAAAACTACCAAAATCACCTGAGTACAGCACACCAGCGAAACATATGGCGGAAAATTGGCAATCAGTCACAGCTGAAGTTAGAGAGAAGATTGAGAAGGCTAATGCCAAGTACAAGGCAAGTGCAGACAAGCATCGGAAGCAGCAGTTATTTTCAGTGGGAGATCAGGTGATGGTGTTTTTATGAAAGGAGCGATTCCTCGTGGGAAAGTATAGTAAATTGCAGCCAAGGAAATATGGTCCATATCAAATTGTAAAGAAGATAAATGACAATGCTTATGTTGTGGGGCTTCCTGACAGCATGGGGATTTCCAAGACTTTCAATGTTGCTGATCTATTTCTTTTCCACCCTGATGATGTTCCTTTATATCCAGAAGAGAACTCGGGGTCGATTTCTTTGCAGGTGGGAGAGAATGATGCAAACAAAGTGGCAGAGCTATTTTTGAAGAATTTGGACTCCTCCAAGAAGCATCGGAAAACTAGGGCTAAGAAGCCGTCGGCGTAGCCTTGAAGATTGGACCTACGCCAGCCAAATGGAGGTTTACGCTGCCGGCGCAGGAGGCGGCGTTGGTCTACCTTGAAAACGTCCCGAGAGCAAGAACAATTATGCAGGCGCATTCAATAGAGAGAGGAAGCTTTTATTTTTATTTAATAGCTTTTATTTTTGTATTTGATTGCTATCTTTATTAGCTTTTATTTTTAGGTTTTAGGTTTCCCATGAATAGTCAATGGTCTTTATTGACAGGTTTGACTATATTTATTATTTGCCTTTTTGGTTTCTCATGTAACAGTATAAATAGCTTTTAAGGCTTTGTAAAAAGGAGATACTTTTGATATTTTTTTACGATATTTGATATTTTGAGAGAGATTTCTCTTGTAAAGATTGCATTTTGTTGCTTTCTTTGAATCTTGATTCATCCGTTGTGTTTGGATCAATTATCTCGCTTTCCGTGCTGCGTCAAATTCTCTTGCTCCTACCATAAATGAATGACTCCTTTGGAAGGAGCATGTGTATTGCTATCTAATAAACTCTACACATCATATAACTGATGCTTTATATGTCAAATTAAATTAATCAAATACTATTTTCTTGACTACAAACACAACAGTATACGACTTTTTCAATAAAGGAATATTGGATTCCAATAACTTGAATATATGTATATAATAAAATATTCAAATTCATGGATATCGATATTTCCAATAATTTGATAAATATCAAAATATAAATCAAATTATTTTCTATTTATATCTTGAAACCAACCGTTAAAATTAGCAAAAATAACATATTATTCAAATTAAGGCTCTAATATCACATATAAGTGCTTTGATACCACTTGTTAGGGTTTTAATCAAATCTAAATCCCTTATCTTACAATCAACAGGATCAACACATGTGAAAATTATGGCACAAAATAAAGAAGCATACCTTGTTCCATTGGATTACAACAATTTCAAAAGTGGATGGGTAATCTCCTAGCTGCTGTGTGCACAAAGTCCTTTTCATGAGTGATGAAAGAATTCTATAGAATAGAGAGTGAGAGAGAATAAGAAAAAGTATATTTCTCCCAAGGCTCTCACTTATATATTTATTATATGTATTATAATAAAAGAGTCTATCTATTTCACTAGTAGTATTAGAGTATCTACATATATAAAATATATATATTATAACAACTTTTTACGTAATTACATGTGTCCACATGCCCATATATATTAAACCTACATGTGCACGTGAATTAAGTCCAAATTCTAATATAATTCTCGCATTGTGGAATACTACACGTAAAATCTTCTTTGGAACAAACTGAGGTACCGTGCATACTATTAAAATACGATGTTGCGTGGTTTTATTTTATGTCTCGGGCTCTAGGCCTCGGAAGATGGGAGAAAAATGGTGCGAATACAAGTGAAACATGAACATGGAAGACAAGGAGAGTCCTCGGACTTGGACTTAAACTTCCTCTTTGAGTGAGAGCTCTCAGCTCATTGACGACATTGCTCTTCAAATCCAGATTTCCAATCTATCACCTTCATCTGCAATTCCAACCTCACTTATCTTGTCTTTCTCTATCTGAAAAAAAAAAATAATGGAAACCCCACTGGTAATGATAGTCATTAATTTAATCCCCTTTCTCTCTGTTCCTTATTTTTATTTTTTTGTAATGAGTGATCGAGGGTGTTCGGTTTTCTTATGCATGTGCAGTGCTCCAATTTTTCAAAGCTCTGTCTGAAGCCATAGCTTATACATCCAAGGTATACTCATCTCAATTCTTACCCTTTCAAAGGGGCACATGACTGACGAACCGTAGCGCGCAGCCAAACCCAACTGGCATCATGATGCCATGGATATATAGCCAGATGTTAACCAGCATGCTAGCTGCCACTATGTAGCTGGATCTTCATGGGTAGCATGCTTATATTAATTAACTCATGGGATTCTACGAGTTGATGGTTTTATATAATTTTCCTATTTAAAATTGGATGCAATGCCTTTTATACGTGAATTCTTGATAGAATGTGAGTTTAGATGTTCGACTCAATTAAGTTTAAGCTCTTCACAGTTGCAACCTCGACATTCTTGCATGGTCGTGAGCTTGTTTTCTTTTCTTAGTTTTTCATGTCATGATGTTAGATGCGGTCCCAAGGGTTAGGATTCTATATATTTAGGAATTACTCCTATCCCCATTTTCCAAGCTAGGACACTAAGGGAGGATGTCGATGCGGGTCATTTTTATTGCATTTTGTGGCTCATACGTGATCATATCGATAATATAGAATGTAATTATCTGGGAGATCATTAGTTCATAATTGTGCATTATCTTTGAATCTTCAATTTCAGTTTCAGGTTTTCTCTCTATTATTCCGTTTATAACTGTGCAAAAGCACCCTTTCATCACACTAATATTGTATGATTTTTATCTGTATCTTATTTGTATCTATATTTACTTCTTTCCTGTATCTTATTTGTATTATATTTATATATATTCTGTTTAATTTTTTTATGAGTAAAAATATATGTTTTTTATTTGTATATATTTCTTGACAAACATTTATTTAATAACAACAGAAATAAGATAGTAAAATAATCAAAAAAGAAATGATAAAACAAGGAGACCCTTATATATGTGTGGCTAAAATTCTTATCCAATAACTTTGATGTTAGATAAATGTTATCTCTATGACCAACAAGGTCAAAGCGAGATTAGTATAGACCTTCATTAACTGTCCTCTCCTCAGTTTTCATGAACTATTGCTTTGCATGTTTCTTTTGGAATATGGATTAACTGGGATAAAGTTGAAGTACTAGTTGCAAAGAAGTAATCTTTGTGGTAATGGAACAGTATAAATATTGTGTGGAAGTTGGTTGGTTCTGATGGTGGATCTGAATTTCGTTATTGCCATCGTTTTGTTTTACTTGCAGGAGCAGTTTTTATACAACAAGCCCTTATCTTATAATGTGTTGAAAGATCACATTCAGGACATACAGAAAGAGTTTAATTCAAATTATCTGCTTTTGGCCTATGAGGACGCCAATAAGTTTCAGAAGTTATTGGCAGGTATCACACAATCTTATCTACTGCGATCAGTTTTAGAACTTTGGAGCCCTTAATATGTTTCTTCAAGCATTGTGCTTTTCTCAATGATCATGCTTAAGTTGGTTGCATCTCGAGTGAATTTTTTATTTTTCAGTTAAGTAGATTTTGCTGTGTTAGGGTATTATGAGGCTATTGTGAGGCTATCTTTAACTAAGACTTGGCCAGAATCCTCTGAATTTTTACGAGATAAAGAGTCTTGAAATAAGATCAGTGATTGATACTCCAACTGATATCTTCCATTGATCCTAAGGTAGCTGAAATCAGTAGCTAGAGACATAGGCTCTATGTTTCCATCATTTTCTATTTCATCGTGCAATATTGGCGTTTTCAGGAACAGAATTTAGTTGTGTACTTTCCACATAGTCTAAGGCAATTAGTTACATCTTAGAGCACTTATGGAATTGCTCTTCAAGTTAGCAATGAATGATGTTGAAACCTAGCATATAGATTAGATAGGAGTGCTATAATGGTAAATGCAGTAGGTTCGCCCGTTCGGTCCGGATGGACAAAAGGAAGATGCTTTATTCCAGTCTTCTAAAATTCATTTTTAAAGGATAGATGAAGAAGGATAGAGAGACCAATATAGACTAAAGTTCAGCATCTCAGAGGTTGTTTCGCAGTTACGATAAGTAAGACTAACACGTTGTTTCAAGTTCCGGAAGTGTCTTGTGGAATGGATTTTACATTTAACTTAGTGCATTTATCAGCCATCATTCCTCTAGGTGTGATCCATAGGGCTGAACCAACCTAGGGGATTAAGAATTTGAATGTCATTTTTTTTTTTCCCCTTAACCTTGATGTGCATGGGACTGGCTTCTTGCAAGTGTCCAGTTAGTTGTTCAATAACCAACAAACAGAATCCAACTTCTTGCTTTGCTGAAATTAGGAACAACATCCATCACATTGATTTATCGGTAGCCTTTAAAGTAAGCGTGCTTGACTGAAAATGTGCTAGAAAATATTCAAGAGGGGAGTGAATTGAGTATTTGTCCTAAAATGCATAAATAATTAATATTTATGTAATCATATCGAATTAATCTTCAATAGCAGCAGATATAGTAATAACATAATATAATATGAAATACAAAAGAGATAGGGATAGAAAATTTGAGTTCATATTTAACGTAGAGTTCGACCCACTTTCTACTCTCCACGATTACCAATTGCCTCCGATCGAAAACTTTATACACTTTATTAATCACCATAACAACACACGCTCAAGCTAAACAATATACCGCTTTATAATATTCAGGAAATAAAATATTTTCTTTCTCTCTTTAGATGCTCTCTGTTAGATAACAAATATAAGAACAGAACACTGAAATGATTTTCTCTCTCTTTTCAGTTTTTACAAAGTAATGAGTAAGAGAACAAAAAAAATTCTTAGTTTGTTTGTTTGCAAAAAAAAGGTCTTTTTAACCCTTTCCTAAATCATCAAAGGCAAGCGTATTTATAGTCTTCAAACAGTTAAATATCCGCTTGAGATAACGTCTTAAAATCCTTAAGCATTAAATGCACACAATCAAGTGACCCTCAACAGCACTGTTTGCTTCTTTAGCTTTGTTAAGCTTTTGTTTTGTACTTGTCGAGCCTCAACTTTGTGAATGTCGAGCCCTAAACTTGACTTTCGTTAAGTCTATTCTCTTCTTTAGCTTGTCAAGTATCAGATTAAACTTGTCGAGCCTCAATCACTTAACTTGTTTAGGACTTGACCGACCCCTCGACCAATGTTTGGACGTAATTGACCTTGTCAAGCCTTGATCTTAGCTTTGTTAACCCTTGACCACTTACTATGGCTTGCCTTCGACGTTCTTGCTCCTGCTAAAACTTGTAGAAAACACCACAAACATGCACAAAGTAGGCATATATATACATGACTAATTAAGTGTAGTTTACAACAAAAAAATAGTTGATTGTGCATTAAATTATCTCCTCAAAATTCACATTGAACTTTCAAGTTCAACAATCTCCTCCCTTTTTTATGAGGACAATTTATGCACAATTAACTCATATTCACTACAGCATACTCCCCCTCAATTAAGCATTCAAGTTCTAAGAGAATTTTCAATTTTTTAGGTTTCAAAACAGATTTCTGATACTTAATTTTGGGGAAATACAAACTAAACTTAATATGTCATTTTCTCCCCCTTATGAAAATAGACTTCATGCATGCAGTTAATTGTGCATCCACTTCTCCCCTTTGTACTCATAAAAAATAATATGCTAACAGATTTAAGATATGCTAGCAAAGAGAGATGCACAATATACAACATTCAACTGAAAACAAATGCCTCGATAGATGACTTCACATTTTCCTACACCCATGTAGGACTTCACACCACTTGCCTATACTCGGATAGGACTTCACCACACTTGCTTATGCTCACATAGGACTTCACACACATGCCTATACACTGATTGGACTTCACCATAGATGTTTATGCTCACGTAGGACTTCATCACACTTGCCTATGCTCATATAAGGCTTCACTACACTTGTCTCATCACATGAAGGCTTCACCAAAAACAGCAAGCTCATATATAGCATATACGCAAACACATCAGAGCACTTATCTTCACAATTATGCAGCAATCAAACTAGATTATGACAGATTAGCACATAAACAAATCCAATACAAGCACATACCATATTTTTAGGCATATATCATATTTAGCAGCTTATTTAGCTTAAAATTTTATTTCATGTCAACTTGGTTCGATAATATTTAGCACTCATCTTACTTAATCATTCTCAATTCTCTTCTTAAAGTGTAGAAATGATCCTCACTCAAGGGTTTAGTAAAAATATTAGTGATATGATTGTTTGTATCAATAAATTCCAACTGATATCTTTGTTTAGAATATGATCTCTAATCAAATGATGTCTAATTTCGATATGCTTGGTCCTTGAGCGTTGGATCAGATTTTTTGTCAAAATTTATAGCACTTATATTATCACAAAGAATTGGAACATTTTCAAAATTCAAACCAAAATCAAGCAAAATTTGGTTGATCCATAAAATTTATGCATAACAACTACTAGCTACAATATATTCAGCTTCAGCAATTGAAAGTGCAACCGAATTTTTCTTTTTAGAGTGCTAAGATATTAAAGAAATTCCAAGAAAATGGCATATACCGCTTGTGCTATTTCTATCTACTTTGCATCCAATAAAGTCAGAATCAGAGTATCCAATTAGATTGAAAAAAAGTAAATTTTAGATACCATAAGCCAATTTCAATCATGCCTGTAAGATACTTAAAAATGCGTTTTATTACATTCAAGTGTGATTCATTTGGGCATGATTGAAATCATGCACATACATAAACAAGGAACATGATATCAGGTCTAGAAGCTGTCAAATATAATAAACTGCCTATCATGCCTCTATACATCTTTTCACACATATTTTTACCTTTTTCATCTTTATCAAGCTTAATACTAGTACTCATAGGTGTTGATTTTGATTTACAATTATCCATTTTGAACATTTTTAACAAATCTCTTGTATATTTTGCTTGATTGATAAAAGTTCCATTTGCAGATTATTCGATTTGAAGACCAAGAAAATAATTAGGTCCCCACATCATACTCATTTCAAATTCATTTTTTATGGACTCAACAAAATCTTTTATAAAACTCATATCTGTAGCTCTAAACACAATGTCATCAATATAGATTTGCACAATCAATGTATCAGACTTGTGATTTTTAATAAATAAAATTGTATCAACTTTTCCTGCTGAAAATCCATTGTTTAACAAGAAGCTACTGAGTCTTTCATACGAAGTTCTAGGAGCTTACTTTAGTCCATAAAGAACTTTGATTAACTTAAAAACATGATTGAGAAATTCATTATTTTCAAAAATGGGTGGTTGCTCTACATAAACTTCTTCTTTTATAAAACCATTTAGAAAAGCACTTTTAACATCCATTTGAAAGAGAGTAAAGTTCTTAAAAGCAGCAAATGTCGAAAGCATTCAAATAGATTCTAATTAAGCAACCAGAGTAAAGGTCTCATCACAATCAATTCTTTCTTCTTGATTATAACATTTAGCAACCAATTTAGCCTTATTTCTTGTTATTAAACCAAATTCATCAAGTTTTTTCTATAAACCTTTTTTGTTCCTATAATAAGTCAATTTTCTAGTCTAGGAACCAAAATCCAAACATTATTCCTTGTGAACTGGTTTAACTTATCTTGCATAGAATTTATCAAAAATTCATCTTTTAAGGCTTCATCAACATTTTTTTTATTCAAATTGAGATAAGAAAACCAGATTGCTTAAATTCCATAAAGATGATCTTGTTTGAACACGATTAGAAGGTTCTTTAATTATTAAATCTTTAGGGTATGATTTAGCATATTTCCACTCTTTAGGCAGATCATGGATTTCAAATACACGCCCATCATCATCCAATCTTTGTTCATTAACTTCCGTGTTATCATTTTCAAGAGAAATTCTATTTAAATCAACACATACATTATCAGCATCATCATATGACCATACGTCAGGCAAAGAATCATCAAATGCAACATGAATAGATTCTTCAACAACTAAAGTTTTTTTGTTAAAAAATTTATAAGCTTAAGAATATCCTAAAAAAATTCCTTCATGACTTTTAGAGTCAAATTTAGACATTTGTTCTTTGCCATTGTTTAAAATATAACACTTGGTGCCAAAAGGATGAAAGTATGATATGTTAGGTCTTTTGCCTTTTCAAAGCTCATAGGGGATTTTCTTTAAAATTAGCCTTATAAAAACTCTATTTGAAATATAACATGCTGTATTCACAGCTTCAGCCCAAAAATATTTTGGTAAATTATTTTCACACAATACATTTCTAGTCATTTCAATTAATGTTCTGTTTTTCCTTACAACTAAACCATTTTGTTGCGGAGTTCTAGGAGCTGAAGAATTTTGTTCAATATCAAAAGTATTACAAAAAAATCCCATTTCATGATTTTCAAACTCTCCCCCATAGTTACTTCAAATTATAACAATATTGAGATCTTTTTTCATTTTGGACTTTTTTGCAATATCTAAAAAAAACATGATTAGTTGCGTCTTTAGATACAAGGAAGAAAGTCCAAATGTATCTAGTAAAATCATCAATAATAACCAAAGTGTATTTCTTTCCTCCTAAACTTAAGGTTTGGGTAGGACCAAATAAATCCATATGCAATAATTCTAATAACTTAGATGTGAAGATGGCATCCTTAGACTTAAAAAAAGTCTTAGTTTGCTTTCCCTTTTGGCATGCATAGAAGATCTTGTCTTTTTAAAAATTAATCTTTGGTAAACCTTTGACAATATCCTTTTAACCAGTTTTGAATTGATATATATACGAGCATGTCCTAGTTTTCTATGCAATAGCCAACTATTGTCATTTTCTGAATATAAACAGTTTCATTTGAAAATTTAAAGTCATCTAAATTGATTTTATAAACATTTCCTTGTCTATATCCTTTAAAGCATGCTTGGTTATTGTCAATTCTTTAATAGAATATTTTTTGGCAGAAAATGTTACTTTAAATCCATTGTCGCACCATTGGCTAATACTCAACAAATTATGTTTTAAATTATCAACAAGTAAAACATTTTTAATAATTAAATCTTAATTAATGAGAATGTTACCTTCTATTAAAATAGTTGACTTTTTGTTTTCCTCAAAAGTAACACTCCCATGATCCTTCAAGTTAAGTGATGTGAACTTGGACATGTTTCCTATTATATATTTAGAGCAGCCACCGTCTAAGTATCATTTGTTGCTTCCACTTAAGGATCCCTGCAAAACCGATCATTACTTCTTTGGTATCCATTTTAGTTTGGGTCCTTTTTGGTTAAGGGGTACAAAAACTTCTTTTTTGGAACCCAAACAATTTTGTTTCGATGATTCAAAATCATAGATTTTCTTATTACACAGTTATGTGCAATATGATCTGTTTTGCCGCAATAATTACATGTCCCATAAGTAGCTTTGAAAAATTTTGTTATGAGGGACTTGCAATCCCAAGAAGTATGTTCTTTCCATTAGTGAACTTGGCTATTGTGGCTTTTGAATCATCCATGCTGGTTTTCAAGATTCTATTTTCATTTTCAAATTTTCTAGCTCTTTAATTATCTCATTACTATAGTTATCAGCACATGCAATATTGTTATTTTTAATGGTTTTAATTTCGATATCAAGCAGATCATATTTAATCTTTAATTTCTCATTTAGTTCTTTTAATTCATTATTTTTGCTTTTCAAATTTTTACATTTAATATTCATCTTTTTATTTTATATTTTCAGACTGTTTAATCCATTTTTTAGCTTTTATTTTCATTTTTAACTTATTCATATTCAGTTTGAAAATTATCCAATTGATTTTCAATTTTTGTCATTAAAGATTTCAACATGCTATTCCTTTTTTTAGCTTTTAACAATTTACAACAAACTTTCTCATACATAGCATGCAATTTACTATATGAAGGAGAATAAGGAGATGTTACCTCACTGTCCAAGGCCATGAAGCATACATTCTCATTATCTAAATCTGATGAGTCCTCATCGCTCCATGTAGCCATATATGCCTTATTCTTCTCCTCCTTTGATCTCTTTTTAAGCTGCGGTCAATATTGTTGGATGTGTCCTGACTTTTGGCAATTGTAGCATGTGATCATATCCTTTTTCTTATTCTTGGATGAGTTGTTCTCATCCTCCATCTTTTTTAATTTTGGTCTCATAAATTTTCTCAGCTTTTTGGCTATCAAGACAAGATCCTCTTGTTCATCTTCATCTTCTTCATCACTTGAGTCTTGTCTTGTAGCTTTCGGGGTAATAGCCTTCTTGTTGCCTTTTTCACCTTGTTTCTTGATGAGCTCATAGGTTTTGAGCACACCAAGAAGCTCTTCTTACTTAAGGCTTAAGATCTCTAACTTTCTCTATAGCTGTCCCAGCTTCCCAATCTTTTGGAAGTGACTTGAGAAGTTTATAATTAATTTCCAAATTAGTAAAGCTCTTCCCAAGCACGCTTAGATGATATATAATATTAATGAATTTACAATGCATTTGGTTAATAGATTCATTAGAAAGCATTTAAAAATTTTCAAATTCACCACATAAAAGACTTATTTTGGTGTCTCTAACTCTAGATGTTCCCTCATAAGTCTTTTTTAGCTCATCCCTTTTTTTTTTTGTGGAAGAACATGTACAAATTCTATTAAAATCACTTTCATTTAATCTGTAATGTAAAATATTCATTGCAATTTAGTTTAAATCAAGCTTTTTCCAATCATCTTTTGTAAAATCGGTTTATAATTTTCATTCAATTTTTTTAAAAGGCCCATTTTCAATAACATTCCATATCAATCTGTTAAGCTTGCCCCTCAAGAAACCTTAGTGTATTAGCTACCATGATCTTTACTTTATTTTGTGGTTAAGTATAGATTTAATAGATATAGGCTTTAATACCAATTGAAAATGCATTAGGAATACTTAAGAGGTGGGGTGAATTGAGTATTTACCCAAAACTTCCAAAATAATTAATTTTAATTTTAGCAAAACAAAAAATTAAAAGGATTTACAGCAGATAAATAAGTAATAAATTAGAGTGCATAAATTAAGAAGAGAAGGATATAGGAAAAAAAAAAAGCCACAAGATTTTAACATGGAGTTCGACTCTTTGCCTATTCTCCATGATTCACCAATTGCCTCTTTCGAGGTCTTCACCACCATTATATTAATATCAAAGAGTCAACTCAAAACGAGCAATATTACACCCAAAGGAAATAATAAATTTCCTCTCTTTCTCTTGGAGTGCTTTTATATGAATAGCAATAAACAAGAGCTAAGCAATAGAATAAATTTTCTCTCTCTTAATATTTGCAAATATTATGTACAAGAGAACAAAGGAAAAAAAAATTTGATCACAGTAATTAGTTCATAAAAGAGTTTGACAGTTCTTCACTTTCTAGTTGCTCTTCTAGACTTTGTATGTAAATAGTCTTTGAAATTAAAAAATCTATTAGACACAACTTCTATAATTTGTCAAACATTAAATACACTCCAATGCCTCTTTTCCTTTCCATACTTGCCTCTGACTTTTACTCGTCATTTCTCAAATACTCATCGTGCCTCACTTCATTGTGCCGAAACTTTTGTCCTTGACAGCTTCTTATATGCTCATTTTGTTAACCTTTAAAAATTGAACTATCGTGCCCTAGACTCCAACTGTCGAGCCATCGATAGCACTATTGCTTCTTTAGTTTTGTCAAGCCTTTGTTCTATACTAGTCAAGCCTCAACTTTTTGGACGTCGAGCCCTAAATTAAACTTGTCCATCGACAAATCTATTCTCTTCTTTAACTTGTTGCACATTAGACTAAACTTATCAAGCCTCAATTACTTATTTAGGACTTAACCGACCCTTGGCACTATTTAGGCATACTTGACCTTGTCAAGCGTTGACCTTAGCTTTGTCAACCATCTACCACTTGCTATGGCTTGCTCTCGACAATTCTTGCTTATGCTAAAACTATTAGAAAACACTATAAACACATATAAAACATGCATATATATACATGACTAATTAAGTGTAATTTACAACAAAAAAAATAGTTGATTATATATTAAATTATCTCATCAAAATTCACATTGAACTCTCAAGTTCAATACCTCGGATTCAAATTTGTTATGCCCTAAAGATTGTTGCTCCTTGAACTTGTCACACCTGGTTTTAATCCTCGACCAAAGCTATGTATCTTTGAACTTGTTAAGCTTTAGACTTGAGCTTGTCGCACTTTGAACAGTGGACATCGAGCCCTCGACGTGACTCGCGACCAAAGCTGTGCATCAAGAATTTATCCCTACTAAAAACTTGTACAATCTCCAAAGAACAACACAAAAACACAGAACACAGACACACATATATATTCTGGCATATTATTCATTATATTGTTCGACTAATTAAGTGTAGTTTTAACATAATTGAATAGTTAATTGTGCAACTAATTGTCTCATGAAAATCCACAATCATGCACAATTAACTCCTTTTCAATTTAGCATACTCCCCCTTGAATAAGCATATGGATTTTAAAGGAATTTTCTCAACCATGATTCAAAAACTTGATATTTAATTTTAGGGAAATGTAAGCTACACTTAATTTGTATATTCAACATATCTCTCCCCTATGTACTCATCAAACAACATTTCTCTCACCCATTCAATATTTTAACATGTCTTTCACCCTTTGAACTTATCAAAAACATACTTCATGCATGTTAATTGTGCATACAACGTATCTCCCCCTTTGTACTCATCAAAAGTAAGAAGACAAACTTAGAGAATTTGAAATACAGAGAGATGCATAAACAACATACAAGTTTAAAATATTTTCAAATTTCAAATAAGTCCAAAAAGCATCACTGCGCATGTTCAAATATTTAAACCAGTTTTAGCAAAATTAGGTTTGAGCATGCACATAAATCATCTTGTCTAGAAAATTGCAAAGTGTGTTCACAACATCACGGATTTTTGCAAACAAAACAGATCACAGAAACATATATGGACATCTGATAGCTTCTTTTATCCTTAGATCAAGTTATAGATCAACTTGTCTCCATGATATTCAGCTCATCATATTTGATCATGCCCAATTCTCTTTGTAAAGTGTAAAAATGATACTCACTCAAGAGTTTTGTAAAAATATCAGCAATCTGATTATTTGTATCAACAAATTCCAAGCTGATATCTCTATTTAGAATATGATATCTAATGAAATGATGTCTAATTTCGATATGGTTAGCTCTTGAGTGTTGAATAGGACTTTGTTTTAAATTTATAGCACTTGTGTTATCATAGTGAAATGGAACATGTTCATATTTTAAACCATAAATCTAGGAAAGTTTTTTTCATCCATGAAACTTATGCACAATAGCTACCAACAACTATATACTCAGCTTTGGCAGTTGAAAGTGCAACCGACGCACCAAGATATTAGGGAGGTTCGAAGAAAGTGGCTTGTGCCACTTGTGCTTTTGTGATGAACTTTACATCTAGCAAAGTCGGCATCAAAGTATCCAACTAAATCAAAAGAGATAAACTTTGGATACCATAAGCCAATTTTAATCGTGCCTATAATATACTTGAATATGCATTTTACTGCATTCAAGTGTAATTCTTTTGTGCAAGATTGAAATTGTGCACATACACATATCGAGAACATGATATCAGGACTTGAAGCTGTTAGATATAACAAACTGCCTATCATGCCTCTATATAGCTTTTCATAAACATTATTCTCATTTTCATTTTTGTTAATTTTTACATTTATGCTCATAGGTGTAGGTCTTTTTTTGCAGTTATCCATTTTAAACCTTTTCAAGAGTTGTTTAGTATATTTTGGTCGATTTATGAAGATTCCATTTTCATATTACTGTATTTGAAGACCTAGAAAATAATTGAGTTTTCCCATCATACTCATTTCAAATTATTTCTTCGTCGACTTAACAAATTTATTTATAAGACTCATATTAGTAACTCTAAAAACAACATCATCCACATAGATTTACATAATCAATGTGTTAGTACCAATTTTTCCTTTAGAAAATCCTTTATTTAGAAGGAAGCTACTGGGTCTTTTATACCAAGCTTTAGGAGCTTGCTTGAGACCATAAAGAGCTTTATTTAGTTTGCAAACATGATCAGGGTATTCATTATTTTCAAAACCTGGTGGTTGCTCTATATAGACTTCAGCTTTTATAAAACCATTTAAGAAAGCACTTTTGACATCCATTTGAAAAAGAGTAAAAACTTTTAATGCAGCAAACACCAAAAGCATTCTAATAGCTTTTAATCTAGCAACTAGGGCAAAGGTTTCAAAAAAAATTTTTGTCTTCTTCTTGATTATATCTTTTAGTAACTAATCTAACTTTATTTCTTATTATGATGAAACTTTATTTCTTAATATGATTCCAATTTCATCTAGTTTGTTCCTATAAACCCACTTGGTTTCAATAATTAGTCCACTTTCAGGTCTAGGAACCAAACTCCAAACTCCATGTCTTATGAACTGATTTAATTCTTCTTGTGTAGCTTGTATAAAAAACTTATCTTTTAAAGCTTCTTCAGTATTTTTAGGCTCGGTTTAGGATATAAAGACTAGATTACTCATATTTCTTAAGGAATATCTTATTTGTACCTTATTAAAAGGTTCACCTATTATTAGATCTTTTGAGTGCGATTTTTCATATTTACATTCTTTAGGAAGATTATATTAATAGGTTCATTCATAACATCCTTATCATGTTCATTTAACATCCACATCATCACTTGAACATGAATAAGGTCATGACTCATCAAAAACTAGATTCTTCTACAACTAAGGTTCTCTTATTAAACGCTCTATGTACTTTACTAGTAAAGAGTAACATAGAAAAATGTCTTCATCACTTTTAGCATCCAACTTAGCTAGTTGTTCTTTTCCATTGTGTAAGATATAACATTTAGTGCCAAATGGATAAAAGTAAGAAATGTTAGGTCTTTTTCCTCTCCAAAACTCATTGGAGGTTTTCTTAAGAATTGGTCTTATGAAAACTCTATTTTATATATAACATGCATTGTTAATAGCTTCAGCCCAAAAATATTTTGGTAAATTATTTTCATACAACATAATTCTACCATTTCAATTGAAGTTCTGTTTTTCCACTTGGTTACTCCATTCTGTTGTGGAGTTCTAGATGCCGAAAAAGTATGTTCAATGTGATATGCTGAAAATGAATAAATAAATATAAGTGCGAATACTACCAGCAAGTATATTGGATCGAGTCAAGTAATACAGATGATAAGCAGGATATCTTTCCCACAAGGATTTATTAATTACTAAACAATTACCAGTTTCCACTAATATTTAGGCAATCAATTAAATGACAAACTATTTCTAAACTTAGATTATCAGTTATCTCTAAGAGCAATGAGAGTGTGCTTTTGAAAGATATATAATGATTAAGTGTAGGAAAATAGAATCCATCATAATCTTACTAATAAAACTGAAATCATGTTATATTGATAATTAGACTTGTGGATATTCATATGAAATTATCAAAGATCTAAAACTCAAATGAAGTTTTAATATCTTTTCAACCACACAATAATTTAATAACTTTTGTTAAATAAATCATTAGTAGAATAAAATTTATAATTATGAATCTTCCAATTCTATAATTGACTAATGCCCTAAATCAACTTCCCATAATCCTTTAGTGAGAAATTAACCTAAAACATTGCATGAATCCCTAAAATAATTTATAAATCAAATCAAATCACGCCCCTTCCACAATTATTCTTTAACCTTAATTCATGAATTCCTTATGAACCCTAATTTCTCTTTCGATACGTTATAATTCTTATAAACCCTAATTCCATTAAGAAACAAGATCTATAATAGGAATTCAATATGAATATTCCACAATTTTAATAGTCACATAACACAATCTCAATCATCATATTAGCATGCTTAGGGCTTCATCAAATTCCCATAAAGAAAATTTAGCAACTTGTGGATGTAGATTCACAAATCAAATTGAATTTTGCAAATGACATCATGATAAACAACAAGATCAAACAATTGAATTGCATATGAAAATAACATCAAATATCATCAATTCAAAAGAACAAAGTCTTCAAATGCAAAATCAATCCTTCCAAAATGTACACAAAGCGTCTCAATCACTATAATTTAATCGACACAACTCTCTCTAGATCTACTCTATAATTGAACCTTAATGTATTCTAATATGTTTATGATATTTTGAACAAAGGAACCATCGTTGTTTTATAAACAGGGTCGTGTGGAATTTAAATGCTTCAATTCATTTTTGCAATTACAGAACGTACACAAGCCTTTTCAACTTCTACGCCGGTGGCGTACATGGCAGCGTTCAATGTTCAATCAAGGCTACACAGGGTATTGAAGACAGCGTTTAAAAATTGTATTCTATGGACACTCAGCATCGTCTTAATGCCAACAATGTTGATTCTTCATTTGCCAGTGTAAAAAGCATATTGCAGAAGCCATCCAAGTCCTTCCTTCTACACCGGTGGCATTTGTTCCAGCGTTTAAATTTTGGCCACTATGGATGCTCAAGGCCACCTCAATGTCGGCATAGATATCAAATTTACCAGCGTTGGATGAAAATCTTGAAGGCCGATGAAATTCTTCTTTGAGGCCAGCTGTGTTGATGCCAGCCTTAATTTTTTGTATCTTATTCCTTAGCAAAGCCAGTGCAATGCCAGTGGTGCTGCTTTGATACTTAGCTGGTGTTCATTGATTTCTTCATCAAACTTGCTCAATTTCCGTCAAATTCGTAACTTTGCTTCCCATATTCAAATTAGACCTGAAACATCAAATCAAGCATGTCCAAGTACCAATTCTTGTAATTTTATAAAGATTAACAACGATTATTCATCAATTGCTCAATGAAAGTTGTATAAAATATGATTTTATCACAATGCCGTATTTACTGCAAAAATCATCCATTTCATGGTTTTTAAATTCTCCCCCATGATTACTTCAAATGATATAATGTTAAGACCTTTTTCATTTTGGACTTTCTTGCAAATTCTTTCGTCTTTAGATGCAAGGAAGAATGTCCATGTATATCTATTAAGTCATTGACTATAACCAAAATATATTTTTTTCCTCCCAAACTTAAAGCTTGAGTAGGACCAAATAAGTCTATATGCAATAGTTTTAATAGCCTAGAAGTGGCAATAATATCCTTATACCTAAAACAAGTCTTTGTTTGCTTTCTTTGCTAACATGTTTGACAAATCTTATCCTTTTGAAAATTTATTTTTGATAAACCTTTGAGAAGATTCTTTTTAACAAGTTTTAAAATTACATCCATGATAGCATGTCCCAATTTGCTATGTTATAGCCAACTATTATCATTTTAAGAGTATAGACAAGTTTCATTTGATGATTTGAAATCATTTAGATTAATTTTATAAATATTTCTTTGTCTATGTC
Organism: Combretum micranthum; assembly: GCA_024138025.1. Classification (NCBI taxonomy): domain Eukaryota; kingdom Viridiplantae; phylum Streptophyta; class Magnoliopsida; order Myrtales; family Combretaceae; genus Combretum; species Combretum micranthum. Next base: position 37,519 of record JAMXBD010002033.1, read on the forward strand.
CTTCAAAATAAGCTTGATTATTGTCATTTCTTTCAATAGAACATTTATTAGCAAGAATTGTTACTCTAAAACCATTATCACATAATTAACTTACATTAAGCAAATTATGTTTTAAATCATCAACCAACAACACATTTTTAATGATCAAATCTTTGTTTACAAGAATATTACATTCACCAAGAACTATTGACTTGTGATTGTCTCAAAAGGTAACATTCCCTTGATCTTTCAAGTCTAAAGATGTAAACTTGGATGCGTCTCCAATCATATGCCTAGAGCAGTCGCTATCTAAGTACCATTTATTGTTTCCACTTGAAGATTCGTACAAAATAGAGGATTATTTCTTTGGTATTATTATTTGGATCATTTTTGGTTAGATGGAACAAGGATTCTCATTTAGGAACCAAACTAGCTTGCTTTTATGATTCAAATGCATGGTTCTTCTAATTGCATAATTGTGCAATATGACCAATTTACCATGGTAGTTAAATGCTCCATAACAAGTTTTTGGAACTTGCATCTACTTTCTCTATTATAGCTAATTTTATATTTATTTGAATCATACCTTTGATTTCCAAGAAATGTGTTTAAATTCTTTTTCCCTTTGGTGAACTTCACTATAGTGCTTTTAAATTATCTAAGTAAGCTTTCAATAAAATATTTTCATTTCTTAATTCTTCTAACTCTTTTAAAATTTTATAATTACTAGTGCTTGCACATGCAACATTACTATTTTTTAATGTTTTCATTTCAATATCAAGCATATCATTTTCATTTGTTAATTTCTTATTAATTAAGCTCAATTCATCATTTTTGCCTTTTAGCTTGTTACATTTATTATTCCTCTTTTTATTTTTCTATTCTAAAGCATTAATTTCTTCATCCAGCTTTTCATTTTCTATTTTAATCTCCACATGCTCAATTCTAAATTTATCCAGCTTTTCTCTTACTTCTATCATTAGTGTTTTAAGCATACGGTTCATTTTCTCTACTTTTACTAATCTATTGTATACTTCATCATACATTGCACTCATCTCATCATAAGAAGGAGAAGATGGAGAAATTACCACATCATCTAGTGCCATGAAGCACACGTTCTCATCTAAGTCACTTAAGTGATCATCACCCTAAGTGTTATGAGAGCTTCCTTTTTGGGTCTCTTGGATGCTCTCTTGAGTAGTGGATAGTATTTTTGAAGGTGTCCTGGTTTTTGACATTTGAAGCAGGTTATCATATCCTTCTTTTTGTATCTTGAAGAGTTACTACCATCGTCTACTTTCTTTATCTTGATGCTTGACCTCATGGATTTCTTAAACTTTTTTGCCATCAAGACAAGTTCCTCATTATCATCATCTTCTTCTTCTTCTTCACTGGAATCATGACGTGTGGCTCTTAAAGCAATAGCCTTCTTGTTTGATTCATCTCCTTGCATTTTGATAAGCTTATGTGTCTTAAGTGCACTAAAGAGTTCCCTTTTGCTCATAGCACTTAAATCCCGTACTTCTTTAATAGCTATTCTTTTTGCTTCCCAATCCTTATGTAGTGACCTGAGTAATTTTGAATTTATTTCCAAGTTAGTCAATTTTTCCCAAGTACACTAAAAGGATTTATAATGTTGATGAATTTGTGATGCATTTCATCTATAGATTCATTAGGAAGCATTTTGAAAATTTTAAACTATCCACATAAAACACTTATTTTTGTATCTTACTCTTGAAGTTCTTTCATAAGTCTTTTCTAATTCATCACATATTTCTTTAGTTGACTTGCATGTACATATTCTATTGAAATCAGTTTTATTTAACCCATAATACAAAATGTTCATAGCTATATCATTTAGATATAATCTTTTCCAATCTTCTTCATTATAATCTTTTTCTTCTTTTCTTTCAATAATCAAAGGTCTATCTTTTGTTACATTCCATATCAATCTATTTTGAGCTTTTAGAAAGATTTTCATTCTGTACTTTCAATATAGGTAGTTAGTCTCGCTTAGAACCAGTGGCCCATTGATAGCTTGTCCTTCTAGAAACTCTAGTACATTTGATGCCATGATCTTTATTCTAAATGCGATTAAGCATAGAAAATTAGAGATGGGCCTGATACCAAATGAAAACACACTAGAAAATACTCCAGAGGAGAGGGGGGTGTGAATTGAGTATTTTCCCTAAAATGCACAAACAACTAATTTGTATGCAATCGGATCTAATTAACCTTCAATAGTAGTATATATAGTAATAACAGATTATAATATGAAATATAAAAGAGAGATAGAGATAGAAAATTTAAGTCCAGATTTAACGTGGAGTTCGACCACTTCTTACTATCCACGATCACCAATTGTCTCCAATCGAAGACTTTACACACTTTATTAATCACCACAACAACACATGCTTAAGCTAAGCAATACACTACTTCACAACACTCAAGAAAAAAAATTCCTTTCTCTCTCTAGAAGCTCTTTGTTAGATAGCAAATACAAGAACAAAGCACTGGATTGGTTTTCGCTCTTTTTAGATTTTAAAGAGCAATGAATAAGAGAACAAAAAAATTCTTGATGTGTTTGTTTGCGAATGAAAGATCTTTTTAACCCTTTCCTGAATCTCCAAAGGAAAGCGTATTTATTGTCTTCAAACAGTTAAATATCTGTTGGAGATAACGTTTTAAAATCCCTAAGCATTAATGTGTGCAATGGCTCTTTATTTTGCTATATCGGCTCATATATTTAAATCGTCATGCCTTAGACTTATCGCTTCCTAAACTCGTCATGCCTTAATTTTGACCCTTGACCAAGTCTATGCTCATGTGGACTTCACTAACGTTAGATTCAAACTTATTGTGCCCTAATGCTTGTTGCACCTTGAACTTGTCATACCCTGGTTTTGACCCTCGACTAAAGCTGTGCATATTTAAACTTGTCAAGCTTTAGACTTGAGCTTGTTGTGCCTTGAAGAGTGGACTCATTGAGCCATCGACATGACCCATGACCAAGGCTGTGCGTCAAGAATTTGTCCCCACTAAAACTTGCACAATCACATAAAAACACATAACACATATATATTCTAGCATATTATTTACTATTACTAATTATGTAGTTTAACACAATTGAATAGTTAATTGTGCAACTAATTGTCTCATCAAAATCCACATTTAGCATATAATGTTTAACAAAAACTTATTATTAGTAGCTATGATCTATAAGTAATGTGAAGAGGGCAGAGTGCCATAGGTCTATGTAGGTTATTGCAAATTGCTTAACGAATCAATTACCATTGGCAAACTTATCACGAAAATCTATGGAAAGAAATAAAAATGAAAAAGAAAGAAGAGAATGATTTGTATAGATATAGTGTTCTTAAAAAAAAAATTCTAAAAACAAGTGGCTTGAAAAATAATTAGGGCAGTAGGATAATAAAGGCACATATAATTTGTGTTTTTATAGTACGGAATTTTGCATGAGGGGTGGATAGCATATATATGCTCAATTTTAAGTGAAGAAGTATATTGTTTATGCATCTTCTTCATTTAATGTGAATTTTCATTGAAGGTACATTAGATTCTACATCATCCGTTTGATCGACATGCAATTTTCATTCCGTGAAAACATAAGCCAATTTCCTAAGATAAAAAAGGGTATAAATCATGGTCGAAGTCTGCTTTCCATCTATACTAAGAGCAAAAGGCAAAAGCCAAGAAAGAATACATAGTGTTGCTCTGTTTTTTCATTTATGTAAATAGGAGTCACAACTCATATATGTATTTCTCCAATACATGCCCTTTATCATTTAGTAAAGAAGGGGCATAGTGTTTATGCGCCTTCAATGAACTTGTTTGGCCAAGTTGCACAAGAGACACATAACCATTATGTGCCTTTAGTTCAAAGTTCCCACACCATAAAATGTAGTTAATTTTCTTTCACTATTCTATTCCCTAAATTATTTTCGAACCACATGCTTATTAAGGAATTTTTTTCTTTTTTCTTTTTTAAACAAAACACTAAATATTTACACAAAACTAGAAAAGGTAAAGGATACCATTTGTAAAATTTTCTTTCATTATCTAGCACTATATATGCTTTTGTAGCTATTGCCTGCATATTGGTATATGAATTTTATATGACTACATGACACTATACCTTGATCTATGGTTCTAAGGAAAATAGATGAATATGGAAAGCTAGGTTGTATCTGCAACTCTAATATTATCTAATTTTATTGAGATTGTTTTGGAATTTGAAGTGTGAATGACTTGTAATGTCCTCGTAGTAATGAATCTCCTCATTTATTCCCTTACGACACATCACTTAATCAAGTCCTGCTATGCGAAATTTGTGTTTATCAAGTATTTTGAAAATTAGTTCTATGATATTTGCTTATTCTTCTCTTAAAAATTTATAAGCTACTTCCTCTCTAGGAAATCTTCTTACTACTTAAACACTGCATTTTCTTTCTCTTGAGCACTTTAAATTCTAATTTCATGGCATGGAAACCTTTAGATGCTAAGCAACTACAAGTGGAGTCACCTAAACTGTTCTAAGCTAGGAAGGAACTTCTAAAGGACAAAAGGTTATGTGATTACATTGGGAAGAATGGAAAAACCAAGGTACATGTCTTATCATCTTGTCTTATGGAAACTTAATATTATGTATGGACATTGAGGCAGGATCTACTTATTTAGATTGTGCTAAGGCTACTGCCCACTAAGTCAAGCTGCTAGATCTCAAATCAACCCAAAAGTATGATGCCCATTGGAAGCTAGTTGTTGATGCTTGTAAAGCTTAAAGAGTACCATGATTGTTAGCAATAGAATCATAGCTGAATTTTGTGTGCAATCTTTTCTGATTTAGTAATCTAGCATCTAAAGAAAAGAAGTGGCAATAAAGCAACAATATCATTTGCAATTGCAAGACCTTATTGTCGAGACATACTAGCATAGAAGAGGGTATCTAGGACATTATGCTTATGATTTGGGACTGCCTTAAATTACCTAGTTTTCTAAAATACTATTGAATATTTTGATTATGATTGTTTTTTATTAGCCCTCGTTTCAAGATCAAGAGCATCATTTCGTTCAGCACTGCTTCCTCCGGCACCATTTAATATGTTGAAAACCAAAACTGGTTGCAACATATTGTTGTTGATTTCTATGCATTTTCCTAGTTAGGCTTCTTGTCAAACACTATTGCCCAAATTTCAACTATAACATTGAAATAGTTTTTACCTTAATAAAATCCAGCAAAACCTGATTTGATAAAAATATAAATGAATCTAAGTTGAAGCTTTTCATTTCTTAAATTGTTTTCCTCCATGGACCCAAGATAAGCGTTCCATCAAAACCCCACTAATGCATTAAATGAATCCATCTATGCAACTTGCAAGAACAATTAAACTTGATTTACGAGAACAAAATGCTTATTGTGTGCTTTTTTCTAGATGAGGAATTTCACATTCAAAGTTGTTATCTCATATATTCAACTAAGGATTTAATGCAAGTGCACTAAAAATTTTATTTTTGAAGTTTGAAATTGTTAGATACCATATCCAATTTAAATTTTACTTGTCATATCTATTTTCTTACCTGTCACTATTTATGCTTATAGTATTTACTGTGACATCATTTTATTCTTCATCTATCTTTGATTCATGAGTTATTTCAGCCACAAGGTATTGATTTTACAATTTTTTTTCTCGTAATCATGCATTAGAAGTAGTTGCAATTGTTCTTGTACAGATGGATTTTTTCCTTAATATGTGCAATAATAGCATGAATTTGCACTTAGATTTTCTTTTTCATTTGGGTTAATGTTGCAAATGGTATTCAAACTTAGGCAAAATATATAATTAGATATCTAACTTTGAAATTTAATATCTCAACTTTAAAATCCATTAAATCAATACTTAAAAAAACTTTTTGTGTAAATATGCTACATCAAATGACAGTGTTAGCCAATTTAACTTAGGTACTATTGGTGTGCATAAAACTTTCAAGTACTAAATTAATCAATTTTAGAATTCAGATATTCATTTGCATATATTTTGCGAAGATTTAAGTACCATTTGCGATGTTTATCCATTTATAGTTTATGAGAATTGCCATGAATATGATTGTTGTATATATTACACTTCTTGCTAAATTAATGGCATATGCATTGGTAACTAATGCTATGCTATACTATACTATAAATGTGTTCTTAAGAGCTTGCTTTAAATATGTACTGGAAATCCAACTCTAGAAGATTGATTTTAGAAAGTCATGCAAATCACACTAATGAAATTGCATTAAAGGACCCATTCGTGTATTCGGAACAAAGAACATGCTTATAAGGTTAAAGTTAATGACTAATGTAGACATCTTTGGTTGGGTCTAAACCGAAACATGACTCGAACTGATCAAGACAAATCCTATTTTGCACCCACCCCACCAGAGAGGTTCATACTTGCCTAGTGGACCTACTAGGTCCTTCATGGGACTTATAAGATCTAGTGATTCAGGAGGGTCCAAATTTAAAAAATAAAAAATAAAAAAGAAGAATTTGCAAATCATAAAACCATGCGCATGCACCATATAATTTTTTCCCCTCTAATATTCTTATTTATTATAAAAAAAAAAAATTGGATAGGTTTGAATCATAAACCCACTCATTGAACCGGTGTCCATGGGTCCAAACCGAATCCTAAAAAATATGATCCAGACCTAAACCAGCCCATGGATTTCTAGATTAATGTGACACATATAAACTTTCAGAGGTAAGTCAAATTTTTTGTATTCATCTCATCTGTTCTTATTTCATAATTGAAACTATAAATTAAACCAAATTAAATTTTTCGGTAGCAAACCAAATTAAATTTCCGGTACGACTCCATTTAAACCAAAAATACAAGTAACATGACTAGTTACATAATTTTTCATTGAAACCTAATAATCAATATCTCTAAAAGCAAAATAACTTAACTTTAAACTTCATACAAGTTAAACCTTCTTTTTTTTCTTTCTTTCTTCTTCTTTTTTTTTTTTTTCAAATACAAAACACCACTTAAACCTTCAAAGTTGCAAATAATCACTAAATTTTCATAAATTAGCAAATAAAACCCCATAAATTGTAAATATTCCCGCAAACCTAATGCTTAACCTATATCGTGTACATGTAATATCTGTACTATGGACACATCACCTACAATATACCTACTTAAAAAAACGATAAACAATTAAGTAAATAAATTAGTTATAGGATTATTCGAAAATATACTAAAACAAACGATAACAATTAAGTAAATAAATTAATTATAGGATTATTATTTGAAAATATACTTTTTTTTTTCATTTGAAGTGATGGTTTTTCTTTATCAAGGAATAAAAGACACCTGTCTTTATAAAGACGTCCAAGTAACTTCTATTACTCCTAGAACTTCTGTATTATTTCCTTTCAATTATATAAATGACCAAGAGGTATTTAAAAATTGTTAATATTTTGGTTTCATTTTGGTTTTCTTCCTGCTTGAATCGTATTAAGCCAAAATCAATCCCAAATTTTCTGTCCAAATATTTTCAAATCAAAACCAAACTGCATAAGATCAAATAATTAAAAAAAAAAAAAAAAAGGTTTAGTTTGATCCATAGTTTTTAGGTCTCAGATAGCCACTCATCTGGCATATAAATCAGGTGATTCTAAGATATTTTCTACATTTTTGCTCCCACCGAAATATCAGTGTCAAGTACAAGTCTACAGCACCATCTGTTCCTTACACAGTTACATCTATAGTATAACAGGTACGTTTTCTATCTTCCTCTCTCTAAACTCTACCCCATACTTGACGAGTTTGTGAAAACTGTGGGAAAGGGTCTGAAATATTGTTATCACTACTCCCTTAATGCTCAACAACATCAAGTTTAGTCTTTTTAACTGTGTTCTGTGGCTGTAAAGTTGTCATATATCTGGCTGACATGGTTACTTAATTTATGGTATTGGTACTCCCACCCTCAATATCATAAGAAAGTCATAGTATAGGCCCCCCCCAAAGAAAGTCCTTTTGATATTGTCTTGCTTGCTTTTACTTTTTAATATTTATACTTATCATTTTAGAAAAACTTGTGAATAGTTTAGTATCCATGTGTACTAAAATGTCTTAGACATGATGATTTTGTCAGTTCTATAAAGTATATCCTCTATTAGCCAAATTCATTAAAAAATTGGAAAAGTCATTATTGCACGAGGAAAGTTGCTTCTTCGATAAAGCTGATAATGTAAGTCTGGTGATGTTTCTTATAATAATGGGCGTTCTAGTTTGGTAGCAGTTTGGCCAACGTGTAAAAAAACAATGATGTACGAGAATGTATGACAAAGATCATGAAATTTAAGAATGGTGTCACTAAACTTATTAGGTGTTTATCAGTTTTTCTTAGGAGTCACTAAATGGGGTATAACTCTTTCCATCTTAACATCATTTTCTCAAGTTTAGATTAGTGATTATACACACTGAATGACAGAGTAATATAATGATTATACCATATAACTAATAATGATTATATCTTATGAACCGTGAGGGCCTCCATTAATTAGTACGCTACCGATAGGGAAACTCAACATGATCAAATAGGACTATTCCATAATTCATGTACTCAGCTAATGGCAAGATCAGCAAACACGTTCCTTTAAGGCATCAGACATTATTAAGCATCTTGGAGAAGCAAACTTCTTGTTGTAGTGGTTTCTAGTGGGGTTGGTGCAGCAATCATGAGGACAATGCTTCATGTTTTTTTCTGTTTTCCACCATGGAGAAATGCACCTCAATTTCAGACATGTAAAACAAATTCTCCTTCCATTGCAAAATGTGGAACAACGCAGAAGTTACCCAGCTCGTATCATTATACAAAACATAATTCTTGTGTTATTAGGGCATTTTAGTTATCTTTCAACGTAGCTAACAAATTCAAAGTTTAGGTATCGAAATGGAAAATCCATTCTTAACCTTCACTCTTTCAAGTGCATTGTCTCAATTGAGTAAATCTCTTTAGCATAAGCAGTTCATTGAAGCGATGTAAAGTTTAGCTGGATTAGATACTAGAATGATCCGAGTTAATATTAGAATATTTCGTGACATCATTTTAATGTAATCCTTTTTCCCATAATCTTAACTGTTGATTACAAGCGATAACATGTTAAAGGATATAAATTGATGGAAATCAAGAGAAGGTTGATGAGAGGTCCATTTTTGCAATTCTTAAATTAGATGAAAACCGCACTATACATGTTACTTGCGATTCGCTTCTTGCTACAATTAATTACAAGGAAATTTTGACAAAGTACATATTTCTCTTATCTGGTAGACTACGCACTCTCCTAAATCATTTGGTTACAAAGTTGCACAGATAATGACAAAGAGGAAAGTAAAACACATGCAACCAATAAGCCAATATGTACTTTTTAACTCTCAGCCCCTGGAAAGGTGCTTCAGCTTTTCTTGATCCTCAATCATTGAGACCCGAGAAGCCGACCGTGAGCAATACTCATCATCATCATTGGCAGGATTTCTTGTTTGAAAGAAATTCTGAGACTTTTTGCAGTATGCAATTGCTCCCTGTATTGGACTTTCCATGTTTTCAGATATAGTACTTCTCTTCATGAACTGCATATCATTAAAGCCATTTGAATCATTGGAACATGAAGACAATGATGAATTCGATGATGATGATAATGAAGAAGAGATCTTGTTTGAATGTCGCTTAATCGAGGCAGACAATGATCTCCTATGTTGACAATTATTACCATCCTTGGATGTCCCCTTCTTTTGTTTAGAATTACCCTCACTTTTGTTTCCTTGAATCTGTTTAGCAGCCTTGTCAGTTTTACTCAAAGATGATCCTTTTGTGTTCGAAACTGATCTTTTTTTATTACTTTCTTCTGCTATTGCACAAGAGTCATGTGAGCAACCTGATTTACCAAAGAAAGACTTGAGATACGATCTGGATGACTTGAGTCCAGGACCAAGCAATGTCTGCTTGATCACTTTTATCTTTCCAGACCAGGACTTCTTCGGGTTTTCGCAACTAAAGTTGTTCATACCATTAGAATACCCATCCAAATACTCCTCCAGGTTCATCTCCTTGCTGATCCTGAAGGATTGAACAGGTGAAACATTGCAAGACTCAAGGAGTGCTAGGTGCCGCAGGTGTAGGAGAAGTGGTTGCCAATGGAGTACTATAAGTTTCCCCAGGCGTGTCCCGTCCATTCACATATGATGGCTAGAGTTCTCTAGGAGCTTTTCGACCATCTGTAACCGGGGAGGTGAAGAGGAAGGAGTTTTCCCTTATAAAAGAGTTCATCAGCTGGAAGTGGTTGTTTCTTTGTAATCTGCAGTGGCTGAAGACATTTGAAACTCAAAATCTCTGTTGTGGTGGTGATGATGATGCTGAGGAAGGTTATGGAATTGCAATGGAAGATGGAATTGAGCTTATTTCCATGTCGATGTAGTCATCATCTATTATGTCACAAGATAGTAGGTTTTGGCCATTTTGGATGGAAACACTAGCTTGAGAGAGTGAAAATTTGTATAGAATGAATGCCTACAGGTTAGCAAAGGGTTTTATAATGGCTAGGGATGTGCCTCTGTTTTAAATATACAAATCATGGTGTGGAAAAGATGCAAACAAGATAATGTTGAAAAATCGTAATGGACAAAGCTTAGGAATATTTGGCGTATAATGTCTCGATAATTATCTCAAGCTTTGTGTACTTTTTAAAATATATGTCTAATTTTTATGTCGTTAATTAAATATTCAAACATATTTGTTAATATTGCTTCTTTGGTAATTTCTATTACTTCCATCAACATGCCGTACATTTCTACATTTGATAAATGCATTTTGAAACATGTTGCTAAATAGGAAACGAAAATAATATTTAGAAGGGTGCAAAACATGTTTGCCATTTTTGTAGAAAAAAATTACAAAAATATTAATTAAAGGAAAAAAATTACAAAATCACCATCGCCATATTGCAAGTTGAATATGAGATACAAGAATTTGCACAATCATTGTATTTCTAACAGGTGATATATCAATATACTTTGGCAAACTTTTGAAAATAAATAGCTATATTGTATAATAAACATGCGATATAGGTCCAAATGTGTAGTGCATATTAGTCATACAATACACGTTAAATAATTGTAAGTGTATTGCATGTTCAACATGTGATATACCAAAAAAAAAAAAAAAAAAGAAGAAAAGAAACCCTATATTTCATGTTGATCATGCCATACAACGATTGTAATTATATAATCATTTTTATTAAAAATGCGTTTATGTAATTTTTTAAATAATGGTTAAACTTGAAATAATCTCCAATATTTAAGGTTTGTTATGGATTGTTTGATTTTTAGTTATATTTAATTTGCATTTATATTTAGTTTGTATGATCTATATAAGATTAATTAAATCTTCATCTTTTTCCATTTATATATTTATTTTTTTTACAAACAACACTACCAAACACATAGAAAACCATTTGATAAAATGCACTCTTAAATTCATTTAAGGATGATATACAACAATGTTACAATTATAAATTAAGTATAATATTTAACTTTGTTAAAGACTAAGAAGGAATACTCATAAATACAAGTTCTATTGTGTATAAATTTAAGAATATTAAAACCATGTTTGAAATTGTATTAATAGAAAAAAAAAAAAAAAGAGAAAAAAAAAAAAACAATTCAAGTTTATATCGTGATCCTGATACTCGCAATGCTTCCAAGTATAAATTTTGGAATTTCATGGAAAGCTCAAAAACATTTATTTGTTCTTTTCCTACTCCATATACTTTTTAAATTATTATTTGGCATGTTGTATATATTCAACACACGTAGTGGAAACAGTCCTGTCTCTTTCGGTAATATTTTAAGCAAAAAGGAAAGGTATTAAATTTACAATAATCAATGATTTGGAGAGCGTTTTGTAGAAACCAACAGTACCATGTTTTATGGTGGCTGAAGCAAATTCGACATGACATCATCTAATGATGTTTATGTGTTGGGACTTGGGACCATATGAGGATTTAACGAAGAAATGACATGTAATTAGAGAGAGAATAAAATAAGTGCTTCACTCTCAAAATCAGTAAACAAGAAGTGGTTGATTTTGCTTTTTGTTTAGTTGCTAAGGAAAGAAATGGTCCTGAGTGAAGAACAATGAAAGCCCACTTTTGCTAAATTCAAGCTCTTGATTTAAAGGCAACCTTTGCCCTACCTGTGTTCAAGATCATTTTGTTTTAATAATTTTTCTTTATACAAAAATTAAAGAGCATTAAGGTAAGAAGACATATTGCTAGCAAATATACATCTATGTATGTATCTGAGTACATGCTGCGAATCCTTATATTTTTATAAAGTGTAAATCATTTAAGTTTTTATCAAAATACAATTAAGTTAATCAGTTAAATAGTACAAGTTTATGTTGCACTAACTAAATCTCTTTTTAAATACTTTTGATGATGCATTGCTATTATTAAAGAACTTATACGCATAATAACATCAATGTATGAATTTGGATGACTCACTTGGTCTCTTGAAAATAAATGGAGCAAAGAGTGTGAAAGTAAACCAATAACTACTATTGAGCCTTGACAAAGATAGAAAATCCTCACATTCTTTATCCAGATCAACTGAGAAGAATGGTGAGTAGAGACATTCATATCTTACCTAAAATAGCTTTTCAAGCTTTGATGCAAAAGTGAAATTGGGCATGGGGTTCAATACCTTCTAAGATAGAATCCTCAAGCAAAATGCTTTTTTATGCATCATGTGTAAGTTTTAAGTTTATTCGAAGGACTTGGAAGCATAACAAGATTAAAAGAAAAGAATACCAAAACAAAGCTTATGTAAGCACATGCAGATGTTAGTAAGATTTGAATTCAAGGAAAAGAAATTATATGGCTTAGAGCTTACTCAACATGTCTTCAACACCGGAACTCGGTACGACCTCATAGGATACAAGCAGACCACGAAGATTTTAAGCCAAGTACTTTTCCCAATAGCAAACCAAGAGTCCAGGCACTCATGGGAAGAACAAACCGTCTAGCCTCTCACACTCTCTGGTATACTAATTATATAAAACTTCTATGGTCCAATCGCTTCTTCCATTTTGATAGACTAATCATATGTGAAACACCCAAAATCTTGCTTAGCTAGATTAAAATTTTAATAATTGAGTAGTATAACAGATGAATAATTCAGAACTTAGTTTAGAAATTGAATTTAGATAGATTAAATAAATCAAGTAAGTTATGAGATATGATTAGATAGATGGACATAATTAAATTAGTAAATAGATTAAGTTGAAATTTGAGATTTCACTCATTCCTTTCAAATTGGCTATTTGTTTTATCTATCTATTTTAACAAATCAAATTTCATAATCCCTTCCAAATCTTCAATTATAACTCATTTTCTTCAATTTCAAATCCTAAACTCTTACACAAATAATTTAAATGTTTAGTGGATTCCTAAGCCCTTCTACTTTAGTTTAATTTACATTTCCTTAATCCTCATAAAATTTCGAGTTCAATTGCAAGTTTATAAATATCAATCTTTAAGTCCGAACTCAAACTAAATATCAATTTCTTATAATTTTAACTCCTAAGTTAGATTTTTAATGTAAACTATTAATTTCTAATGTATATTCTCAAATTATTTTCTCATTATTTATGATATTTAAAATAAACATCTGGAAGGTTTAAACTTAAAACCCCTACCTAAAATATCTTTCCTTTCCTTTTTCCTTTTCATTACCCACCTTTATTTCTTTTTGTTTTCCTCATTTCTTTTCTTTTTCTTCCTTCACCGGTTCTCGCTCTTCCTCTTCTTTTTCCCTTCATCTCTCATTTCTTTCACAAATTTCAATCCAAATTCTCAATTTCTAGAAGATCAAAAGAGAAATTGAAGTTAGAAAAGAAGATAGAAAGTGAGAATCATGCTAGTAGCAGCTTCAACAACTAAAAATGTAGTAGTGGTAGAGTAAATCAAGATGCTTATGTTACTAAACAAGTAAGTATGGTTTTTTCCTATTTTGATTATTGTTGTATAAGCATGTATGTGATGAATTAGGGTTGAATATAAGTAGAATTTGTAACCAAGTTGATAAACAATGTAAACTAAAATCTTGTTGTGTTATGTATGTAGATTAGAAGTTGATAAAGTGATTTTGAGGAAATATGAAGTAATAACATGTATATAGATGTTGTAAGTGATTGATATAACTTGTTTCCTATCTATTTAGATGTTGTATGTTGAAAAAATGATGTAAAATAAGTAGTTAAATAGGCTAAGGTATACATGTTTTGTTTTCATGAAAGAGCACGAGGGGAACACGAGGAGTCCAAATCAGTCATGCTCCTTACTGTTTCTTAAAACACATGAATTTTAACCTATTCGAGAAGAAGCACGACTAGTACATGGCTACCCTATCCAACCGTGCTTCTCTTTGTCTCCTTTATTGAATGAAATTCTAGAATAGTGTGGCTTCCCCTATCCCACCATGTTTTTCTCTAATCCTTAAGTGCATAACATGTAAAGTGAAACACGAGAGGAATACGACTCACTTTATCTCACCGTACTTCTCTATGTTCTTCAACACAAGAATGAAAAACAATGGGCACACAACAAAATGTATTTAGTATTGCCTCTCATATGATTGTACATAGGACCACAGGAAAGAGAACACGGTTAACCTATCTGCCCGTGTTCTTCACAAAAAAATAAAATGAAATGAAATAGATGAATGAAATGTTAGTTAATTTATATAATTAAGAGTAAGCTGAGAGAATTTGTAGATTAATGACTAATTAAATTAAACATAGAAATTAAGTACAAAAAGAATTTAGATAATAAACTTAGGTGAAACTTGATTTGGTAAATCTTAATGAGTTGAAATGAATTTGATTAATTAAGATCTTATAAGACTTATATATATAATATTGTCTTAATGAAATAAATGAAAATAACTTAGTACTAAACTAGGTTTAATATGGATTTTGAAAATATAGAGGGCTAGTTAATAGACCCAGTGAAATAATTGAATAAGACTTAGTAACTAGATTAAACATTAATTCTAATCACTTGGCTAAGTCAAATAATATAGACTTAACTTATAGTTGCTTAGATTAATATGTTAGGTTGGACTTTGTTTAATATGAGGAGTATGTTGTTTCAAATGTTATTTGCTAGAAAATAAGTATGTTGAAAGTGAATAATACGATAATTTTTTTATCATTAAAATGTATAAACAAAAAAAAAGAAATAATTTGACAAATAATGGAGAATTGCTCGTATCTTAACGGGGCAATTTTCACAGCCATGGTAGGAATCTACTTAGTGTCTGATTAAATATGTTTTAATATAAGTTTGATGTAAATTAATAATTAATTTAATTTCTTATATGAGTTTAATTTCTTGAACAGATGTTTGACTTTGAGCCAACTTGTGATCTATCTTCTAAGATGGCTTTGGACCAATCATCTGTCTCTATTTGGATTTCGGATAATATAAGGTACACAGTAGCATACGTGTTGTTTATTAGGATAGGCATTCCTAATGAATTAAAACTTAAAAACGGCTTAATCATTTATTGTTGTTTGTACTTGTGTTATTGAATCCAGTCTGAGGAGAGACAACCTTGCTCAGAGTCGAGTACGGTAGTTAAGCACTTAGGCCACTTCCTTATTGTGATGCAATGGTATGTCATGATGCAATAACAGTTCATAGTTGGCTTAGGGGGTAGTTGATAAGGCAAACGGTAACGACGTAACGTTTACTTAAGCTTCGAAGGAAGTAATGTGTTTAATTTAAGTTTATGAGACCAATTGAAATAAATGATATTATGGACTGAGATGAGTAGAGATGTATAGCAACTGTAAACTCTAAATAGGTTATTTTCCTTTTCTGGTATATCATATAAAAGATATGGGCTTTTGGACTGCTTATATCAATCCTTTAAGCAACTGCTATTACTTAGGATCCCCAAATTCTTAGAGGCTTGCTTTCGAGTATGAGCACTCTAGTGTTGCTTGTTTTACTTTAATTTGAAGAAAATAACTATTGTTTATTACATTACATTAGTGTAAGCTTATGTGGTATCTTGTATGTGCTTGTGTTGTTGTGTACTGTACTTCGGCTCATTGTTATTCCTTTTTCAAGTGATGATGATGATTGAATTGGGTGTATGGGATGAATTTGAAGGAGTTTGTTGAAGATTGATATGAGTTAGGATCATTGGCTTTTATTTTATTTGTTTACGTACTAGATTTATCTTTTTAAATGTTATAAATCTTTAAGAGCCTAGTAGAGCCCATGCAATACGCTTTTAAAACTTTGTTTTACCATCAAGATATGTATATGAGATACCTGATAATATGTTATTTTCGTAAAGGATGAACTACTTAAGAGAATAGTTTATGGTTTTGTTTATGAGAAATATTATCTACTCATGAGAGTATTAGTAAATGATCTTGTAAAAACATTGTTTTACCATTACTAAATCCAATGGTCTCCAGAATCTAATTAAACGATTTTAAAATCTAAACTTAGCTAGTAGTTGTTTGACTTAAACGGTTTCTTCCTAAGATAATCTGAGCGTATAATATACAATTGTTATACATGGCATTGTTTACGCCTTAATGTAGTTTCGATGCGTTATAATATGAAACTTTTATAGCCAGTGGATGGGATCATAGAATCCATCACCTTACCATTAAGATAAGCATAACAGATAATATGATAAGTATTTGACTAGCTTAACCATGACTGCCTCTAAATCTAAATTGTTTAAAGGCTTATGGAATTGACCTCATAGTAAAATAAATGAAGCTATAGAAATTTTCACTAATTTTGCTTAATCAAGTTAAAATGAGCAATATATTGGAGAATGAGACAGTCATGATTATCTTTGTGCATATCCTTAGATCACATAGTTATGAAAAGTGCCATAACTATATAACTTCATTGTTCTGGACAATCAAGCTCAAACTTGATGCTTTCGTATATTACCATGATCATGAATCTATCAATTATTTTTGTTCCACCCTAGTGGTGAAGATGTTAGCTCTCTAAACAAATTAGTACCCATGGTTAGATTTGGCCCCAATGTAAAAAATCCATGGTTTATATTATTTAACAAGGAAGTATTTATTGATTAGGAGCTGCAAATCCTAAAACCATCAAAAGTAACAAATTTAAGAATTATACTTTTAGAAAAATCTACTAGTACAAGAAAATTGTAAATTTTATAACTGGGGTTTATGAAAGAAGAATGAATGACCATCGTACTTAACTATTTTTTCTCCTTGTTTGTTCCAAAATAATTGCTCTAACAATTTTAAAAGGCAAAATTTTCATCATATCTGGCAATCACTCCATGCATAATTAGACAAATGTGTGCTTCTTTCCATTTTCATAAAATCACAGTCGTTTTCACCTTTTAGAGGGAAAGATTTTAACTTTTGTTTGTCCGACACCTGGTGGTGGAGAAAAGGGAATTATGGAGGGTCTGCACTGCCCACGAAGCTCGAGACCAAATATTTAAATTTGGTCTTAACTTTTAACACGGTCCGCACGTTTAACATCTTTTTTTTGGGCCACTAACACTTTCAAAGGTAGAGATAGGATCATAGGTGCTATGTTTTAACGAAAAACATAAGAAGACATACCAGCAGCATATGTGCTGTTTATGGCTCTTCTTGTCTTTTTAGAATTTTAGTTATATGGATGCCATCTATCCCTACGCTGTTTACATGCAACTTGCTAGACTATGCTAATGTTATATGTGTTAAAAATACTCGAGCCTTTTTCTCTGTTTTAGATGGACATGATGAAAATAAGTTCTCTAGATCTCATGTTTAAAGGCTTCAGAGTTAGGAGGACCTACTCTCTTTTTATTTTGCCCCAAGAATCCATAAGACAAGAAAGAAGTTTGAACGGTGAAGCACATATACCATTTATAATGATCTACAACAAAAGGAAAAAATAAAATAAAAATAAAAAGAAAAAAATTATTTCCATATTTCTCCAATATTAAGTTAATTCGTAGATGCACTTAATGGTTTATGTAATATGATCTTAAATTTTTCAAAAATTCTATTTAATAGACAAAACAAAACCCTTCCAAAGATTATGAATTAAAATCAAATGAATTTTGCTAAAGATTATAATATAGCTAACAATATTTCGTTTGCCCAAGAACTAATGTAGGACTTTGAGATTGTAAAGTAAAGAGATGATAACCTGATCATAAAACTTGATATAGAAATAGTCTATAATAGATTGGATTTTTTCCTCCTTAATCTTCCTACTTGTGTTTCTACTGGAATAGTATTTATGCAATTAAAAGAATTATATATGATAGTTGGTTTATGATCCTTTTGAATAGTAAAAACTCAAGTATCTTTTATTCATCTCAAGAACTGCGATGGGGGATCCTTTATCTCTAGGCCTCTTACTTCTTGCATTTGAATATCTTTCACATGGTCTCATTAACCTATATACCAATACCCATCCTTTTAGTATGGGACCATGGCTCCCTCTTGGACCATGTTCCTTTCATGAGTAGGTCAAAGTCTTTAGTGAAGTGTATCCTTGTATTCTTGTCTCACAGTACGGATGAATTTCTGGCTAAAAACCTATAGAAGTTAGCAAAAGTTATCCATTTTTCCCCTAGGAAGCAACCAATCAAATCTTTAATTGGTATGTACGTATGAACACAAATTACTCATCTCTTATTTTGGTTGTCATCTTACAATTGGTTAGAGGGGCCACCAAAGCTTTACTGATATTTTTCGAAAAAAGGCGTCAATTAGGTTACATAATTGGAAAAGTCTTCGGCTATCTAGTGGAGAGAAACTCACTCACATGAAAAAATGCATTGAACGTAAAGGAGTAAATTTTGCCTTCTAGTTGAGGAAGGGAGCAATTGCAATTATATCTCTTTTGGATATTTTTAAATCAATTGAAATCAAACTATGGTGAAAGTTTAGTACTCAAAATTTCTTATTTTCAAACTATAGGCAAGCCAAATATCTAAACGACAAACAACTAGTTGAAGTATCAACTTTTCATAATTGATCCCTATTATCGAAACAATTCTTTAAGGATTAATATTTATCACTTCTTTTATGGTGTTGGAGTAAGATTAAATTTTGATATGATATCACCTCTTTTAACACTAACCTCCCCATGAATAAGAGTTAGAGAATAAAAACCCTTGAAATGTTGACACTTTGTGTGGTTTACTCCTTGCTAACCTCCTTAGTGACATTCTTACCTTGCATGCATCTCCAACTGGAAGTAAGTGATTTACCTACTACCTACTTTGGCTTGATTGTTCATTTTTAGTTTCCAATGCATGGAATGGAATAATATCGAGAAGACTTTCTTATGCACGTATCAATGTGGTCAATCCATATGCCATAAAGATTTTTATATATAGTAATTTTATTTGATCGTTTTATTGGACTACATATATTTTCACTTTTATCTTTAGTCTATCATAAGTTATAATAAGATTTATTAGTTTCTTTTCTATTATTTTTTATGGGATTAATTAATAACAATTAGATTAAGCTTATAGTATAGGTTCCATATTTGAATTTACTTTCTATAGGTAGTCTTTTCGCCCCCCTTTTTTTTTTCTAGGGTCTTAAATATGAGGTTATACTTTAATTGGACGAAGTTTTCTCTCAAATTGATATGACACTTTTTTTCTTCTTAATAGGTGGCGTAATACTATCAAAATTGCCGGTTATGTGAGACCCCATATCTGTACTTTAATTCATTGCATTTTCGCTTCATGACTATGAATTTCCTGGATATTGATGACAAATGTTCAAGGGATAGTTAATGAGAATTACTTATAGTGGAAGAGGAAGGAAGCCATTCCGCTGTGTGTTGATTTTGGAATAGCATTAGATTGATACAGACCTCAACACCAGGCCAAATTGGTTTGGACCCACCAGGTCATTGGTCCAATAGACTTAGCTCGGTCTAGAGTTCCACACCTACCATTAGTAGACGGGCCATGTCACGTTGACCTGGTGCATTTTCCTTTTTTCTTTTAAAAAAAAATAACTTTGAATGATAAAAGGAAAAAATTGTGCAAAGTAGAAAGACGCATTTTATAAATAAAAAATAAAATTAAAATAAAATTAATAAGTTTTTAACTTAATACAATTGAGCTAAAAAAAATATTCTTTAACTCATTTATTGAAAGAACTATTCAATGTGTACATTTATTTATACATAAACACATTTATTGGTAGTTTTGGTATTAAACATAGACTATAAAATACTCAACATATAAACAGCTCCTATAAAAACAAAAAGAAGTCCCGTATTGTTAAAAAATAAAAAATCACTTTAGTTAGTAGTTTTAAAAACCCAACCAAACAACTTTTTTATTTATTTATTATTAATGATGTTAACAACAACACACATTTACGTCTCGTTCATTTCGTTGAATGAATAAGGTTATAATAAAATTTTTATTACGAAGGAACAGAATAGAACTGGCTTTTTTTATTAATTTTT
The DNA here is from genome assembly GCA_024138025.1 of Combretum micranthum. NCBI lineage: Eukaryota > Viridiplantae > Streptophyta > Magnoliopsida > Myrtales > Combretaceae > Combretum > Combretum micranthum. The sequence goes on from JAMXBD010002033.1 coordinate 58,085, forward strand.
TTATTTAAATTGTGGTGTTTAAAAAAAAAAACAGATCCTACATTGAATTGGTATTCATAGGTTTGAATGAAAAATGGCTATTCAATGCTTTATGAAATAGGGATTCATTGTGGAATCGCTATTCAGTGAACTAAATGTTGTAGTAGCCATTTGTAAGACCTAAAACTGTACTGGAATTACAATTACAACGAAGTGAACAAGCAGTTAGTATTGTGAATAGTAATGAATTTTCACTATTTACATGAAAAATATTTTGAACATTCTTTTCCTCTTTATATTTATTTTTCCTCCACTTTTCCTATTTCTTTTCCTTTTTTCTTTTCTTTTTTTTTATATTGGGATGACTTGGTCGACCCGACAAGTCACATGGGTCAAAGGCTTCAATCAGCAATACACCAGTGCTCGATCAGGCTGGTTCATGGGACCAACTATATTTATGTTGAGGTCTAGAATTGATGTTATCAAGACCTTTTTTTTTTTTTTTGTTAATTTACCAAGACCAAGATTCATTTCAACATGTTCATTCATCAAGGGGATTTTGTTTAGTAGAAAGGTGAATTATAAGGGACAAGTTCTAGCATCTAGCTTGACCAAATCAAAAAGGAAATGTTTTTATTTTATTTTTTCTCCTCTTTTAGTTTATTTGCTATTTTTAGTGAGTATTTAGTAGTCTTTATTATAATTCTTACTTATTTTATTTTTTATTTATGACAAATATTGTGTCATTCCCTTAATCGGTACAACTTTTAAAAGACACTTGATAGAGAAAACCAGTTTTATTGAGATGTTGAAGTGATTTATGTCTTTGATGGATGAAATTAATCCTTGGTTAGATAATCATAGTTACTATTGAAAAAATCTTATATAGGTTACATAAATATCCCAGTAGCTACTAGATTACTTGGATAAAGACAAAGAAATTATAAATTGAGCCCTAAATAGGAATCTTGACTTAAAAGAGACTTATCTCTTAAGCCACCTTCAAAGAAATTCTAAAAGTCTAAAACTTTTATAGGGTTGACCCAACATGACATAAACTATAGGATTTTCCATGAGGATGAAAATTTAAAGCCTAGCTATGAAAAGCCACATCGTCCCAATCATATTGACAATCTCATAAACATATCAAGGTAGATCTATAAACATTTAATGGAAATCTTGACTTTGTTATCTTAACATAGTAGCTAAATATTGTGACACAATACTTAGATTACTATAAGATGCTTAAGAATTGTAAAGTATGTTTTATTAATATGTTATTGATAGATCAAGCCAATCTGTATTGGACCTACAAAGAACATCAGCTTTTACGTTTAGGACAACTACTTATGAAGAATTAGGGTAGAGGTGAAAATTGAGCTTAAAGAATATATGACTAGGTTTGATGAGATTTCAATTAGGTGTGATGAAGTAGAGATGGCTACATTAACTCTTTTTCCTTTTGGGTTTAAGAATACTTTATTGCTTGATATTAGGAGAGTTTGAACCTCACCACAATGAAACTTTAAAACAAACCTTTTACAAGGTCTTAGAGATTAAAAAAAGAAAACATGATTGATATAAAGAGAAATATAGTTCTCAAATTGGGAGCGAGTCTTCAAGAGCAATGATTGTAATGATTGTAAGAAAGTCAACAAATGCAAATCCATTGTCAGTAACTTGATAACACCTCAGCCTGCTAATCCAATTGTGAATCAAGATAGACATACCAAATATAAAAGAAAAAATGTCAAATTCAATTCTTAAACTTTATTCGATTTAGTTCTTAAACTTTTAAAGGGTGAATTTGGGATCCAATTGAACTTTTATGGGCATTCATAAATAAAATTCATACTAACTTCTTTTAGTCTGTTAGCCTATTTAGACATATAAACCAATTAGCACAAGACACATGCTAAATGAAATATATATGTTAGAAAAATAATTTACCTAATATGTATAGTTGAAAATAAAAAGTGTAGATGTCAAAGAAAATAAGAAAAGAGGGGAAAAAAAAAAAAAGCCCTCAAAGTAACAAAAGATGTTTCTTCATCAATCCCTATCAAAACTCTGTTCTCCATCAGAACATTTCCATCAGTCTTCTTGGAATCAAGAGACAACTTCCCATGTCGTGACTACATGGAAACCACTTCACATGATCTTATCATCATTTTCTTTATTCTAGCCAATTTTTTCTGTAAATCTTATACTCTTCCAATGAGATTAGGAATCGCATTCAATTGATCTCTTCCAAAATCCGAACTTTAAATAAAAGCACAAAAAGAGGAAAATAAAAGGACTTTAATTTTGAAAACTTTGGTTTTTATTTTCCCTCTTATCCTTTGGGAAGTAAAAAATAATGTTAGCATGTGGCGTTTTCTTACGTGCTTGGTGATTTTGATTTTGAATTAAGTTTTTGAATGGAAAATTGAATTAAGGTTTCACTTGTAATGTGGATAGAGAATGGGATTGATAATGCTTGATGAATACAAATGTCTGATGGTCTGGCGTTTCTTAATTTTATCCAAACATCTACACTTTTTTTTCTTTTTTCCAATTGTGCATATCATAGATTATTGTTTTGAAAGAAAAGTTTTTTATTTGCCATAGGGCATATGCTAATTGGTTCACATGTACACGTATGTTAAAAGATTTGACAAAGTTAGTTTGAATAGTATATATGCCCATGAAAAGTTAAATAGGGCAGTAAATTGACTCTTTAAAAGTTTATGTACTAAATTGAATAAATGAGTAAAATCCGGAGGTAATTTCTAGTTTACTATGCACATAAAAAATATTACACAAATACCATTTAGGCAAAATTAATTACATATATATCATCATAGCATCACATCTTAAAGATGTGATATTTAAAATACATGATATGTAATACTCTTATTATATCGCACTTACAACATGTGATACCATTCTAAAACAATGTATGTCATTTTCAAGATGCTTTATAGCATTGGTTTTTTATTTTGTATAATTTATATTTATTTTTTTTTAAATAATGGTAGATGTGAATGTTACCCCTAAATTTTGGATATTGAATATGACATTTTTCCATGGTAAAAATATCTTTATTGGAAGTTCTAAGGCCAATTTTAGTAAGAGGTGTTACAAGTATCATAATCTTGGTCATTTTGCTTATAGGTGTCAAGTTAAGAACCTTTATGCAATAGACTGAAAATCGTGAGAGAGTGATGGTTGTGACGAACTAGAAAATATTCTATAAGAGGATGTTAATGATAAAGATGGCATGCTTGAATTGTGATCAAGGAATTTAAGTGTTGTTAGATGTCTCATTACCCAACTTAAAGAAAAGGATGATTGGAAACAAAAAAGTATATTCCATACTTATACAAAATGTAATGGCCGCAATTGTAAAGTAACTATTGTTAGGGGTGCTATGTTTAAGCTAACTACATCCTAACCTCTATAAAATAACATAGGTATATTAGACCACATAACATGTCACTCAAAGATGTTTAGCCCTTGGACATTTTTTCCACGCAAGATAAAATTTGATGTGATGTAGTAACCATGTATATTGCTCTTTTTTTATGGCAACGTTAGTTATAGGATAAATTACACTGAAAGATATCAACGTTTTAGGGTAAGTTCATTTAAGATATTAATATTTTGAGTAGTTAAAAAGAGTTTTAAACATTTCGCAAAGTGTATTAAATGATGTATTAACATTTTATAAAGTTCATTTGAGGTATGAACATTTGGATTAATTTTTAATTAAATCTCTTAAATTTTCCATCATTGGTCAACTATTAGTACCCTATTTGAACCACTTTTCCAAATATTGATATCTCTTTTTAACCATTGAAAATGTTGACACCTTAAATGAATTTTTTCCCAAACGTTGATACTTCTTTTTAACCACTAAAAATGCTGATAGCTTGAATAAACTTATCCCTAAATATTGATACCTTTCGATGTAATATACCCTTTTTTTATATAACCTAAATGTGATTTACTATAGTAGATTAACACTTACAAATTTATGCTTGCTAATGATGTGCCCTAGGCCATATGGCTATTATTTAATTATCTATTATTCTTAATAAGATTAAGATTAATAAATAATTATTAATTGCAATCATTATTTTATAAGAAGTGTGTCATTTAGAATTCCTAATAACTTATGTGTTTTTTGGAATTCATAATAACCTTTGAAATCCCTGATAAGATTAGGGCAGTTGACTATGACAGAATTCTTTATAAATAGAACACAGTGATCTCTCCTAGGGTTTCAACGGACACTTGTCATCACATTAGAATTACAGAGAAACTTTGTAACTCAAAAAGAGAGAGACCTTATTGAGAGAGATTCTCAAAGATTTGGAATTGGTCCAACGTGCTAGCACATGAAGAGATCTTATTAGAAATTCGTTCATGTGGATGCAGTAAAGGGTGTTCGCATTTGTAACATTTCATATCCGAATTTCCAAATTCTAAAGCATCAAAAATAATTTGTATCCTGCTGCTAGATCCGTTTTTGGATCCTTAAATTTTCAACAGTGGTATTAGAGCACATGCAATTTCAATCAAATTATTTTCGAATAATATATTATGATGATAGTATGATTTTCGAAAAGAGTTTGATGTGAATATATATGTTACGTTTCCTGACTGTGAAATTCAAATTTCAAAGTCAAATACAGTATTGAAGCTGTTACGAATTACGGTTTGTGCACGCACTCATCGGATCTGAGATACCTGAATTGGACGTGCTTGACAGATTAGATCTGTTGGTGAGTCTGATTTCGAGGATGTTTGAATTGCGGGTTAATTTTGCGAATGAGAATTAAACAGGGTCTATTTGCGCGTCTTATAATTCTGGATTGGATTCAGATTATGCGCTTAGACCTGTAGAATTAAACGTCTATTTTTTAGAATTAAAAAAAAGTTTCCGAGCAATTTTGTTTTGGACGTCTGCAGGTTTGTTTTTATAAATAAAAAGCATATTTGATCTGCGTGTTTTTATCTGGTGTAATCTCGCTTCGGGCTTATGATTTTTCCGATATTTCAATGAATCGGACATCTGTTAGCTGTGAACTGCGGGTCTGATACCATTGTCATCAGTTACGAACTGATATTGGACGTCCACAAATTTGCGCTCCTCATATATGTTATGTAGAATCGGATGTCTGATATTTTTCGAACAGCATGCATTGGATAAAGTCTGATTGTGTATTAAGAAAAAACAGATGGGATCTGTTTATGGCGTCTATTTCGGGGGCACAAACTGCAGTCATGACTGTATTGTAAATCTAGTTTTTTGAAACAAACGAATTTTTCTACAATTAATTGTGGTTATCAATTGTGCCAAAAATTGTTTTATTAAAGGAAGGGTTCGTATGTTTTGAAATCCAAGCTGAAAGATTTGATTTTTCAACAAATTTTTATGAATTATTAAGGCTTTTCATGGAAGTTTTAGAAAATAGATTTTCAAAAGATTTCCCTTACCTATATTTACATTTTCATTTAGGTTTCACGAGCACTTCGCAAGGGACGCTATCCCCTTGATCACTGCTCGCTAACCTGCTAGCGGGATCGCTGTAAGAGACTATCCCCTTGACCCCTGCAAGGGGTGCACCTTAGATCCATAAGCATTAATTAACAATACTTCACATGAAACACGCTTTTGAAGTGTTGTGAGTTATGTGTATGACTTCTATGTGTGCTTATGTTTCATGTATAGTATATAGCATGGCCCAAAGACCTATGTGAATGACAGTTTTTTATTTCTTTTCTTTTGAATGGGTTGTAACTTTTATAAATATAGCCTGCGTGTCATTTTTTATTTTGTTGTAATTTATTTTCTGCTAAGTAGTAGTAGAAACTCTTTGTATCTTTTTATTATTGCAATAAAGATGTGAAGATGTCATGAAGACTTTTCTTATTCCATGGGGATGGAAGTGTGAGGACCATCGTGAAGATATAAGGAATTTTACAACCCAGATCCATACTGATGGATCTTCACCTTAGGTTTGGATCATTGATCTTCATATTGGCTTATAAAGATCAATATAGATTAAGGGTCATACCATCACACAGTTTTATTTTCTATATAAGCATGTTATATCATATATGATGATATATGTAAATATATGTGATACCATGTTTACAATCTTACATGCTTTATAATATGAAATATCACCTTTTGAAAAAAAAAAATCCCTCATATAATATTAAGTCATAAAATGCCTTCCATTGTTTGACACTTGTCAAGGTTTAGATAGTCCAATTGTAGGTTCTGCCAAAGCAGGGTATAATAAACTATCCTAATCAGACAAGGCGAATAATAGTGTTATTCACTTGTCGTAATGGTTAGACTTAAATAGGCTATCAAAATAGTTTAGGCATATGGCATTGAATGAGATAAGTAGGCTGGAATATGTGATGTCAATCCCATAATAAGAGTTACATATGATGTAATTGGAAAGGGTTTCCTACCTAAGTAACTAAATTTTGAGTGTCATACCACAACTGACTCAATATTTGATGAAATATGGATCTTATTGCACTAAGAAACTTTATTTTCAAAATGGTTTCCAAATTAATATTTGAGGGTTATTGTCACGTCCCAAAGGGTACCATAAACGGGACAATCTACCATACTCAATATTAAAGCTTAAGTATGACTACCTCCGTCGTCCAATAAGCTTCGATACCGGGTGCAAGGCGTATTTTCACGATCATAGCGGACCAACTTTGAAACAGGTTGTTTAAGAAGACATTCATATAGCAGTTTAAAAATGGAAATCATAGCATAATAACTTGCAATAGGAAATTAAATAGAGGTCTTACAAACATCAAAGGGTTATTCCCCAGCTAAATGATATAGTTCGTCATTGTCTGGAGAAGCCCAATCAAAATAAATTCAAGAAGATTTATTTAGAAGTCTAAGTCTACATCTAGTCTTTAACTTCTTCCAAAAACTCCTTAAGCCAAAAGGTAGTACTTGAGAGAAGTACTCCCGGGGCTTCAACCATACGTGTGGAATCTACAAAAGATATCTATAAGGGGGTAAGCTTTTTTGCTTAGTGATAATTAAATCTACAAGTAAAGTACTCAATAATCAATAATCAACCAAGTTATTTAGTCAAGCATATGAAATGCAAGCAATCATGTGAGCAAACAATACATACGATTTTTGGAATCATATGTTTAAATGGATTTACCCCTCCATTCGGTGGTTAGGTGTTCCAAGCAACGAAGCCATAGTTTGCAAATAATATATTTTGTAGTTTTGTACGAATTCCTACTAATCACTAAAATGTAGTTGATTCAAGTGCCCACACACCATTTAATTACAGACAATTTAAGTCATAGATGATTATTTCAGGTCCTCGACATCATTACTATGCTCTTGTCCCACCAAAGGTATAGTAATGAATGCAATGTGACTCACTACGTGTCATGCATGTATCATTTAGTTTAAGTAATCCTAACATAGCATTAATCGTTTAATAAGTGACCATAGAATTTGCAGACAATCAATACTAAACTAAATCATACAATGATTAGTTAACAATTCCCGCCTCGATATACTAATCATTATTTCAACCACATAAATAAAACACATCGCTTTCATATTTTATATTTTCTTAAATTTGGTGTCACTAAGCTATAAGCAAATACATAAGTACAATTGCGAAAATTTAAACTCACTCGGTCATATCGGAAGCTCCTAAGTCAAAATAGTCCTCCGAGTATGGTAGCTCGGACTCCACATCACCTATACAGAAGAAATACCCGAAATGAGTATTTCTTAAAAGTTCTACTTAAACTTGTAACGTTATTCAACTAAGTTCGTCAAAATTCGCATAGAGTGAAATTCCAACTTAAAATGGCCATAACTTGCTTATTTTAACTCGGAATTTCGCATATTATATACGATTTCTACCTAGTCGAAAAGATCTATCCATTTCTAAGGTCATTTCCTACATATAAGGTCATTTAGGTTGCTAAACACCTTGGTACAGATTTAAAACGAATATTTCCAGATTTTGCAAAACAATTTTCCAACTCAACTTTATTGAAAAATCCTTTAGCAAAAATATAGATATATATATATATATATAATTGAAAAAAAAATCCTTTGAGTATATGGATAAGCTTACTTTATATGCAAAAATTCCAATGGTAGTGTCTCAACAATTTATTTTATAAAACAATTCATATTTTATTTTCCTCATTCCTTTTCCCAAAACAAATAAATTTTCCTTTAACTTTGATCTTTTATAATTTTTACTTCTAGTGATAAAAGAATAAAGTTATCAAAAAGTTTATTAAGTTGTTGATAACCAATTTATAAATTTATCTTTAGTATGGTTTTAGAAAATGAGTCTTTTCTTTTTATATTTCTTGTTTAAAATATAAGTTCTTTTTTTCTAAAACTTGGTCTTTTATTTCCTCTACAAATTTTATTTGAAAAGAATCATCTTTATTGATAAAATCCTTTGTTTTTTATATTATCATACTTATATTTTTGTTATTTCTTTGGCAATAGACTCCTTCTTTAGAAACTTGAAAATCATTATTTTTCCAAGTGGGTTATAAATTTATGGGTTAATTTTATTTTAACTTTGAAAACTAGTTTGCTTCTTATTTTTGTTATGGGTTTTGAAAAGAGTTTAGTCTTAAAATTTTTGCGAAAACTTTGAATACCGACAAATTATTTTATTAAGACTTAGGTTACCATATTATGAAAAGAAAGTGTTTATTTCTTATATTTCCTTGGTAAAACTATCTTTGTCATTTGAGAAAACTTGTATTATTCCATTTCTATGTTGTTGATGATAACTCCATTATTTAATGACAAGTCATATAATAGAAAATTTAGTTTCAAGTTCCATTATTAAAAAAAAAATTCTACTTTAAATTTAGTTGAGACAATATCATTATGTAGATGCATGTATTATGAGCATGTAGTATGTAGATGATGAAAATATGAGATAAGAAGCAAGATAATATTGGTAAGCAATATAGCAATAATAAGCAAGATATTATAGTCAAGCATTGGCAATCTTAGCTTCATCAAGGTAACCCGGTCATGTATTGGGAGCATTAGGTTCATCAAGGCAACCCGATCAAGTATTAGGAGCCTTAGCTTCATCAAGGCATCCTAGGACTATGTCCCAAAAAAGAAAAAAGAAAGAAAAGAAAAAAGCAATAATAAGCTTGTTAGTGAGTTAGTGAGCATTTAGGCTCTAAATATATATATATATATATATATATATATAGTAACATATATATGAAGTTAGGTTAGAAGCATGATAATAACAATAATAAGATCATAATAATAACATAATAGTAAAACAATATAATATGAAATTTATTCATGAGTAAGAACAGAACATAAACATAGTGTTGCTTCTATAACATTGGAATGCTTTAGAAACATACACCATGGTCATGTTAAGTTATATGGCATGGTAGAAAGAAAAGGGTAAGAATTTTTACCTAAAAGAAAGTATGGAAGTGGTAGAAGAAGAAAGGTTTGGATAGTATTTATGTGTGTAGGAATTGTGAAGAAAAATTGGGTAGTGAAGAAGAAAAGAGAGATTTTGGTAGAGAGTGTTTGAGGAGAGATTTTAGGAGAGTTTTTGTAAAGTAAAAGAGTGAAAGAATTGGAGGGAAAGGGGTATTTATAGAATTTTTGGAGTGAAAATTATGTGAATTAAATAAATTGAAAAAGAAAAATAAATGTGTGCGTATGGGAAAGGAGGGCCGGTATGAATGGAGAGAGGAAAGAGAGAGGGGAATTTTGTTTTTTGTTTTGTATTTTTGTTAATTAAAAGTAATAAGATGTAAAGTTTGATGTGAATGAAGATGTATGGGAAAAGTAAAAAGTAGATAATAGGTATGAGAGTGTAAAAAATAGGTGTAGAAAAAGTAAAGATAGGTGAATAGTAATGAATAGTGTAGATAGTATTATGAATAGTAGACAAGACAAATTAATACGGTTATAAAGAAAATACACGTAACCATACTATATCTACTATTTTTAGATACCGAAAAATTATAAAACTAATATTCTTGAAATCCTTGTATTTTTACAAGTTTATTGGTATTATCGGAATATTTTGCCGTCGGGGTCACGGGGTACGATTTTCGAAAACTGATCCGTTCGGATCCGAAGAACATCAAAAATTATCGAATCTTATATTTTTATGTATTCTTATATTATTACAAACTATTATCCACTACTATCTCAACTTCATTTTTGGGATTAGGAGCATGAGATTGTCGGATTTAATCTACTAGGGTTTGATACGTATTTGTTGACCTTAAGGTCCCGGTTGACTTCTGGTTTAGGGTTTAAACATAACCGTAGCATAAAATCTAGGGGATTACAGTTATTAATTTGATAAAACAGTGGAAGCATATAAAATGGCTTATATAAAGATAATTGACTTTGCATACATTTGTATGTAGATCATGGCAACAAATAATATAACATTGCGATCGATTCTTGAAAAAGATAAACTGAATGCCACAAACTTCCTTGATTGGTACCTTAACTTAAGAGTTGTTCTTAAGCATGAAAGGAAGTTATATGTGATTGATGAACCAAGAGCTTATAGGAATGCTTATAGTAAGCATAAAGAAGACTCTTTGGATGTCACTTTCATCATGCTTGCCACCATGGATCTTGAGCTTCAGAAGCAAATAGAAGACATGGAGGCGTATAATATGATCACACGCCTCAAGGAAATGTTCTAAGATCAAGCAAGGCATGAGAGGTTTGCAGTCACACGAGAGTTGAATTCTTGTAAAATGGCTTCAGGTAGCACATGTACTCAAGATGGAGAGCTATATTGATAGACTTAAGAAGCTTGGTTCTCCAATTGCTAAGGAGTTGGCCACGGTGTGATGAATTATAACATGCACAAAATGGATAAGTTTATTATGGAATTGCATGGGATGCTTAAGGAAGCAAAACAAAACATTAAAACAAAAATAATGTTCTATTAGTTCAAAAGGGACAGGGCAAGAAGAGAAAAGTCAATGGTAAGGCAATGGCAAAGCAAAAGGTCAGACTAAAGCTAAAAGGCCCAAACCTCAGCCTAAGGCCAAACCGCCCAAAGAAGGGGTTTGCTTCTTCTACAATGAACCAGCTCTTTGGAAGAGGAATTGCAAGTTATACTTGGAGGATCTGAAAAAGAAGAAGGGTAGTGAGACTACTACTTCAGGTATTTATGTTATACCAATCAATCTATCTATTTCTACATCATGGGTATTAGATATTGGATGTGGATCTCATATTTGTATAATTGTGCAGGGTCTAAAGCAAAGTAGAAAGTTGGCTAAAGGTGAAGTGGGCCTACGAGTGGCAAATGGAGCAAGAGTTGCTGCACTAGCCATAGGAAATTTTGAATTAACTTTTCCTTCTAGACTTATATTGGTTTAAAATAATTATGTGTTTGCTATGAGCAGCAACATCATTTTGGTTTCATGTTTGGATAAGGATGGTTTTAGATTTATTATTGAGAATAATACAATCTCCATCCATCATGGAGACATCTTTTGTGGTCTTGCTCATTTGATGAATGGTCTCTATATTCTAAACTTCGATGAATTTGATAATAAGTCCATCTATAACATTAATACCAAAATGTTCAAATCTAATAATTTGAATTCAACTTACGTTTAGCATTGTCACTTAGGACACATTAACGAGAAACGCATATCAAAGCTTCATCAAGATGGGTTTTTAGATTTATTTGATTTTGAATCATATGAATCATGTGAATCTTGTTTAATGGGTAAGATGACAAAGGCTCCTTTTACTGGACAAAGTGAGAGAGCTACTGACTTGTTAGGCCTCATACATACAGATGTATGTGGACCATTGAGTTTACCTGCTAGAGGAGGTTATTTGTACTCCATTACTTTTACATATGACTTTAGTAGGTATGGATATGTGTATCTAATGAAGCATAAATCTAAATCTTTTGAAAAGTTCAAAATATTCAAAAATGAAGTACAAAATCAACTTGGTAAAAATATTAAAACACTTCGATCAGATCAAGGTGGTGAATATTTAAGCCAAGAATTTTCTTACTATCTTAAGGATTGTGGCATAATCCCACAATTAACTCCTCCAGGAACACCACAATGGAATGGTGTTTCTAAACGGAGAAATCGAACTTTACTATATATGGTTCAATCAATGATGAGTCAGACAGATCTTCTAATATCCTTTTGGGGATATGCCCTAGAAACTATTGTGTTTATATTGAGCAGGGTACCATCAAATCGGTTGAAAAGATACCATATGAGTTATGAGATGGGAAACGTCCTAGTTTCTATTTTCTAGAGATATGGGGATTAGATGCATCTGTCAAACGTCAAGTGTCTAACAACTTGGCACCCAAATCTGATAAATGCTTGTTTGTGGGATATCCAAAAGAAACAAAAGGATATTACTTCTACAATCAATCTAAGAACAAAGCGTTTGTTGCTTGTAATGGTCATTTTCTAGAAAGAAAATTTGTCTCTAAAGAAACCAGTGGAGTAAAATACAACTCGAAGAAGTTTGAGATCCACAAACTGACACAGCACCCTTAATGGATGTTCAATCAAACTCACAAATAGTTGTTAAGCCTGAACCCTAGCTGAAGGCCCACGTAGATCTAGTAGGATTCGTTATGAGCCTAAGAGATAAGGATTTCTCATCACTGACAATCATGATGTAATGCTCATAGATCAAGATGAGCCCACATCTTACCAAGAAGCAATAAAGGGTCATGACTCTGAGAAATGGTTAGCAGCTATGAAATCATAAATGCAATCCATGTATGATAATCAGGTTTGGACTCTGATTGATCCACCTAATGGTATTAAAAATATTTGGTGTAAATGAGTTTTCAAGAAGAAAACTGACATGGATGGCAAAGTGCATACCTACAAAGCATGACTAGTTGCAAAAGGTTTTAAACAAACTCATGATATAGACTATGACAAAACCTTTTCACCTATAGTCATGCTAAAGTCTATTAAAATTCTTTTTGCTATAGCTGCGTATTATGACTACGAGATATGTCAAATGAATGTCAAAACAGCCTTTTTAAATGGAAACCTCATTAAGGATGTGTACATGATACAACCTGAGGGTTTTAACAGTCCGGGGAATTCACATAAGGTTTGCAAGCTTCAGAGATCCATTTATGGACTGAAGCAAGCATCTCGGAGTTAGAATCTTCGTTTTGATGAAGCACTCAAACAGTTTAATTTCGTCAAGAATGAAGATGAACCTTGTGTTTACAAGAAAATTAGTGGAAGCGCAATAGTTTTTTTGGTGCTTTATGTAGACGGCATATTGCTCATTGGAACCGCTATTCCTACATTACAAAATGTCAAAACATGGTTAGGAAATTGTTTCTCAATAAAAAACTTAGGTGAAGCTGCCTATATTTTAGGCATCAAGATCTATAGAGGTAGATCTGCAAGGACCATTAGCCTAAGTCAAAGTACACATATTGATAAGGTACTAAAAAGATTTAGTATGGAATATTCCAAGAGAGGATTTCTTCCAATGTCACATGGAATTTGAGTAAGACTCAATGTCCTGCCTCAAAGGAGGAATGGGAACGCATGAGTAAGATTTCATATGCTTCTGCTATGGGTTCCATCATGTATGCCATGTTATGCACTTGACCAGATGTTGCTTATGCATTAAGCATCACAAGTAGGTATCAGTCAGATCCAGGTGAGAGTCACTGGATAGCAGTAAAAAACATTCTAAAGTACTTGAGAAGAACTACGAATGTTGATTTGACATATGGAGGACAGGAAACTGATCTTGTGGTAAATGGTTACACAAATACCAGTTTCTAGTCTATTCAAATGATTTCCGATCACAATCTAGTTACGTATTTTGTTTGAATAGAGGTGCTATAATGGAAGAGTTCCAAATAGGACACGGATGCAGATTCTACCATAGAGGCAGAGTATATAGCAACTAAGGAAGCAATTTAGATCAAGAAGTTCATTGCTTCTTTGGGAGTTGTTCCTAGCATTTCAGATCCAGTGGACCTCTATTGTGACAACAATGGGGCCATTATACAGGCTAAGGAACTAAGATCACACTAGCAATCCAAACATATACTCAGATGTTATCATCTCATTCGAGAGATCATCGATAGAGGAGATATTTAGATACGTAGAGTACATACATATGACAATATTGCAGATCCATTGACTAAGCCTCTTCCCCAATCCAAGCATGATAGTCATACTAGAGCATTAGGGGTTAAACTTTTGTTTAACTAGGCTATGTGGATTCTATGTCATTTGAATATTTATCTTTATTATATAAGTCATTTTCTTTATCAAAGTTATAATTGGCCTTCTTACTTTGATGAAATTTCTTCCATGAATAATTAGTTATTTCTTATGTTGTTAAAGTTTGTTTCTTTAATAGTAAAACCATAAGGCGAGAAATAACTTTATTCTAAATTATCCTTAGTCATTTTTTATATAGAATAATAATGAACTAAGACTAGTATGTTGGTTGAATGATGGTTACGTATTACTAATCAGGGATATGAGATATCGATTCAACACATAAATACAATACTACATTGTACCGGAACGACCAACTATAAGAATACTATATGGATCAATATGATAAGTATTTCTCATTACAGTGTTGTTTTAGTCCTTTGACCTGATGACACCATGGATTCCTACATAGCATGTTCCATCTTTTGACTATGTTCTTCATTATCTTGAATTGGATAATTATAAGACTTTAATTGGACATGGAATAAGTCATGTAGAGGAATGTGATTGTTCATGAAGGAATTTGTTCCTCTCATTAATTTGAGAGAGAGATCTTTTGCGCCTCTTGATGAGTAAGATTGAGAAATGCATAGCCGTGCTTGGATGGATTGATAAGGGGTTATCAATATCATTCGTTTAAGTCAGTCATACTTTGGATTCAAGAAATATATGATTAAACAATATAAGAGTGTATTGATCCACATCTTATATTTGATCATAAGATATCGTGTGACAAAGGGACTAAATAAATAGCTGTTAATAGGTAAAGTTAGATCACTAATCTTCACTTGATTTTGGTAGGCATAATGTCTTGCTATAGACCACTTATGTCTTGTAGGCTTAAAAAGTGTTTAAGGGCTATTACCAACATTAAGTGAACCTACAGGGTCGCACACAAAGAATGAATCTGAAATACCCCGAATTTTATCAACCTAAATTAGAAATGTGATAATTAAATACTATGAAAATGTAGGTAATTTTTAATTTCATTTTAAATTTAACTTATTAATTGAATTTAGATAGTTTAGTCAATTGATTTTCATAAACTATAGAATATAATTAGATAATTTAATTAGTAAATGGACTTAAATTGAAATAAGGAATTCCAATACCATAAATACCCACTTTAACTTATCAAATTACTTCAATTTCCTTTTTCCAACATACCAAGCTATTCAATTCTTTTCAATTATCAACTTGAAACCGATTTCTCAAGTTGAATTATCTAAATTCCTAATTCGCTAAAATTAAACCTTAATCTAAATTTAGATTAGACTCGAGTCAATAACCCACTAACTATATACCTATGGTTATAAATATCAAGTATAGTATGACTCAATTAATTTTTAGGGTTTATTAGATAGTAAACGATAGTTTAAAGATGAATCGCTAGGATTAAAATATACGCAATAAAAATAGAAGCTGATTAATATCTACTAAACTAGAGCTCAAATAAAAATTCTGAATATGTAATAACGAAATTTAGAATTTTCTAAGTCTTTTGAGCATAATATCCTAATTTGACTTATCGGGACTAGAAACTTAATCGCGTAAGTGAGAAATTTGATAATTTAACATAATTAGAAATTATAAGGGAATTTAATTAAAAATAGATATTCTAATGCCATAAATGCCCAATTTAACCTATTAAGCAACATCAATTGGCTATTTCAACAAATTTAAATTAATCAAAACTTTTCAATAATCAAATGAACTTTATTAATCAAGTTTAACCATCTAAAACCATAAATATCCAATTTAGACATTTTAGCCTAAATTCCAACTCCTTAAATCTTAGAAATTTAAAACTAAATATTTTCATTCAAATCTAAGCCCCTAAAACCCTAAATTCAAGTGAGATATTAATTTTTCTTTAATTAGATCTCCTAGACTTAATTTCTAATGTAATTAGCAGACTTTCTTTTCTTACTAAATCTATTTCTAATTTCCACGAATCCATAACCTAAAATCTCAATTCATCATCTAAAACCCTAAGCCCATTAACATGAGATCAAGCCCAATTATTCAAAGATCAAGACCAAAAGCCCATGCATCAAAGCCCATAAGACCATGCTTATTCTATGCACCATTACACACATTGTAAAAACCTAAACCCTAGAGAATTCCAACCATGTGAAATGACCAAATTGCTCCTTAAATATCTACAATGTGAACACAAGAAAATATCAAGTGTGTGAAAAGACTAAATTGACCTTAGCCAATTCTTGAAGTTTCTTTCACTTAGGAAAAGACCAAAATGCCCCTTAAATATCTCCTAACTCTAGAGAATTCTAATGCATAATAAAAAAAAAAAAAAACAAAATGCCCTCACCTAATCAAGCCAAAGTGCCAAAATGTCCTTAACCTTAGAGATAATTACAAGCTATTAAACAATATAAATATACCTATTAAAAAACCCTAATTTCTTCTTCCATCTATGGCAACCCATACCTCCCCAAAAATCCTCTCAAAACATCTCCTAAAATCCACAAAAATCCCACAACAACTCTTCTTCAAGACAAGCCTTCAATAGGTGGAATTTGAAGATAAAAATCAAGGATCAAATTGAGGGTTAGCATTAGAAGCATCAACAATATCTTGGAGTAGTAGAAATAAAGATTCATGGGGATTATTTGCTAATTCAAGTAAGTAATGTTACTTTAATAAGTGAATTTGTATGATTGTTGTATTTTGTTGTTGAAATTATTGTTAGATGGTGATATCAAAATAGATTTAATAATAATAAGGTTTTGGTAAATATAGATATATGTTTTCTTACAAACAGAATACCATAAATATATGTATAAATGTTGTTTTGATAAAATTATCATATATATAAATATATAAGTATGATGTGTCTAATACATGGTATAATTGATCTAATATGTTGATTATATGTGTGTATTTGGTTTAGTTTTTAATAAGTTATAATGTTAGAAATTGAATCAAATGGACATATAAGCTTAATATAATATATAAAGGCATGTCATGTAGTTAAATTACTGAAATTATGATCAATATATGCATATAAGCATGTGAACATGATATATCATCTTATGGAATTTGGGTTTGATAAGCTAAACATGTTGATGAATTAATTTATGATAATATAAGTTGCTAGAATTAATTATTGTATATGCTTTGGTGAAATTTAAATAAAATATCAAATGAAATTATTTTTGAATGAAATTTATAAAAACGACATATTAACATGTCTATATAAAAATTGTAAATTTTTGTGATTTTTGAAACAAATTTACTATTTTTAAAAATTAAATTACAAAATAGCAAAACAGGGCAAAACAGTATTTCGGCCAGCAGTAGTGGCGTAAATTCATATGGTCGAACCGGTGACTTTTTCTCCTTCTTTTTCGTGACACTACAACGGTTTGAAAGCTCAATAAGTCTATTTTAACATGATGCAAAGAATCGGAAAAGAGCCGGTCAGTTTGATGTCAAATTCGATCGAACCGATCGATCGTCGTTGCATATGCCCTATTCTAAACAGTTTTGAATCAATTAAAATTAAAACCATAATTAACTAATTAATTTAGGCCAAATGGCCTTATAAACATATAAATATAGTGTTAGGAAGTTTACATAAAAATTTGAGCTTAAGAACCCGTGTTTAAGATAATAAACCGATTTATTAGAGTTAAGGTGCACACTAGTTTTCTATAGGAAATGAAATGAGGGAATTTAAGGTAAATTAATTCTAATCAAATAAATATGAAATAAATATAAATAATATTTTTCATGTTAAATTATGAATTTTAAGATAAATTTTAAATAATTAATTATTTTTATTTTATGAATTTATTTAATAAAGTAAGTATAAATATAACATCACAAGATAGTACAAACATAATAGGAAACTAGTTTAGATTTCTTAGTCCATTTAGATGTAAAAATAAATTATAAATGACATAAATAGAATAATTATATTTTAATAAGTTGTTTTACTTAATAAAAGTTTAATAGATTGATTATAGGACATACTATAGAATTTATCATTTTAAATGATCTAATTACCATTTAGTAAACTTGACTAGTTAATTATATTCAACTTGATTAGATAAAATTAATATAAATTTATTAACTAATATTAGCTTAGTAAATTCTTCAGAAACCAACAATTTATACTTAGCTATTAGTTTATGAATACCTATATAATCATATTAACTTGAAATTGGCTTCGATTAATATGTTAGGTTAAACCTTAAATGATAAGGAGTACGTAATTTCTAAAATATGATAAACCACGAATAATAAGAGGAGTATGTTGTTTCAAATGTATATTTGTTAGAAAACTAAGTAGTTAATACGAGTTTGATATAAGTTGACGATTGATTTAAATGCCTATATGAATTAATCTTTGAAGCAAATATTTGTTAAAAGTCTACATTCTGCTTTATCTTCTGGTCTATCTTCTGATTGGTCACGACATATTTTATACCAGTGACTTGTGTGTTGCCTGCTAGGGTAGACATTCTAAATAAACTAATACTTAAAGATGACCTTAATAATTACTTGTTGTGCGTGACTGTTTTTGAGACTTGGCCCGAGGGGCGGCAACCTTGCTAGGCGGTGCTAGCACGGTAGTTAGGTGCTTAGGCCACCATGGGCATGGTGATACGGTGGGTAGCTGATGGGGGAAATGGTAGCGAGATAATGTCTACCTGGATCGGAGAGAAATAATGTAGTGTGGTTCATGTTTATGGGACCGGTTGAGCTACACTATATTATGGACTGTAATGAGTAAAGATGCATAACAGCTGTGACCCCCAAACGAGGCTATTACTTATAGAGGTAGGAGATATAGGTATTCGAGCTGCCTATATCAACCCCCTGAGTAATTGCTACTACTCAGGACCCCCAGGTTCCCAGTGTGTTGCCGAAGTATGAGTGCTCTACTGTTGTTTGTCGTACTTTAATTTAAAGATATAAACTATTGATTGTTGCATTGCATATAGAATAGGCGTGTGTGCCCATCTTGTGTGTGCTTGTGTTGTTGTCGTACTGGGCTTCGGCTCATTCCTTCTTTTTCAGGTGATGATCTGGATGCTTGTGATTATCGAGTATGGGACGACTCTAAAAGAGCTTGTTAACAAGTTAAGTGCCTAGGAACGTTGAACTGTTTATAGCAAAAGTTATTGATCATCTTTTCAAACTTATAAATCGATGAGGGCATATCTATGAGCCCATGGTTGTATCTAGAGATACCAAACACTGTGTACTTTAAGATACCTGATGGTATGATATTTATTTATAAACGTTTGTCTACTTACAAAAGTAGCCTATTTGAAAATCGTTTTGAGAAATTTACTTTATTATATATAATGGTCTACTTAAGAAAGTAGTCTATTCGAAAATCATTTTAAAGAAATGTATTTCTTTTCCACTGCAACTCTAGTTGTTTTCAAAATCCAATTCAACGATTTTAGAATCTAAAATCTGTTTAGCAACAATCACGATAAACTGTAGATTAGGTCAGCCTTAACGTATAATACGTAAGTGTTATACGTGGTGGCTAGCACCTTGAACCAAAATTTGGGGCGTGACTGAATCAATTAGATCATGTGTTATTTTAATAAGCCCATAGGGAATTATCTAGACCTAATGCAAGTGGGAGATTGCTAGTGATGTGCCCTATGCCATATGGATACTATTTAATTATCTACTATTCTTAATAAGATTAATATTAATAAATAATTATTAATTACAATCATTATTTTAGTGTGTCATTTGGAATTCCTAATAACTTATGTGTATCTTTTGGAATTCCTAATAACCTTTGAAAGCCCTAATAAGATTAAGGTAGTTAACTATGACACAGTTTCTTATAAATAGAACACAGTGATCTCTCCTAAGGTTTCAACAAACACTTACCGTCACATTAGAATTACAGAGAAACTCTGTAACTCAAAAGAGAGAGACCCTATTGAGAGAGATTCCCAAAGATTTGGAATTGGTCCAACGTGTTAGCACACAATCAGAGATTTGATTGGAAATTCGTTTGTGTGGATATAGTAAAGGTTGTTCGCATTTGCAACATCTCATATCCGAGTTTCCAAATTCTAAAGAATTAATAAGGTAATTCAATCCGCTCTAATTTGATTGAATCGCATGGATCTGCCTGGAAATTTAAGTTTAAAAAAAATAATTTGTATTCCATTGCCAGATCCGTTTTTGGATCCTTAAATTCTCAACAATGCTTTATGTGAAAAAAATCAAACTTAGTCCTTCACTACCTAAAGAACTCAAGACAAGTTCCAACAAGCTAAGGGGCAATCAATGGCATAAAACAAAGGAAATTCCTTCATGTAATAAGTGTTGAAAAAAAAATTTAATTTAATTCTATGGCAAGTGATATTAACATCTTAGAGGTAAAAGAAGTCAAAGTGTTATTCCATGATATAAGACTAAATTTACCTGTAGAAGTAAAAGCTTTAGTTAAAAAATTTAAGATCTTTCTCTTGAAGAGCTCCTTTGAAGGTTATCATTTATGCTTGACATTCAATCTACCATAGATTCTCCACAAAAATGAGTGATTTTCAACCCCATGATTTTGGGTCAAACTAACAATTGTTAGGTAATTTGTAGCATAATTTTTTTTTTCACAACAATAAGTTGTAGCTATATGGTATCAAGTTTTGAAGTTATAGGGGGTTGCAAATTTTAAAAGAATGAATACCTAAATGATATTAGAAATATACTTTTTTTTATGCCAACTACTGGAGATATACTTAAATAGGAGATTACACGAAAGTGCAATACTAGATAACTCCAATATTCATGTTTGAAAATCTAAAAGAGATCCGATTTGCAAGTTATATCCATCTTAAAATTTATTAGGTCTAGGTAGCTTCAAGAATGCACTATATCATATTTTCAAATAAAGTTATGTATCACAAGATTTTTTATGATAGAAAATTTATTAAAATCCAATATTATATGCAAATATTATGTAAACATGAATTTCTTGTAAAAGAGCAATTTTCTCTCCTTTGAAAAATTCTTAATGAGATAAATTAGAAAAGTATTTTTTTTTTCTTTAGACTAAGATTTACTTCTACTAGAATGGAATCTAATGGTTGTAATTATAGTTTCTTTGTTGGTGAACAAAGAACTAGAACCTTAATTCCTATGGAATTATGTGATGCTTTCAAAAGGAAAATGGATCTTTAGTGCTAACATTTGATAGTGTCTTAATGTAGAGGCTTGTATAATGGACTAAATCGATAATAATTTGTTATGTAATTGGGCTTCACTTTATGGGCTAAGTGATAGGACTCAGTGAGTCTGATTCATATATTAGGATGAATTAGGGAAACTTTGCTTGATGGGCACAAAATAAGCTCATTGGACCAGTCCATTCGCTCTTAAATTTTTTCTCAAGTAGGTTCACACTTAATAAGATAGGCTATTGGCTTTGGGCTCATAGTAAGCTCATGAGGATAACCGTAGATGAGTAAACTTAATTTCTTAACCTCATCTGTTGATCTTTAATAATATCTAACAAAATCATCACTCTTAAGAGTCTAGAAACACTCAATCAAATCTCCTCATTGAACACTTTTAGAAGCTCTAGTGATTACAGAAATAGTGTCTGGCTGTGTAGAATCTCTACTTTCAAAGATTAAGTAAGGCTCAACAAAAGAATGAGTTCATACTCAACTATGAATAGTGAAGCCAATGCTCTATAACTCTTTCCTTGTCTTGCATGTGTTTAAGCCATTAAGATTGTATGTTTCTCTTTCTTACTTTTTTTTTTCCCCTAAATCATCATTTCAAGTGTCATTTATGCATTACTTCTTTTGGGATCACCTGTAATGTGATATTCATGCAGCAACCATGTGACAACATTAATCAGAAACCTACATCTACATTTTGGTAACTCAATTAGGGAAAGAGAGAGTTGATGAACTCGTAATGGCATTACCAAGAAAAAGGAAAATCGGTACATCTGATGCTCTCTCTCACGGGTAAGAAATTAATATCAAGCCTATTGAGCAAGACTTACCCCCATTGGTTGAGGATAATGACCTAAAAGACATGCATCGTACTTACACAACAACTACATAACAATATCAACGTACCCACATCTATACTTAATGTTGCATGAGCTAATTTGAGCTGATAGAGTTAGCTCTTGGAAACATAGAGAAAATGGTCAGAGGGGCACCAAGTGGTTGTCCAGCACAGCTACTCTGATACTTAAGTCAATCTGTAGGTAAGAGTGATGCGTCTGTAATATAATGGAAATTGCCTTCTCCCTTTATCTGGCAAAGGGAATATTTATAGTATTTAGGGTCACATTGGATAGATTTCCTCCTAGCAGCCGATCTGGTATCCAAAGTGATAGAGATACTCGAGTTAAAGAGCCATGGCTTTCTAAAGTGTGGCTGAGCTGGTGATGTCCCCCCTAGTTACGCAGTGTGACTAGAGCACTTATATGACTGGAGACCCTGAGGCCGAGCTCACTAGTTAGTCGAGCTTATGATCTTGGTGGCACTTCCAAGGTGAGAGTTCATAGGGAGGCCTTGTGCGATGTTCCTTTGTGGAGCTATGGATCTCGTTACCTTCTTGGGAGGTCGAGACCTCATGGGTGGTAGGCCCTTCTTGAGCCTACCAATATTGTGGGGTTTCATAGCCTGGAAGATCGAGTGGATCGATGGTTGTATTTTACTATCAGCACTTGACAAATGGTAAATTGATTATGAGAATGAATGGTGATATTGTATTGGTCATTGCCTACTCAAACAATGACAACAATATATATATATATATAATCTTTATATACAAATATAATATGTTGCTTTGTGAAATACCCTATTCTTTAATGAATGAAATAATTGATAGAGTTGCAAATGAAGCAAAAGAGAATGGAATTTTGTAGTTGTAAAATATGTTGGTTCTACAGGTGTGAATAATATCATGGACACTACCGAAACTTTTTTAAAATATTCAATTTACTATCTGAATTTTTATTGTGCTAAATGTGATATCTAATCATAACTTTTTGAGTCACCATTGCAACCTGCATTAAATAACACAACGATTGCTTTATATAACCATTCATGAATGTGTCATCTGATTTAAAAAAAAAGGAAAAAATAAAAAAAAATACATGAATCTAAATAGACAAAGTTGCTTTAAGCTTCTTCTTCCTCTCATTTTTTGTCAAACTCTCTCTCTGCACACCCCCCCCCCCCCCCCCCCCCCCCCCCCCCTTTTTTTCCGACCAGCAGAAGACATCCCTAACCTAAATCGCCACCCTCCAAAATGTTAGACCCCCATCCAAATAAAAAATTACATGAATCTAACCAAAACCACAGTATCAAGAACCATCAACACCACCATAGCCAAAACAAAACCACCATCTCCAATGTCACCACCCAACACAAATCCCAAGCCAACCCAGCCACATCAACAACAGCTACCACAATCCACCATTGTAAGCACACACACAAAACACCAATAATCAACACATCTATCTCCACTAATGGATGAAATATAGAAAGAAAAAAAATCTTAGAGAGGTGGTGGAGATTAGGAATGAAATTAGAGAGAGAAAAATCATTTTTAGGTCTTAGATTGTGGAGGTTTCGTAGAGTGGTTCAGTGGAGGTAGTGCAAGGTCGAGAGGTTGTTCAAGGAAGGAGCTAGTCGAGAAAGAAGGTAATAAGGGTGACTTGAAAAGTTACGATTAGGTATCACATTTAGTATAATAAAAGTTCGGATAATAAATTAAATATTTTTTAAAAAGTTCAAATAATATTCATGACACCATCCTTATATATGAGAAGGAAATGGATCTAGAATGAATGTAACTACAGAAGGTGACCATCTTAGAGAAATCACAATTTGATAGAAGAAGGTTTTAGATTACATGATAAGAAAATTAGTTTGATGGGAAATTTGACTATATTGTGTGTTGCATCTTGTACTAGTTTGTTTTGCTTGAAGGTTGACTTAGACTATCTATAGAATGTCTATAGAGTTTATGGTGTTGCAAGTGAAAGCTGCACGCCTGAGTCACAAGTGCCAGCTCATCACTAATCACACACATAATTTCTGCATTTTTCAAACTTATCGCACCTTCTTCACCTTTCACATTTTTTTTTAATATATGGAGTTTTTAATCGGCAAACTACCCAAGTTTTCTTCACATGTTTATTTCATTCTTGTAATCTATATAGTATCCACTTTTTACTTCTTCCTAATTTGACAAAAATTCCTGCAACTGGAAGACCCCAACCAGGTGCCCGGAAGAAGTTCCTGATACAAGAAACGTGTTTATTGTTGAATTATTTCCTATTTGTTGCACTGGGGTTTCATTTTCTTTGGGCTATCTTTCTCGTTCTTTCTGATATCAGGTGACGGTTTCAGACATATTTACTCTCAAGATCATGTTTCTCTTTATTACCTCAATTTTCACGCTACACATAGCTTTGGAGCTGTTTAGATATTAGAGGTATATCAGCACTCTTATGAGCCAGTAGTTGTATCACTTAAGATGGCAAACAAACGTAAGTGGAATGACAAGTTCCATCACCATCGTGTCTCATAAAACATGGGAATAAGCTGACTTCTCATGTTTGGTGGTGTCACTATTAATAATAGCATCCAAATATATTGTCCGATCCATGTTTTTTCTATATCGATTAAAAAGTAAGAAGAATACATGCTCGTTATACCCAGTTTACTGAGACAATGTTGGTCCGAGTAATTATGGTAGGACATCCAAGTAATTGTGGTAAGACACCTGCTACATTTAGGATATGCCAACATCCTTGAATAGACAGACATTAACTCAATAAACTAGTGCAAGCGTATAGATAAGCCAAGCACGAATTTTTTCACTTCAACTTAATATTTACCTAAACTTGAGTATACTTACATATCGCTTTTTTTTAAAAAAATATAGCTGAGTCTAAACAGTTCAATTTAATTGAATTTAATCTTTTATATCATTGTAAGTCGGGCTTGCAAAAGTTTGATTGAAGGAATTTGGTCAATTTCAAACCAAACACCCCATTTGTTTTGCAAAATGATAAAACAAAATCTTCCGATGCAACCATTACTTTATTGGAACCGCTGATAATTCCACTTAATTGATCCATCACCTCAAAAAATCTGGACGACAATTTTGATTTATCATCATATGGCTTCAAGATAGGATGGGGCCTCACTAAACGAAGTATAATGGGCTCCAATTAAGATTGTCCCACAAACAGGAGAACAAAATAAAGCCAAAAACAATTAAAATAATAAACAAAGACAGCAAGAAAACAAACACCGTAGTTGGTAGTTGGTATTCAAACAATGTGACAAGACAGCAACTAAAAAGCTACAAGCATTTTTCTTTTTCTTTTTTTTTTATGGTTGCTCGAGGATTATTGTTGCGGAAAATAATATCTCTTGTTAAGGTACTTCCTTTCCTTTCCTTATCACTACATGATAAATTACATTTTAAGTCGGAAACATGTGAGACCCCTTCATAATAATGATGCTCCACAAAAGATGAAACGAACACCACTTCCATATCAGGAAACTCCTTCAACAAATCAACACTGCGATGATTTAACTACCCTCACTATCCCTCTTGACATATCTTGATAAAGAAGCAATGGATGTCTATTTCAATGGCAAGGTTTCCTTCCCCTTTGGAACAGACAAACAATGCCAGCCACAATTTTGATTAAAATGACAACCTGTGGGGCTGTTTGCAGTTCAATTTCATATCTTTTCCAAATTTGTGAATTTGTTGTAGAGTATCAAAACTGGTGAACCCTGGACAAAATACCCCGCTATGCTTGCATGTGACAGCAAAGACACTAAAGCCTAATACCTTCTTGCATTAGTCGAATCAATACATGTTACAACATACACAATAGGAATATACAGAAGAATAAAAAAATTAAATCTTTGTACCGCTGCTCTAGGCACAACTATACAAAAGATCAGATTAAGCAACTTATAATTTGCTTGTACAGCATGCTACAATTATTTGGTTTTGTCATTTGATTCATATAGATATTAGTTTACTTCGAAGTTGTAGAGTCACCAGATATTAATTCCCTTTCAAGCTCATCAAACTCCCAATCTCCAATCTCATCTGTCGAGTAATCTTGACCAACTTTCCCAAACTCCGACTCTAATTTCGCTAACTCTGCTTCATGGTCAAGTGTTTGTACTACATTGACTACAGCAGACCGATGATGCTGATCTACATCAGATTTTGAAGCCACAGTAGAATGTGATTCTGAAGAGGAGACATCCTTTGGTGGCACCTCACGAGGACTATTTTCTTGGGCTGGGGTCTCCATTTCTAGAATTGGTCTCTCAATGCATTCAAATTCTGCTCTTAACTTTTCAATGTCATCAAACAATTCTTTCACCTTTGGTTCGTCTTTCCTGAGCCAAGTTTACATAGAATTTAAGCAAGTTAATAAATATGACTGCAAGAAGGAGAAAAAAAAAAAAAAAACGTAATAAGAGTCAAGATCATTAACCTTGAGGTTTTGTTCTGGTGAGCATAGAACTGCTCTTTCATATTATCTACCACACTGAAAGTAGTCACAATCTGACAAAAGAGGTTTAAGTAGTTAATTGTCTTGTTATCTATATTTATTTAGACCAATTAAGAACAGTTCAACTATATTTGGCCAGCAAATCATACTTCAACCAAGTACAAGAAATAGAATAGCCTAAAAGCTCGAGGAAAAAAAAAAAAAAAAAAGGAAAATGCAACGGAGACAAACAAATCTAGAAGAGAATATATTTCTTATTTTAAATCTAGGATGGCGTTTTCCCCAAAAAGACAAGTAAGGAAAAAGCCTAGACTTCACAAGATTATGCAACGAAGTAAAAAGGTGAAAGCCAGTTCTAATAAGAGGCAGCTCCTCAAAGGTGTTACTACTTTCAGTGTTCATATTAGTGCACCAGACTTGAGAAGCAAAAATTGCCAGAATTAATTATCCCATCATAAGCATTTTTTTCAGAGAAGGTTACTAAACCTCATGGTTTTAGACATAATGCTAGTCTAGAAATATATTATGTCAAATGATAGAATAATATACCTTGGTTTCATAGTCTAAATACTCTTCCTCAAGATGTTTTCTTGGACTTAAACCTTTGACTTCCTCGCCTTCGCCACCAGAAGTCATCTCTGATCTGTGTTAATAGCAAAAATGTTAAAAGCTGAGGAAAGTATCTCGTGAGTATCATATTGCAGACAAATAAATTACCCAGCACTTAAATTCTTCAAATTCTCCACAAATTTTCCAAGGCGGCTTATTGAAGGTCCCAACTCCTTCTGCAAGATTAAAGGAGAAGATGAAAAGATACATAAATGAAAAGTCAAAAAACAAAAAGAAAAACCAACTCTCATAACCATTTTGGTCATACCTTGTATGTTGAGAGGAGCTGAATAGCCAAATTTACAAAACCATCCTCGTGTCTCTCCAACTCATCACTGTCGATGATATAAGAAATTTATAAGTATGAACCATTGGGAATAAGGTAACCCAAAGAAGATGCAAAGAAATGAATGAAAAATGCAGCAATAGATATAATCCATCCTGATAAAAATCTGAAGTTGAAAGTAAACCAAAGATTATAGCCTAAAAGATATGATCAGCAAAGTCCATACTTAGCCTGTTTCTCCTTAGTTTCTGCATAGGAACATTGGAGAATCCAGGTATCTTCCAGAAAGTTGATCCACGTATGCAAAACATCAGCCTCGATGCGGCATGACATCATGGATTTTGATAGTTCATCTTCCTACAGTTGGAAAGTCAAGAGTTAAGTAATTTAATAAACAGCAGACTATTAAGAAGAGGCCAAAGAATATTTCCAATTCAAGCTAAAGCAAAAGAAATGAGAAGATTTTAAACCTTGTTTTTCAAGTGAGCAACAATTTGATTGTTTGCTTCATCAAACTGGTCTCTCTCTTCCAACATGTTACGTAGGCGAGTTTGAGCAGCAGCTAGGGAAATGTTAACCTAAATTGGCAGGCAGTAAATTAATAAAAGAAAACGGAACAACTAAAGCGGAATGATGACATAGAGAAAATTCATACCAACTAGATGATACATAAAAATTTTTTAAGATCCTTCGATGAATTAATCATCTTCCTATAAGTACCCATGGAAGTTGAACCAACAATACATAAAAATTTTAACGAGCTAGTGAAGTATATACAAAATTTCAATGGCAAGTTCCTACCAACTGGATAATATATAAAAATTTTATCGATTTATATTGAAGCTTATACAAAAAGACACGCAAGGAATCATTTAAATAGCTACCAAACTCTTTTTCCAATTTGATGGGAAACTTTGTAAATCAAATCGATATGACTAATATTTCTAGTTTATTTGGGCTTAGTGCAACACTACACAAGAAGATGTTAGCATTGCCCCCAAAGGAAAGCCATATTTTTAAGAAAACAACTAAAAAGATCCTGGATTTATGCTAAACCTTTCAATCAATTGGCACATCATGAAATGATTTTTATTCACAAGTCCATTGGTGTTTCTAATGATTTACATGGATATATAAGAAATAAGACTAATGTAAAATGTAAAACTGCAGTCATGAATTGGTAATAAAACATGATTACATATATTAAGTTAATTTTTATTATGTTTTGTGCCAAGGATATATGAGAATGCTTTTCTGTATTAATAGTTGTAAATTCGAGCATTGTGCATAACACGACAACAGAAGACATATACCTTCTTTAGCTCTGCTTCAAGTTGATTTCTTTGATTCTCTAGTTCGGAAATTTCAGCTGTTATTTCCTGCAAGCAAAATCACGTTAAATTACAAGTGCTATCATCTAATATTAAAAAAAAAAAAAGGAAATCAATAAAATTCATGTAATTGGCTGAATAACTATATACAGTAAGTTTCTAGAGCCCCCATAATCCATGTTGGGAGGTTCTAAGAAATAAATTAATACAAGAGGATATATAACTATCTTGTACCTTCTCTTTCTCACTAACTTCACTTGCTTTAGTTATACGAACTTGCAGTGCCTCTTCCTTTTGGGATCTGCCAGTTGCTACACACATCATTGACATAATCCAGAGAGAATAGCAAGTGATGCCGTTTTGTTTTAAGTCATGAAATTACGAAAATCATAAACACAAAAACAATCCTAATAGTGGCATCCTTGTGCTTACGCATTTTGCTTTATACAAATCCAACTGTAAAGCAGGAGCATAGATTTGTCTCATGTAATGGATTATCAACTTCAGAAGGATGATACCTAGAATAACAGGCATCCTCAAATGGAACTCTGAATGTCTTAGACTCTACTGAAAGCAATCAAATGGAATTCTACAGAGCATGAAACTTCAAAAGCCAACTCATCATCACAATGCAGCATCATTGTTTCATGAAAGACAGAAGATTTAAGAAGAAACCAAAGAATTTACTAAGAGATATTGGCATATGTGCAATGTAAATCCAAGAATAGAGTTAAGAAAAGAGAGAAAGGGGATGAAAACAAAAGAAGATTGAAATAATTGAGTAAAACAAGAAAATTATGATATATAACTAGATACTTTACCTGTGATCTGTAATGCGCTTTTCAGCTTTTGCAATTGAATTGGCCAGGGATTCGGACAAAACCTTCAGCTTATCCACCTGAATACATGAACAAAATGAGTGGAGCACAATGGAGCAGAAACATGAGGAAGGAGTATTTTCTCCATTTTATGTATCATGAACTAAAATTTTTGGAGGCAAAGAATTTATGGCTCCACTTAACAAGTCTAACAATTCCAAAACAAGAAACGACAACAACAGAAGTACCTAGATTTAAGATTGGACATTACATTATCGAGATGAGCTCTAAAAGGACTTTGAACAACACCTATTCCAACCCCTGCACTTCCTCTAGAATTTTACATGCACAACCTAATGGGAAGAGGCAACATAGAAGCAATTTTAGGAATACTATTAATTCATGTGTTGCTTATCCTCAATAAAGAAGAAGCTTAGACATAAAGATGAAAGATCACTAGATATTTTCCCTTCCCTCTAAATCCCCCAACTATGGCATCCCATCTTCCCAAATTTCAAATGGCAATAGTACTTTCTAACTAAAGTTCCAATATATTGTTTTTACAGTTTCAACAGTCAGATGTCAAAACCAAAGGTAGACAGTCGGGCACTCAAATGTCCATGATTAGTCTTTAAGAGGTGGAATGCAAATTATAAAAAATTAGAAAATAGGGTTAATTACAAAAACATGACCAGTGTTTGGTCAATTTACAAACGCATGACCATGTTAATATTTTTGACAAATAAGTGATTCGGATTTCATACAAAAGCATCATTATAATTAATCACTATTAGAGGGATATATGTTAGAGACTTATTAGTCTAAAAAAATTCATTTAATAAAAAATATTACTAAATAAAATTAAATAAATAAAATATTAAAAATTATTTTTTAAAAAATATAAAATTAATTTTTATGACCAATAAAATATTAACATGTGTCATTCTAAAATTATTAAATAATAGTAACATTTTTGTATAAAACTTGGGTCTCCTCTTTGTCAAAAAATAACATAGGTCATATGTTTGCAAATTAGTTAAAACACAAGTCATGTTTTTATAATTAAGCCTAAAAATTATATATATTAAAAAAAATTATATACACTTGCCCAATTCCCATAGCAGAATCTGCCACATTGGCAAACTTCAGTCAGACATGGAATTCTAAATTCAGTGCATGAAAATATTAGATGATAGTATATCCACAAAGGGGCCAAAACCTTCTTGGAATTTGGATCCATGGTGTGTCTATGAGAATCTCTTAATTTGAATGCAGGATAGTATCATGACAAGCTTATCATGCAGAAATATCTAAGTTTCGCACCCCTCCCTCCCTCTTTTAGGACATCATTCTAACAAAAAACATGCCTCCTTCCCAGCCATTGACTTCAGATAAAACAAAACCTCATGCACCATAAGCTTCTCAAAAAGGTTGAACCAGTTTATTACCGTCTTGCCATCTTCAAGAGAAAAGACAGATCATGGAAGATGACAAAGCACCCAGAGAGAGCTGAGAAAGTCCACAAAAACAAGGGACAACCACAATTTTATAGCCAGCTTCGACCTGAATGAACTCTATTCATTAAACCAGCCTCCCTCTATTCTCAACTTTGCAAACACAACAAAGACCACACATCTATTCATTAAACCAGCCTCATCCTCTATTCTCAACTTTGCAAACACAACAAAGACCACACATCTAATCTTTACCCCATGGTAAGTCTTGCTACCCAAACACACCACCCCCCGCCCACCCCAAAAAATAAAAAAGGGATCAAAAAACATGCTATTGTGTTATATAGTAGATTCCCACCAGTTTATCAAACTCATAAACATCCAGAAGGATTCTGATTCACAGCTATTTTGAATATATACCATTAAGCCAAATAAGCTGCGTGTAAGGATAAACCAACCAGCAGAGAACAGCATTTCAGCAGTGAGTGACTGATCACTTCACAAATTCCTTTGGAACTGATAGATGTTTACAATATAGACAATGCAAAAACTCCATCTTGTTTGGTGTCAAGTTCTTCATTTCTTTCTGAAGAAATCTCCACCCAGCCCCACATAGTTTGCTATTTACAACTCTACCTAATCAAAAGCATTTTCTCACCACCTAGGACACATAAATTCTAGGCTGTGTGTCAGCATCACCCTCTAATCATAGGAGGTGCTAGCTCTAAAGATATTCATCCAAAGTTTGATGACATTTCAAGAGGGAAAAAAGGAACAACCATCGATGCCCTTAATTTGTGCTACAATTACAAAAAGTGTAGAAGAGTAATCATTAGACATCAACTCTTGCACCACCTGCAGAACCACAAAATACAGTTCTCACCTGAACATCTGTCTTGAAATATATAGTTAACTCCAACTAGATGGAGAATGGAACTTAGAGCTATAGAAAATATTGACATCCATTTCCTTTTGTTTTTTCCCCCATAAGATCTAGTGCGTTACATCATGAACCAGGAAAAGGGGACTATAGAGAAAAGACAAGAATTCGAACAGATCCAGTTGCATGACTCAATTTCACATAATTGGAACAAGACATTAGAAAAGGTTTTGGAGCCTACGATACAAGCATAACATGACCATCATAAAGGAATGAAATTTCAAGGAAGACAATAAAGAAATAGCCCAGCCTCCCCTGAGAGATCCCATCCCCATTTAAAAAATTAAGGGCATCACACATGAGATCACAAGCTTGGCATTCTTTTTCTTTCAATCTAATCTTACTTTTTAAATAGCCAACCACCTTGGATGTAAAGCCTCAACGATTAAACTTCACATATCAACTAGCCTCATTTGTTCAACTGTACGGTGACTAAAGTTCACATTTAAACACATGATAGCAAAAAGCAAGGGATGAACAGCAGAAAAAGGTAAGGAGTCCAATCATGCCTTAAGTAGTGCATACGGTCAATACTAGAGAATGCATACCTTTTGGGCATGAACCTCTAAGGAGTCTCCATTGTTCAAACTTTTCTTCCTCAGCAAAAGCCCTTCCAACTTTGAACACACTCGAATTTTTACTAATGCTTCTTTTAGATTCTGCATTACAATGTCAGTAACTCTGATTCAAATACTAGTCTGAGATATCTTTATGTCAAAAATAAAATTAGAGAAAGAAAAGAAAAGAATAATAAATAAAAAAATACAGCATTATCAAGGTATTAAAGCCCACATCTCAGGCAAATACATTTTCATGTTGTATTGATAAGGATTCTCTGATATTTAACACTTTGTATAGCAGTTATAATAGAAGGCATTAAATTGTACAACTAAAACATTTAAACTAACTACTTATTCAACATGTGCGGGAATAATATTCCAATTGTAGACTCTATAAGTTACCATTTCATTTGGGCAATTTCAACATAAATAATGAAAAATTCCCACTAAGTACAGTTCTTTTTCTGCTGCACCTTTCTAAAATGGGAAATATGAGTAATATCTTATCACTGTCATTTCCCTCAAAAGAGGTTCATCCTTGCCGCAATTGAAAGTAACAGTTATTATTGGTTCAGGCTTTAAGAATGTAGCACATAGCTCCTCTCAATCATCAAAACATTTCTGATTTTATAAAGTAATGCATCACAATATAATCAAGATTGCACTTAGGTCCATAGATTTTGAAATCTTCCAGCCACGTATTTAAAGTATGCAAAATTCAAAGGTATGATTTAAAAAAAAATAAACAGGCATTAAGAAAATTGACCAACAAACATTTTATCTTGCTCAAATAATACCTCAAATTCAAACCATAAAGAAAATGTGATGTTGAATGAAAAGAAAAGCACAGAAGTTTGTTAACCTCTATAGTAAGTACGGTTGCCTCTTCTGGTAATTTATCAATATGTTCAATTGATGTTTTCTCAGAAATTGTCAGTTCGTCAAGCTTTTTCTTTAATCTAAAGGCTTCTGCATCAATCCTGCAAGCACAAGTGGCAAATTAGTTGATGAACCTCATCTCTCCTCTTCACATGGCATATAATCGGCATTGCACGTTTACTTGAGTTTCTTCAATGAGAAAATGCATATGGACCAACATGGATACATTACCTAGGGGATATTCACTAATAACTATACATATCAATTCATTAGCCCTTTGTAGCATCACTATCCTATCCAAAAGAACACTTCAAATTCCTCATTTCATACTTCAATTAAATAAAACCTGCGAGTTACAAATTGTTTATTAAAATATGCAATCCCATACATAATGCTTTCCATATGTTTTGTATATGGGGATGATTTACCCTCAAACTTTTGACCACCAATTCCCACATTTTCTCTGTAACATTTAATAAATATACATATAAAGAATACCTTCCGATGTCAGCATTAATCTTTAACCAGTATGGCACCTTGTGCAACTGAAGTAGTCTTCACGTTCACCTGTAAGAAGATCTATACAGTGATATGTGGACATAACACCCCACACAATAGTAGACAAAAAATGTAATACAGCATTCACAATAAGGTATATGCACAGAGTGTATGCAAATAGCACAGGAACTTGGCACTAGATATGCAATAAGTAACCTTTACGTACCTTGGTTACTTGTACATATGTAACATCCTCTTATGCATGCAATGGCCAATGGGAAATGATTTCAGATTTTTGTGCATTGCAAAATTCAAAAAATCAACACACAACCCTTTGACCAAAACATACCTACCGGGTTTTTCCAAAATTGGGTAGTAATATGAAATTAACACAACTTGAACATGGAGAAAGAGGAGTTGCTTCTTTTCATGCCCGTATATGCACTTTGAAAATAAAACAAAAATGTGCTTATTGTGAAAATTCAGCCAGCCAATCAACAATATAAGAAAAAATAAGGAGTTGCAACTTCAAGAAAAATACACGTATGATAATTAAAGAGACTAAAGAAATATGAGCAAAAACTTTCACAAGTGCAAGGGTATGGACTTGAGGAGGATATTATCTTGAGCAAAATTTGTTGCAATTAAAAGTTTGTATAATCACTATGCAGTTGACGACTGTTTATAATGTCAGTTCCATCTGCAGAAAGGAATATGGGCACCAAATGGACCCGCCTTTAATCCTTAGCATATACAGGTCAAATCAAGCTACAGTAATACTCTAATGCATAGTTGTCAAAATCACAATCTTACTCGTACAATTTTACGAATTTGCAATTTTATAAGCTCTTTCAAATTAACTCATGCATAAAATAGGTTTTTCATAGAATATCACGATTCATGCAAACTTAGTAGAATTTTACATTTTTTATCAAGTTTACTAATTCTATCCACTTGAATCAAATAGGCTAAAATGAGAAAAACATAACCATACTATTACAAGCCTATCAACTATTATAGTACTAAATCTTTTTTACTATATTTTAATTTTGTTTCTACTCTCTCTCTCTCTCCCTTCTTTATTTCGCATTTATATCATTCATTCAATTTCAAGTTCTAGCTTTAAAGTTTACAAAAAAACTTGTATATTTTTATTTCATTGATTAATTAAAAATTTATGATAAGTTGAAAGGTTTGATTCTCCTTAAATTTATAACTCTTTTCAAACCAAATAGTAGGAAAAAATTTAGTTTCAACTCTACTTGCCATTTTGCTATGCATATTATACCATGGATTAAGATTCATTATAACAAAGAGAACTTATTTTCCTTTTTTTTTTAACATCCATTTGATAACTCAAGTTTTTCATGACTTTTTAAGTATATTTACAGGTTTTCAAAGCTATTTTACACGGGTTGTAAAAACTTAAGCTTTCGCGTTTCAAATCTACATTCCAATTCTACAGATTCTTCAAAGATTTTACATAAAATCATGAGATTAACAACCTTTTAATTTCATGTATACAATTGGACTCTTCTTATTAATCTCTAAAGCTACATATTCTCTTCAAATCTACATTCCTTTTTAGCTTGGAAGTAGGAACGTATTTCCCGGTTCTAGGGTAAACGAATTGTCCACCACAAGAAAATAGCAAATTTTAGTTCTAACATAAAACACAAAACATATCAGTCACTTTTTTTCTTTTATCTAAGAATTTAGATAAGGCATATTTAACCATCCCTTGTCAGATGAAGCATACAGCCAAAATCTCGTAAGAACTCATCTGTTAGCAAATTATGTATATAATAGCACACAATATCCATATTCTTACCAATACTTCATCACTGTAGCTAGAAAACGCCTGAGCAAGATCTTGTATACTGCTCACTATTGCATAATGAACTTCTTTTCCTCCAGAGAGACAAAACCTGTGCATGCAGATGACATAACAAATGTTCAACACCTTTTGAATCTGGAACTGGGTACCATATGAAAAAAGCAACTCAAATATAAAAGGAACAAAAAGATGCTACTCCTTTTTTTCTTTCCATTTTATTAAGGTAAGAAATCTATTTTTAAACTCGATAATTTAATCTTTGACATTAAATAAATAAACTTATTATTTTTATTCTTTCTTCTTCTTCTTCTTCTCCTTGGGAGTTTGGCCAAAACCCTATATTTTATTCAAGGCACTAAAAATAGTACAGATTTTGAAGACCTGAAACCTTTTATACTAAATTAAGCTGACACACAAAACCAGACACAAAATTGAGCAACAATCAGTTCGAAATCTATCACCAATTGCACAAGACCAACCTCCAGTTTCATATCAAATTAACCGGATCAACCAAAGTAGCATGGTTTTCACAAAAATACTTTTCGAGAAAAGAATTAAAAATATCATAAAGGAAAGATAAAGTTCTCATTTCCTTGATAGACAAACATTGAAATCCAATCTCAACAAAATAAACTCACCCAAACATATCTAGAAGCAAAGAAACCTCTTCCTCATTTGGAGCTTCAAGAATCTGCATAATACCCCCAAAAAGGTAATTATCCCAATGAGCACTAACAATTACATGTTCATTAGGTTAGAACGG
Source organism: Combretum micranthum (assembly GCA_024138025.1). NCBI lineage: Eukaryota > Viridiplantae > Streptophyta > Magnoliopsida > Myrtales > Combretaceae > Combretum > Combretum micranthum. Next base: position 94,887 of record JAMXBD010002033.1, read on the forward strand.
AAAAAAATTACATCATCATTTCAGTTAGCTCGAAATTTGGAACTATAATATGACAAGTTCAAAAGCGAATAGATCCATTAAATCAACAACAATATCAAGCGTGAAACGACATTCCAACTCCTGTGCAAAAGAATTCTTGAATGGTGAAATAATATAGAAATCTACAATTTCCTAGCATACCTGTTTGGTCATGCAACTCTTTCTCCCTTAAAGATTGTCACGATTATAGAGAGTCTAATTTCACAGAATTTTGATCAATTAAATTTTTGACAAGCTCTAACCCCATGCATATGCATGAACTTAATTGCTATTTAATGATTTCATTTTTCCTCGAATAGTTGTTAAGCCAAGGATCAGTAGCAACAGCTTTTGCATTCTCTAAAAGATGCTTTGAGAGGAGTTCTCTGGGAAAAGGATAGAAATAGTTGAAAATTTAGAAAAGAAAAAAAAAAACCTATCAGGTCTTCCACACAAAAAAAAAACAATTAAAAAAAAAAAGAAGAGAAAAAAGAAAATTGGAAAGAAAACCAAGAGTGCCTTACCATGGAGCAACTAAAATAAAATCTTCAAGACAGGATTGTTTTGCATGAATAATATACCCAGAAGGCTACAATCAGCGATACTCAAACCAACTTCCACCACTAAAAAAAGTCCAAAGACAAAACTTGAAAAAATTGTATTAAAGATTTTAATGGTTTTGAAAGGGCTCAAGAGACAAAAACAAAATTGAAACGAAGAATTGAACAAGTTTTGTGTAAAAGTTTCATTTATCATTTTGTTTTCTTATTTTTTTCCCTTTTATTATAATAATATCTTGAATATGAGTTAATTCATAAAAGGGTTAGTTCATTGATAAATTCATTAATGGGTAGATCCAGTATACGTTAGTGTGAGGGTTATTCTGTACTCTCATATAAATAAGATTCTTGTTGAAAGGAGTAGAATATTTTAAAATTTTCCAACATACCATTGATAGTGCAATGCCTTCAAGAGCTTGGCTTTGAAGAAAAACATCACGAAAGGTCATTGGCTTGCCCCCTGTATCAGAGTCATAGTACAGAACCTATCGCAGTGGGCAAAAAGAATAAAGATAAATAAATAACTAAATAAATTAGAGGAAAGAAATAGAACATCATTTATTATTACAATTCAGGGGTCAACAATGCAAATTTAGATCTTAGATTAAAAATTTAAACATACTCATGCATAGAATCCTCGCCAAGATTTCCTTTTTCCCCACATAATTCAATAATTTTCATAAGGCCAGGAGACAGCTCATTTCCCAATAAGATTGTCATGCATACGAAAGAGAATGCCAATGACACATAAATTGGTAGTATGGATAAAATTTTCATTAAATATGAAACAGAAAAACATCTTCTCTGCTTTTATCAAAAGCAGAATTATCCAAAACTATAATCTACATATAGCAGAGTCATAGAATGTCCATCAAATCCATCTATAAAACTACCAATAAAATTATATTTATGTTGGAACAGATCACTCTCTTGACTTAATTAAAAGAAGCCTTTCCTTAAAGGGCACAACATAAATTTTGTAACCTTACTTTCAGATCAACATAACATGATTGTCATTTGAAGAATGAACAATTTCTGTAAATAAATGTAGCACACCACAGCTTCCAGAAACTTTCAGTCAGTTATGAACATTTCCATCCTTCTAAGATAGCTGCAACAGAGCTCCAATAGTAGCACCTCAAGTGTGATTGAACACACTTGACATAATAAACTTAAGTAGACATGATTCAGCTAAAGCCCAACAGAAGTACAACTGCTTAACTATGATAAAATATAAAAAACATGTCAATCTTCAAGCTTAATTTTTCTAGTGAATTGATTGTGGAATATAATTGAAACGTTATTCGAGCAAAAGACCATGAGTTTAAATTGTCACATTATCATTTCACTCGATTTGATCGATTCATTTGATTTTGATGGGCTTTAGTTATATCTCAACTCATGAATAGTAAGAATTGTTAAAGAATAAAAAAAAAACACAAATTTTAGATTAGTTAGCTACATATTTAAATTCAACATGGTAAATAGGTTAGTTAATGTCTTAACCCACAAATGATGGAAATCATGAAAGAAAAATACGCAACTCGTGCCAATTAATAAGCACAAGCTCTTAGAATTAGATCAACTTTTTGCAGCTCTAAATTTTTGCACCAACAAGCATATATAGAATTTTCACATCAAGATATTACCAAAAAAAATCAACTTACCATGGTTGGACCTTTTGGACTATCCTTGGACTCATCAGAAGTATTCTGCGGCTCAACAGTTCTTTCTTTTTCTTCAACAGAACCACCATAAAATTTGTCTACATCTTTAAGCACAGCTAGCCATCTTCTAAGAAGCTGAGCTCGCTCAGGACCTCTACAAGTTACAGCAGCATCTTCCAATCTCTTAATCGTCTGTTTTACGCTTCTAATATTTCGAGGCCCCTAAAAAATTAAACAGTGTAAACTCCGGAGCCATAACACACAAATACCCGATGCAATCACTGCACCAAACTTATCTCATAAAAATACTATAGTCAATATAGAAAAAAAAAAAAAAAAAAAAAACCTCATGAATAATTGGCAAGAAAATCACAATAGATCACTTATTGAGATGCAAATCTGTTTTCTATTATTATAAAGCAAGATTACTTCCTGACTAACAAATGTAATATATCTATGAAGTTCTAATTTTGATGAAACCATATTAATAAATTTCTAAAAATATATATATGGAGAACTTTAATTTTCCCTTTCCGTAAAAATTTTTAAGCATATGCATTGATCCCATGATAATTTACACCACGGTAATAAAAAAAAACTGTACTACTACATTGACGACGAATTCAAAATCAATAAACACGCCGACACCGAACTGATTACAGTCACATCGCGCACAATTAGCAAGAATTCATCAACTAATTGAATTCCCATAGTAAGCACAAAATACTCGATAAATACATGGCAGTCAATTCAGAAATTAGGTTTTTGCAAGGTCAAATTAAATCAAGAAATAGTAGAGAGGCAAGTTTACAATGCGATCTTGGAGGATTTTAGCGCCTTCAGCGACGGCTTGACCAGCGTGATGAACAACGGAGTCCGCGTAGTTCTTGACGGCGCGAGTAAGGTTGTTCTTATTACCAACCTCGACCGCCTTGTTCACAGCTGACTTGAACCACGACATGGTGTAGTTTTAGAATGATGCAGTGAAGTGAAATATCGCTCGTGGAGGTTAGAAGTATGAAATGAACAGAAGGAGAAGTTGTAGATGTGAAAGAGAAAAGAGGGATAGGTGACGTGAGAGGAAATATTTGGAGCTTTCGTGTCGCTGTCGCGAGAGCGGAGTGTTAACCGGCGTCCTTTCTAAAATAACGTTAGTTTTTCTTTCCACACTGCGATTATGTACCTACTAGTCATTGTTTAGGCAAATTTGAGCTGCAACTCATCCCTCCTTTCCCTCCTTTTTTTTTTTTTTTTTTTTAGGGAAAAGGAAATAAAATATTATTAATTTAAAAAAATTATGAAAATACCATTGAAAAAAATATTCTCAGTTTTAGATAATCTGACATCGTCTCTCTAAGAGCAGGTCAATCTCTCACTTAAACCTTATCTCTTGAATACTTAAAACTTCATTTGTTGAAGGACAGGGTTCTTAGTGTACAATCTCGTCTCTTCAACAGACGAGGTTGGCGAGGATTAAATCACGACACAGCGTCATCTTCCTCATTTTAACACGCGAAAAAACTTCCAAATACAAAATCCCATTACGAAACCCTAGCCCTCGAATTCCCAATTGCGATTGACGCAAAATCTGGTCATCTTTTGGAATTGGATCGATTATTAGGTATTGGGGAAGTGAGAAGATCGTGTGGAAGTGAATAATTTTGTGCGAAAAATCCCAAACTCGTACCAAAGCGATAGGTAAATTGATTTTTAATTTTCACGTGAATTTCTGAATATTTGTGATGTTGTATTTGATGTTGGAATCTTACATTTACTATCAGTGTTGCTGCATTCTAGTATAGGTTTGGGAAACGAGCCTGGCATGTAGCTTTGTTTTTTTTTTTTTTTCGTATTGTGTTCTTCATTCGTTTCATACCGAAGGAGCCAAAAAAAATTATATTTTTTTGTTGTTTCGCTTGTTCTTTTTTAGTACTGTAGTTTTCTCCGTATAATTGATGAAATGATTATGTAATTGTGATTATAGTATTTAGTTTTTGAAATTAGGAATCAAATCATGAAAAAATCATATACATCATACACATTGATAATATACCATTACAAGACTAAGGTGAATATAATAGCATTAGTAAATATGCTTAAATATTACATGAATACGATAGATAAGTAATGGTCAAAATTTCATGTATTCACCTTATGTTTTATAAGATAACAGGGTAAGTGAGAAGAGGAAATGGATAAGGTAAAGTTTGTACTATACGCTCATGGCAACATTGTTGAAGGGAATGATGGTTTTTGTTATGATAAGTAATCAATTGCGGTGATAAGTGTTAGTAGGAATTCAACATATGAAGAAATAGTTGGTATAATTTGTAATAGACTTAAGGTAAATAGTTCTACACATCGAGTTGAGCTGTATCATAGGGTAGTTATTAGAGATAGCCCGCTATACTATGATGTTATTCCAGTGACTGATGATGAGGCTATACATGAGATGTTGGTGTACACTGAGGGGTCAGTGCCTATGTATGTGCAGATATTTAAGAATAATCTACCTCAGGCACATGCAGGGGAAGTGGGTATTGATGGAAATGTTGGCAATCAAGGTTTAGTAGACTCAAACTCAACTCCAATGCAAACAATAGGTAGCGCACAAGAGCAGATGGGTAACTTTGGAAATACTGCAACGGATTGGGCATGTGATTGGGATATTGATGTAATGCAAGACTCCTTGGCAAGTTAATCTAATGATGACTGCGACTATGATGGAAATGAAAATTAGGTAGCCTTTCCCCAGGTAGATAATGTAACAAGCATTCAACGTAATAGAAATGACTGGCACTGTTTTATGGCTCTTACAGACATTGATGCAATTGGGAGCTCAATACCTGTACCTTTTTTCACTGCTGATGTTGGTAGTGGTTATGTTGCATTTGATGTTAAGCAAAAAATGAGTTCTAGCAACTGGAGTTTCAACGATGAATTTAAGGTTGGGATGCGGTTTCAGACTAAAGATCATCTCATACAAGCAGTTAAAATGTGGCATATATCGAATCACTACAACTTCAAGGTAGTGGACTCCGACCCGAGGTCATGGGCAGTTAAATGTACTGATGTTCATATTAGGGGTTGCAAGTGGAGACTCAGAGGCTGTTACAAGAAGCATGGTGGGTGGTTTCATATCACCAAATATGAAGGACCTCATACCTGCGTGGATGAAATCACTGAACAGGAGCACTCTCAGTTAGACTCTACTAGCATTTCTAGGTGCATTATACTAGAGATTCGTAATTCTCCATATGTAAGAGCGAAGGACCTACAATTGACCATCTTGAAAGAGTTTGGGTACAATGTTTATATGAAAATGATTCATGAGGCGAAGCGAAAAGCTACTGAACAGATATATGAAAGTTGCAAACAGTCATATGTTGAGCTTCCGCATATACTTAATGCGATAACATATGAAACTGTGGATTCGGACACAGCAGGACACGTACTACTTGACAAACTGTTTTAGGCATTTGCCTCTTGCATTGAAGCATTCCAATACTGTAGGTATGTTTTGGATATATGCTTATATTTATTTACAAATGATTGATATTGATGAAATAAGTTGTATCTATTAATTGTTTGCAAATCCATAGTGACAGTTAATGGTTCACGTTATGTACCTCCAGCTGCTCGATGACTTGGAGAGAGCAGGGCAGTTCGCATAGGGAGCAGCTTGCTTGGCATAGCTATACAGACAGCTATGCATGGCTTCTTATGTAGAGACGAGTGACATTACAGGACCCCTTGTAGTCCTCTAGATTTGGGCATGGGAGCACTTCCCACACATCACTCTGCTAAGACGACAGATCACTTCAATTACCGTGGATCACCCATTGATCAGTTATTAGGGTGTTACTTTCGATGCCACTCGATCTCCCACACATTTGCTATTCGAGTATAGGGGGTGTTTCGATAGATAGCTCCTCAGTCAGGTATCGATTCATATATTTAATGTGTTCACATGTATATAGTTATGTCGTATTTACTTACTCATCAATACTATACTTTTATTTCTTGTACAGGTTGTGTTGGGCCCTCTATGCTATTATTATGGATTCCCTCCCTGTTTACTGCCAGACGGGAAGTGACATATGGCATGTTCGAGTCCCCCTGGTTTGCTTTCACATTGTCAAGCACTGCTACCCAGATAGGGTGCTTAGACGGTTTGGTGGTTCTAAGGGATTCCCGCCCATCCAATTGATATGAGAACCCTACATGAGATAGACTTACAAGGCCGTTCTGAGTGGAACTGGTTGTCAAAGCACGCCAGGTGGATAGCTGAGTAGGATGGCAGGTGAGATCGCATTGTCCGGGTACCAGATATTCCGACTGGCACATCTGTAGATTATTTGACTAGTACTATGCGATCACCAAGTGTTAGATCAATCGTACAGGGGCCATTATTTGGTATATGGTAAGATCACTAACTACATAAAACTATATATGGATTTAAGCTGTGTTAGTTGTTAACTAATATACTTGTTTCCTATCGCTTATAGGCAGATTTCATCTATAGAGTCCCAGACATGCCACCAGTAGACACTCTGTCCACTACACGAGATGTCATTCGTATAGTGGATGAGTTTGTGGGACTTAATTTGAATGATCCACCGCCAGCACCTGGTCCAGCACCAGTACCAGGACCTGAAGACCTATAGCCTCGGCTTGTACAGAGACGGTATCCAACTAGAGAGAGGCGTGGGCAGGGAGAGGGAAGGGGTCAGGAGTAAGGGCTAGCCAAAGGTATACATATCAGAGATGAGCCTTCGCCCTCGCATAAACACGAATTGGATGAGCTAAGCCTTCCACATTTTCTTCATTCCGAGCTTGGTCCATCATCTTCATCAGATGCTCATCTACATGAGACCCCAATAGCAGATATAGCATATACTGAGTTCTTCACCCCCTCGCTCCATAGAAGAGGCGACTGTCATCGTCACATTATATGAAGGAGGGACTCACCTAGGTGGAACTAGGCCCAGTCCCATTTCATCCACATAGTCCTGGTAGTGGAGATGGGGATGCCACACTCACTCAGGTGGATTCGACCATGGAGCTTCCTCTTTAGGATATCCACCAGCGTACACCATTTCCCTAGACTTTTGTCAAGCGAAGACAAGGGAGGCGGGATACCTAGCAGTAGTTATTGTACAGATTTTTATCTTTTATGATTCTTGTATATAGTTTTTTCTTTTCTCTCATTTGTGTTTATAGTTAACATAACATTCATGTACTTAACACATTATTTCTTCTAGTCTTCCATATTCTGAGGTTTTTTATGTTTGCTATGAATGATTTTACAATTCTGCTATGATAGAATAAATTGGATTTAATACTGAGTTTTTTGATGGATTAGGTTTGGGAATACTTTTGTGGTTGGGTTATGAAGTCTGCAAGTTGTTTAGCCATGGTAGATGATGGCTAATGAATGATTATATGGCTTATTCTGTATGATTTTGACAAGTTATAACAATTAATATGTAATCAGGGGGTAATTTATGATTTTCGACGAAAATTTGTGGTGGTAGATCTGACCTCATCTCTTAGAGAGACGAGGTCTTAGTAGGCCTGATCATCTCTCTAAGAACGAGGTCATTATTAGAATGAACATCGTCTCTGTTTAAGAGAAAAGACGATGTTAGGTTGTCTAAAACTGGGAATATTTTCTTCTTTAGTGGCATTTTCCATAATTTTTTTTAAATTAGTAATATTTTTCTTCGTTTTCCCCTTTTTTATATACTTTTTTCCTTCCATCAACTCCTTTTTGTTTTCTGTTTTTTTCATTTTTAATCCATAACTAAAGTTTTATTTTTTTTTTCTCTTGATTTTTTTTACAAATATTTTCAACTCCAGTTTATCACAATTCACTACTCATTCCTTGTAATAGAATTGTTATTTAGAAAAATATATATATTTTTTTTTTTAATAAAAATTATAAAAAAAACTACCTCAAACCAAAATAATCTAAAAAATATAAACAACTTGATGAGTTAGTGTCTAAACTCTTTTTTTCAAGAGATAAGATTAATATGGATGGAAGATCTCATCTCTTGAAAAGATGAAGTTGATCTGCATAATACATTACATCAGCACCTACTAGAATCCTTGTTTTCCCAAGTTAGAACACATATTCAAATACTCGCATTTACAAGATCAAAAACATTGTATAGAGTATGAATAGCTACTCTAGACACCAATTTCAAGTTTCAACTACTTCACCCAATCTCCATGAAAGATAACAACTTCAACATCATTTAACGAATTTTCCCACAATAGAATAAGTAAATTTAAAGAGTCTATATTACAAATGTTTCACTATAGTGTAATGTGTGCAAGTACAAAGATACACATATATTGAGAAAGGTATCCATAGAATTGATAAATGGATAAAGAAAAGAAAAGCAATAAGCTAACGTCACTACCTTCTTCTCTCCCCTTCTCCATGTGAATGTCTACACTTCCTCAAGAGAATCTATCTATGGATACAACCGAAGATGCACCATAGATACTATATTCAACTGAGTAATTTACATGTCATCTTAATTTACACCCAATGGGCTGTAGGAAGGGCTTTGATGTATTCGGATGGGGTTTGGCTTTATCTGAGTGAGACCCTTGCCCATATCATCTAATGGTGTTGTCAATAGCCTCTTATGCGAAGCTCAAGAAGTCATAATGGCTACACTATAGCTCTCGAGCAGTAGTAGCTATAGAAGAGTTGAATATGTCAATGAAGGGCATCGCTCTTTAACCTATACTAGTATGCATGATGGCCTATCCCTTATGTCTCCTACTTAGACATCATCAAAGATCAATTTCAGAAGCGGAATCGACCTGACTCTTTACCTCTGGTTCTTGAACCAAGAACTGACCCAACTGTAGTGGGTCAGAACTGTAAATGGATCTACCGGTTTTGGCAATTCCATGTGGTTCGTCCTCCAGAACTGTTGGTCTATATAGGTATTGAACTATCGAGTATGGAATCAGCTGTGGACCCACTTTAAATTGACAATTCGCATCAATTTTAGTTGCCAAAATTAAAAAGAAAAAAAATAAAACCACATTCACACATAAAAACTCTTTAGGCAAGGTTTTTTCTACTTCCATTGCTTCTTGCACCATCTTAAAGTTTTCATTTTTTTTTTTTTTGGAAAAAGAAATGGAGATGGCTTCAAACTTGAACTCCATCATTGAAGAAAGAAAAGACTACGTGGCTTTACTAAATGGATGCACAAAACCAACTTTTAGAACAATTCATTTCATCGAAAATGCCTAAAAACACCATAGGTGAATCGAACCTACTAAGTTTTGTTCCATTTTCACTACAACCCAAGTTTGGAAACCCAAAAAAAATCAACTTCTCTAACTGGGTTGGTCAGCACAGGAACTTGACTGATTAGGTTGAGAAGTGTTGCATGGAAGAAAGTTGGTATCTTTGGTACAGTAAAGTGTTCTACTTTAAATCTGTAAATATACATAAGCAAGTTTGAAAAAATGTGCAAAACTTATGAATTTGTATGTATGATAGATTTAAAAAAAATAGAACGGTTCATGGTTTCGGTGGATTCAGAACTGACCCAGCTTTCACAGGTTTGGTTCAGGTTCTACTAATTTCAGAACAGAGAACAACAGGTTGCGATCTAGTTTTGGACCCAAACTAACCCATATCGACCTCTATTCCCACCACATGCCCTCAACCTCACTCTTACCTTTACACCATACCAAGCCCTATCCTCATGACTAGCATTGACCTTCTTGTGTCTGCTACGTTAGAAGAGAATCATTGCTTTCATCATCTACATGGGCAAGTTGTGGCAGTGGCTTCTAAAGTGTGAAGCCTTTGAACTATTGCACTAAAGCTAAGGGGTATTGCATTGTGGCCAGTAACTGCCTTCTATATGTTGGCATGACGATCTGGTACCAAACAAATATGGATGCAATCCTTTATTATATGTTGTAGTAACTTTTCGAGGAATTGACTTCATGTACCCTCTCTCTCTTCAATGACTAGGGCATATGCCAAAGGCATAATGTTGTTCACCGCATCCATGGCAACAACTATTAGACACTTATCCTTGTATTTTCCATACAAGAACGTGTCATCGATGGTGATAACTAGATTACAAAACATAAGGAAAGAGGCATTAGTGAGCAACCCACGTATGATAGCTAATAACACTATAAGTTCTTGTGTGCACATATATAATGCAGAATCGCTCTAATGGAAGGTCCGAATGCCTATAAAAGTTCTATTAAGGAACACATGATCTGCTTAATCTGATCTATAGTTCTCTAGTTACCCTTGTTCTTGAGTTGGCCTCTTGTATGGTGTTTGGTAGGTGCAGAAGATTTGCATATGATTCCTCTAATTTTCCATAAACTTGCTCAATAGCCAAACTCCTTGAGGATAGCTATTTAACGATCTTTCATTGTTACATCAAGTGAGTTTCTAAACCAACATACTAATACATTAGGACATGCTGGTTGAGTCCAACTAAGAGTGATATAGTCCTATGATTGTTAAACCTATGTAGCACCTAAGGAATTGAAGATTGCGCCTAATTTTGGTTCATTTCCAAACTTAATACCCAATTGATGCAAATGCACAAGTGAAAAAAAATAATAAATAAAGTATGATAAATAGAGAGAAGGGTAAGAGAGAAAAAACATGTGATATAACGTGGAGTTCGATTGGCCTCCTAATTTCCACAGCACGCACATGCCTCCCTCAACAGAGACTCCACACACTTTATTCCACAACTCAAAAGAATGCTCAATAAAGTTACACAATAATCACACAAAACTTCAGTTGTGCCTTTTACAAAAAATGCTCAAAAACTAAAGGCACAATTCTTTTCACACTCCTACATACTTGAGAAACTCTTGAGCAATTTCTAGTGTAGTGTCTTACAATAGATTGCAACTTAAAAACAAATGTCACTACACTTTTTATGTCTAACTTGCATGATAAAGCAAATGAACCATAAAATAAGATCGAGAGATTTAATGAAGAACATGTAAGCAATAATGAGTTATTCTAACATCTTAAATCTCCTTAATTACTCATATATATATATATCCTTCTTACAAAGTGGTGGTTGGTTCCCTCTTTCTATCTCTCTTCATATTGCAATAAATACTCCAATGGTGAGTTGAAAAACATAAAGAGTCCGGACTGTTTATAACTGGTTCAAACCACTTGAAGTGCTTTACAACTTTTGACCATTTTGTATTTGACTGGTTTGCAAAAGAGTTCGGACTACTGGGATTACTTGACATTCTCTGGCCTAAGTGGTCAGGACTCTTTGATAAGTGATCCAGACTTCTTGAAGGCTTTCAAAACTTCTAACCACTCTATGGCCAAGTAGTCCGAACTCTTTTTCAAGTAGTCTAGATTACTTGTATCAAGTTCTTCAAAACACCTTCCAAGTTGTCTATACCTATTAAAAAGGACCAGCAAAAAATAAAACAAACCATTGCACATGCCTGAATCACTTCAACATCATTTGAACCACTGTCCAAATATAACATATCATATTACATATTTTGTTTTGTAAATTAAGTGTAGCTTATTCCAATTAAATGGGTAATTATGCAATCTATTTCCTCATAAAAAATCACACTAAACTCATGTGTGTAGTCCCACAAGCTTTGTAATCTGAAGGCATGTATTATGTTTCTTATAGCATGCTCTGACTCTCTGTAAACTCCTAAACTTTTTGGTACTCTTAAAAAAATCCTAGATTTAAATACCGAAACTGAAACCCTAAAAACCAACCCAAATTAAAACCGAATTCTAAACAAGATCAAATACGAAATTTCTTAACCTTACGAAAATGAGAACATTCAAAAACAAAATGGAAAAAAATCAATAATCGTTCGACTCAAAATCCATACGCTAAACAATTCACCTATCCGACCTCTAACAGGAAAATCGAGACAGTATATCCAAGCAATATTCAATGACAAATTTTAAAACCTTAATCTCTTCAGCGAATTTTAGAATAAAAAATTTAAATTACTACCAAAAGCCAAACCAAGTCAACACATAATTCTAGACTCGACTAAACAATCTTAAGAACTGTTAAATATTAAATGAATCATAAAAATAAAGTAAAACTTAAATTTTTGAACAAAAAATATATAACCATAAACCCCCAGATTATATAATCTTACGAATAAAACTTAAATGTCGGAAATCAAACAAAAACCCTAAAGTCAACCTAGAGCAATAACAAAACTTAGTAAACCTAGATCCGACAATCCTACATGCGAAATTCTAAAATAATAAAAATAAGATAACCTTAGATTTTATTTCGAAATAATGTGATAGAACCTAAAAAGATCAAATTGTAAAAAATTCAATCTTCTCGGACCTTTACGGGATCGTTTTCCGTATCCAACTACCGATATGTAAAATAAAGAAAAATTTCCAACAATCAAGTTTTACTAGAAAAATATTTCGATGTTTATAAAATATCATATAGAAATTTTTCGACTCATAAAAAACATCAGATATAGCCAATATACGTGTATTTTATTCATACCGGTAACTTATTTGATATTTTACCTTTACTACTTACTAATATTTTCTTTTAATTTTACATATTATTTTTATCCCTATTTTTTTATGCACATTTCATACAAGACATAACCTATTACCTATCAATTATATTTTTTAATATATACCTACCATATTACATCAAATCTACTTTTCTTTTCTTCTTCTTCTTTTTTTTTTTTTTCCTTTTTCTTCTTCCCTTCTTGAAGAAGCTACCAGTTGTTGCCCCCATACTTTGCAGCTATGAATTTTATTTTTTTCATTTATTTTTCATACAAAAACTTCATTTTTTAACTCTGTAAATACTCATACACATTCACACATCTTATCCTTTAATAAGTCTCATAAATTTCACTCATTCCTCTCTCTTCTTCCCATTTTCAACTCATCTTCCTTTTTTAAATCCTCAAACTATTCTCCACATAACCTATACTCATTCCCACCTTTATACTTTACAACATCATCAAAACCACTTCATTTTCCTCTTATTTTTCCTTCATTTTTTCGCTAAGCGGAAATCATTTCCTTAACTGCCTCCTTCTGTTTTTTTTTTTATTCAAACACATTCCTTGTTTCATTTTTTTTCAAAGTAAACATATCACTATACATCCTTCGTTGATAATATGAGTTGTTCATGCATTATCCATGGATTATAAATCTGCTAATTAGGCATTTAACTAAGGGATGATAATGCTAAGAATAAAACTCACGTCTTGTTACATTATGATCATGTGATATTTTAGTTATGTTGATTTTAACCTTATCATCTATCTAACTATCTATTTGTATAAATATAATTATGTACATATGTATATATATTTGAGCATATAAGCTCATTAATCTAATATTTATTTTTTTGCACTCATTTTATCTATGACAATATATTTATTTACTTGCTTTGTTGAGACTTGTCGATAGTCAAATTATCAGACTTGTACTCCATCAAGTCAAAAGCCAAAACAAAGAGGGCTTGTCCATAATCTAAGTCCCAAGGAACCTTGAAAATTAATCTAAGACTCCCATGATTATTTTCTTGCTTTTCTTATTTTATATATGAGACTTGTCCATTATTAAGTCCCGGGAAACCTTGAAATAAAAATCTAAGACTTCTAAAATTTTCTTCTTTTTCTTTTCCCTAAGCTTTCTTATGCATTTTCTTTTTGGAACTTGCCTATTTTAAGTTCCGGAGAGACTTGATGTAAGTTAAGACTTCCCAATACTTGACTTTACATATATGCTTATTTAACTTTCTATATCTCTTATATTATATGAGTTTTTTTTCTTTTATCATACAACATATCTATAAGTTCATATTCATGCATGATTATAATGTTGTTGTCCTAATGGAATTTTCCAAAGAAATAAAAGGAGTTCTTTTCTTTTATAAAAATAAGACTAAACTCTCTATAAAAATAATTTTTGACACTTAGGCAAAAATTCCATTAAAACTTATGATCTTGATTCAACAACCTCCTTTTCAAAAATTTAAATAGGTTCATCATAAATTTTTAATGTTATTTTTATGCAAAGTTTCTTCAACACTTAATTATATGGTTCCATTACTCTCTTTTCAAATACGAAAATAAACTTATTATTAAATCTTAATGTTGATAATTCTTTATTATGTAAACTTTACTTAAAAACTTGTTTATAAGATTTATACCAATACTTTGATAAACACTAAGAACCAAACAATTTTTCTAAGTTAAGTTTAAAATCAAACCACTAGTTAAAAACTCACTTAGAAAATAAAATCGATAGGCAACCCAAGGGATCCAATTTTTAAGAATGTAAAAATTTATGAAGTTAAGAAAATACGAAAACAATAGTTATAATAAGAAGACATTCATTTGTAACAACTCAAATTTTAGTTTTCTTCCAATAACTCCTTAAATACCCAAATTTTCAAAAACTATTGATAGAGAAAGAGTTATTATGAAAATAAAAATTTAGAATAAACCATTCATTTAATTTCCGTCATGCTAAAACTTAAAACATTATAGAAATAATAAAACTTAAAATGATTTTTTTTTCTTCATAATCACATAAAGTTTCGTGTTTTGAAGAACATTTAGTTAAAAGAAGTTTAGTAGAAAATAAAGTATTCATGAACTCTAAATTAATATAAAACCATTATTTTCTTTAATTAAGTTTCATATTTACAAAATCTAAGAATAAAAACTTCGTTTAAGAATGAAAATTAAGAAAATATAGTTAGAGTTTCATGTAATCAATGAATAAAATCATGTCTCGTAAAATAAGTTATTAAATAAAATTCTTTTCAAATATGAGACCTTTGAATTTCAAAATATATATTGAACTATGATTCTTATTGTTGAGTCACATGTTTACAATATAGCAAATTTAATCATAAGTCAAAAAATGACCTTTTACAAAACTCTATCTTTCACAAAGATTGTTTACAAATTTTATTTTAAGACAACATCACTAGGATTATGCATATAGTATTGATATTGTCAATATTAAATTATTTTCAAAGGTAGAAATATTTATATGGTTGCTATAAAGTGTCTAAGTGAAGTAAAACTTGGGAAAAATTACAATTTGAGGGCTAGAATTTTCGTGTCTAATATGTACCGACCCGTTTTGAAACCCAAATAGCTTTAAATAATAAAAAAAAGTAGGTAGAAAACGACATCTAATATGCAAAATTCTGAGTTAAAACGAGCAAGTTATGACCGTTTTAAGTTGGAATTTCACATATCCAAATTTTGACGAAAATAAAGATAGAATTAGAAAGTTTAAATAGAACCTCTATGAAATACTCATTCCGAGTATTTCTTTTATTTAGGTAATGAGGAATACAAGACTCCCCTTCTTGAGGATTATTACGACTAAAATGATTGCAATATGGAAGAGTAAGTTTTTTCCTCCTAAATTTGTTACCTTGCTTGTGTTGTAAAGTAGTTGCACTAGCATGATAAGAAAAGATAAAAATGATTATGTATTGGGGATCATCAAGGGTTAAGCATGCACTTCTTTTGCTTGTGTCATTAAGTGAATGCTAAGCATATTGCAACACTATAATGTTTTTTTTAACTATGTTTATTCATTTGTATGCTTGATTACTATACGGTTTAAATTAATTAATCGCCCTTAATGAATCATAATACGAAATGGCATTAACAGGAAAATGGTCATGCATAGCATCCTTCGAGTCACATTTCAAAAGGCTGCTACTCATACGCATAGAGTTGGATGGGCTGCGAGCGTGTTGGGACATGGGCCTACTTCTTCCTAGGGAATCCACATTGCTTAAGGATTACAACTCTAGGTTCGAAGCCAAGCCAACTGAATTCTTTGGGTGAGTGTCTGAGGACTAGTGGAGAAGATCAAGAGGACCTTCATCAACAAGCCCCTAACCCTTGATATGGAGGGCGTAAATCCATTATGTGTAGAGATTCCAGATAACTATACATATATGTGTTCTTCATGTGATTGATGCATAAGCATAGCATATGCTTGACTAACCAACTTATTTGTCTATGATTGTTGGTGCGAATGACGAGAAAACATCTCACTAAGCTTGTTGTAAGCTTATACTCCATAGTTTTTATTGAATAGGTATGCTTGAGACTTTATTCGAGAATCAAGATATTAAGGAAATCATTAGTGGATCTTTGAGCTATTATGGAAGAAGTGGGATTATAGAATGGACTTGCTTTCTTGTAATTTTCTTTATGAGCATAATATGATATGTTGATACTTAAAAGATTACCAGGATATGTATTTATGTAGTCTTGAAGATATTAGCGAGGCTATGCCCCTAAGAATTGTAAATGACTTTGTATATTTTTAATAATAATATTTCACTTATTACCATGTTTAATTATTATCAATGTAAATTGCGCTACTCCGATGCATTCCCTTGGTTGTGATGTACGTCTTGTGTATGATATAGAAGCCTTTACGTGACTAAAGTAGTCATTATTAGGTTTTAATATTATGTATATAGACTGCCACATTTAGGGTACCCATCGAGGCATGACACTCTCCACTTGCAACCCTTATTATTATTATTAGTATGTTTCATTATTCATAACATCGAATTTGGATCCATTACCTTGGAGTCATAATGTTTCATCATGTGCCATAACTACCCGTATGAGGTGATCTTTACTCTTAAACCGCATTCCTACCTTAAATTCATCGTTGAAGCTCTAGTTGCTAGCACACATTTCTTACTCACCTTCAAATGTTGCATATAGACTACCTGTGCCTTCTATGAACGGAATAAGCTATGAGCTCCTAACTAGATCTAAATCTATTGGAGCTAAAAAAAATGGCGCTAGTCATTCCTTCTTTGCAATCCATGAGGCTTGAGAAGCGACCGGAGCTAACCTACACCACCATCACAACCATCATCATTAGACTCATCACTTAAATCATCAAATGATGTTTCTTTACCCTTGTCAATATCCACGTGGCTATAGCTACTGGGAGCATATTTGGATTGTCATATTTTTGTTGGTATGGGATCTATATCGATTAATAACTGCAATTCTTTAGTATCATATCTGTATTAGTTCAGTATCGGTTCAATTAAGGGTGCGTAAGAAAACCAACTGAACCAAACCAATCTGTAACTAAAGTAAACGAAACAGAAAATATGGTTTTTTTTTTTTTACAATTTGGTTTAAAAATTTTCCTATCCGAACCAATCCATAAATTTATGGTTTGGTTTGAAAGGTAAATCAAACCAATAAGTAAAGCCGAACCAAACCATTTTAGAAAAATATAATAATAATTTACTTGTAAGTTATAACTATAGATTTTTTTATGATGATTGTTTAAAAGATCATTTATGTTTATATAATTTCATTTTATATTTATTATTTGGTGAATATTGATTAAATTCAACTTATTCATTTTTAAACTTGTTTTTTAAGCCCATGATATATATATTTTTATCAATGATGAACTATGTTTTTTTTAATAGTTTTTAACTTTATAAAGTATAAAATTTATTTATATAGTTATAAACTCTTATTATGTATTAATTGTTTAATGTATTTTGTTAGTGGATCATTTTATTTGTCGATGAATTTTGTTGATATATGATTTTTTATTTGCATTAAATTTATGACTTGATGGTTCTATTAAAAATTACAAATTATGACTTACTGTTTTTTTGGTTAGCGAATGTATTTTATTGGTGGATAACTGATTTTGTAGAGAACTATAAATTAAAAATATGAATTCATAAAGTATTTTGTTGTGGTTCATAATATAAACTTAGTAAAGTGATGTACGTATTTAAGTATCTACACAAATGTAAAAACAACTAGAATAAAAAATTTTTAGTTATAATTTTGATTTAATCTATAATTCAAACTAAACCAAACCGTTATTTAATGATTAAAAAAAAATTATAATCCAAACAAAACCATTACTCAAGGGTTTGTTTGTGATAGAAAAAAATACAAACCGTAAATTATGATTTGGTTTGATTTTAGGAAAAATCGAACCAAACCAACACATGTTTACCCTAGGTTCGGTTTGGTCATTTTGTGAGTAAAACTACCAGTTTTTCATTGGTATCATATTAATATGAGCTCAGTATCGGTTAAATTTGAAAATAATGTCAAAATGATGCCTGAATTTTACCAAACCAGCGTACCCAAACAGGCATCCACTAGTTTCTAAGTAAAACATGTGAGGCTGGTTTCTACTTGCTTCTTGAGTCTTAGGATCACCCCGAGGTTCAGTTTCCTAACTTTCACCAATTCTATCATGCTCAATATTTCCACCAAAATTAGCCTCAATTGTAATTGGAAACTCCTTTTTATAAGTCTACACATATACTGCCACTAAATCCTATGTGTTTACTAACAAATCTTACACAACATAATCATCACCTATGGGTACCATATCATTAAAGCATTTTGCATCTTCTATGACAACCTTGTGAAGCAACTCAACTCAATGCGTCACCATATATATTTTAAGATGGTTGCATATATTGACCAGGGGTTGGTCATAACTTAAATCCTTAGTAACATTAACTATTGCTACCGATTGAAGATCATAACCCACCCTATTATTCTCATGCACTATATTGCCATGAGCATAGAGCACAACTCCAGCCCTGTCTATTTTCTACCCTTGCCTTGTTAGCTCAACATATCAATACATATCAAAGCATTATATTACCCACCAATGATGATTTGCTTCCTACACTTTCACATGACATTTACTATACATGCTTTTCTAAGTTTTCTATAAAGAATCTAAGGATTGGTAACAATATTATACAAGAGAATAAAAGCATTTTCAGCATTGTCGCCAATACTTATATTAAGAGTGATGGAAGGCACTTTATAATATAGTTCACACTTTGAGAACTTAAGAATATTCAAGATAAAAATCAATTATATTAGTTTGCTAATAAAATCCTAATTAACCTCTAAAAATCATCTCAATAGAAGAATTTAACAAGTTTTAAAAATGTTCTACCAATGCAAACTAAGTTTTAAAAATTTGCATTTGACTTTACACCTTCAACCTTGAATCAATATTTATCTTCACATAAGATAGGATTAACTAAACTTTCTTTAATGTACAAGTACAAAATATGGTAAAGGCCAGAAACATCATTGTTCACTTTAATGCATTAAGTCCAGGTACTATACATTAAGTAGGAGTGCAAACAGAGAAAAAAAATCACAAATATGTTTATACATTTCAAAAAAAAATATAACTAGGAAGTAAATAGAGACTTAACTGAGGAGAATCCAAAGAAATTAAAAAAAGAAAAAGAAAAAGAAAACTAAGTAACTCAACACAAAATGCCAGTGCATTTTTGAAATTAAGGGAAAAAAATACAAAATAGAGTAAAGATCAACTTGCCTAATTAAAACAAGAAGTGGGTGAAAATTGCACAACTCAAGCTATAGATTCTGCATAATCTCGCTTTAGTGGATGTAGATTGAATGAAATGGGCAAAAATCCGCATCAATTTATAAAATTAAGAAAAGAGCTAAATGGACTTAGACTTTTAGTTAGGTTTTCCAAAGAAAAAAAAGGGAGGATTTTACATTAATGAAATGGAAGAGAGGGCTGTCGGTCACATGTATAGCTCGTCGAACTTGTCTCATAAAAGGACAAGTTCATTAATGGATAGACTCATTTACTCAAGAGATGAGGTTAGTACACCACTACAATAACCTTGTCGTTTGAACAAACAAATTTCATGTAATCGAAATTTCTCTCTTCAATGAATGGGTTAAAATTGCCTATTTTGGGAATTATTCTTGCTTGAGTGGCATTATTTTTTTCTTTTCCATTGTTATTCTATCTTAATTATTTTAATGTATAAAAATAATTAATATACAAAAGGTTTTGACACAAGTAATATCATTCATTTAACTAAAAAAAAATTAGCAATGTTATTTATCTTATGTGAAGTAAATGAAAAATCCTCATCCATTCTTTGATGAGAGTCATTCCTCACAACATAGATAAATTACATCGAAAAGTATTAATGTTTGAGGGTAAGTTCATTTAAGTTATCAACATCTTAAGTAGTTCAAAAAAAGAATCAATGTTTGGGGATATATTCATTTAAGTATTAATGTTTTAAGTGGTTAAAAAAATGTATCAATATTGACCATTAGTGAAATTTTTGAAAACTTAATTGAAAATTAGTAGAAATTTTGATACCTTAGATGAAATTCTCAAAATGTTGATACCTCATTTAATTTACTTTATGAACATTAATACCTCTTTTAAATACTTGAAACATTGATACATAAAATAAACTTACACCCAAACATTGATACCTTCTGGCATAATTCACCCCTCACAAAATATATGCTTTGTTTAAATAATGCCTCCAATTATAATACAAAATATTACTAGAATGTTGCATTCCAATGGCCAAATATAAGATATAAGTGCCATTAAATAAATTCTCCAAATGAAAAATAAAAAGAAAACTAGTTTTAGAAGGAAAAAGGGAAAAAATTTGAAAAAGAATGGAAGGTTTAGGCATCTACACTTTTTGTTTTATGACTTACAAGTTTATTTTTCTTACCTTAGAACTCTTTCCCTCTACCTTCCCCCTAGTTACTCTCACTATCCACAAGTAAAGCCCGAGTCACTTGTAAGAACTCAAGCATTAGCATTTTGCTTGGAATTGTTGGGTAGCAAAACGTTCCTGGCAGCGGATTAAGTCAATATTAATCTCTTGCTAAGGTTTAAACAACTATGGCCCAAATGATGTAATGAATTTGAGTTAATCAGGGCTATATTTCCTCAAGCTAGGTGTAAACCCCAGAAATTTTCCACATTAGTACACGACTCTAAAGTAGTATGTATGAGCTAGTTAATAGACTTAGATCCCAATAAAAACCTAAGAATAGATCAATGTATTGAATTTGGCTAGATAAGAATTTAGAAAACGAATAAAGAACTTCTTTAACCTTAATTGATACCAAAAACGAGATTTCGTATCTTGAACGGATAATTCAAGATATGATTAAAAGAAAGTCTAAATTTCAAACCCAAAACTTGTTATACAAATAGATTAAATAGAAAAATATAAATATAAAGATTAAATGATTGCTTTTGAACTCAACAATGATTTAAGATTAGAACAATGAGTAGTAATAAGCCTAGGCTTGGATTTAAACCCTAAATCTAAGATTCCTAGATAGTATTAAACGGTACTAATAAGATTTTATGATAGGTATCAAAAACTAAAGATATATAGATAACTTAGCTTTTATATCAAGTGCAATATTAAGTAATTAATTGACTACGCTTATAGACAGAAAACGATAACCTAAAGATAAACTGTTAGGATTATAAATACACAACGAAAACATAAACTGATGTATAACTCAAGATCTAAACTTCAAATAAATAATTGAATCACACTAATGTTCTAATTAGGGTTTTCTTAAGCTATTGGAGCCTAAAACAAAAATTGACCTAATGAACTTAAGAAACCTTAATCGCGGGAGATAAAATTCTACAGATAATTAATTACGTAAATATAAAACTTAAAGTTGTATTGTTTGATAATCTAAGTATTTTTAGAATTCTATAAACATATTTTTGTACAAAAATTCCCAATATTAGCTAAAATTATACCCGTATAACTTAGTAAACTATCCTAACACTAAGTTAATAAACTAACTAATATATTATATATAATATTTGGGGAATGTTTTGGCTGCAAGTTGGCTTGGATTGCATGGGAAGAGAAAGCCGAAATTTTGCCTCAATAATGTCTAAATAGTCAACAAAATCAACCCTAAAGACCAATCAAAGAGTGCCAACTCAATCCCTCATTAATGGCAATGAAAACAACTGATTAAACAGTTTTAAATGAGGAGAAAATTCGAAGCAAATTCGGAGGAAAATGGTAGCCGCAAGCTTCTCCTTCTTCTCTCTCTATATACACACTTAAAGCTCTTAATGAAGAAACCAACAAATATAAACACTCTCAAACTTTCTAGAACAAAACCACTCCTAAGTAGCAGTTAGAACAACCTAAAAATAGAAATCAAACCGCTCGAATCATCCAAGTTCAAATCAAAAGAAAAACAATACGAAAAATACTTGGAAACGAGTTCAAAGTTGAGTTGATGTAATTCAAATGGTTTTCTTTTAAATCTAAGGATTAGAACTGACTTTTGATAATCATAGGAACATAACCAACACAAACACAAGCTTCGAATTCCATCGGATCGACTCAACCAAGGTAAAAATCCGAAACCTTAGTTGTATTCTATTAAGATCAAAATCTAAGATATATGTTTGTAGAAGTGTTAAGAATTGTTGTATGTCTATATATAAGATATAGAAACACTTAGGAATGGTTTATGAATGTTTTTAACGTGGAAAATTTAAGAAATACGAATTGGATCATCGAGGAAGATGATAAACAGTGCTAACACTGTCCATAAGCCGTCAGTGTAGACGTTCAATGCCGGCGGCTTACAAGGATAAGCCGGCGGTGTAGAGACGGCTTACACTGAACAGAAGCTACGTAAAAATTAATTTTACGTAAAAATGAACGTCGGATACCTGAGATTTTACGCCAGCGGCGTAGAGTCCGGCGTACGTTAAAAGCCGACAGCTTTCAAAGCCGGTGCAACCGATATGAAGTAATATACAAAACAAATGAACACCGTCACCTGGGTTTCAAAGCCGGCGGCGTTGGAGCCGGCGTACACCCATATTTTCTTCTACGGAAAGCTTGTTTTGCTATGAACAGAATATATATATACAATAAGCTTTACTAAACATATCTATATATATAAGATAATATAGAATTTATTAAGTAGATAAGTAAATACAAATATTTAGAATATTTTAATTAATATTTGATAATTCTTAAAGCCCTAGAATTAAAAAAAAAAAAAGTGTTAATAAAAATTATAAATAATCAAAATTTGTTCTACATAGATAAAATAGGTAAGAATGGAAATTGAAATAAGCCAAATTACAAAAATGTGACTTCTAAAAATAACAAAATAATTATATACAAAATACATTAGAGAAACACGACGACACTAAGTAATAAAAATAAATACTTACTATATTGAGTTCGGTATAGAATAACATAAAATTAATATTAGTCGCTACAAAACTTGATAAATACCAAGTTTAGGACACTAGCCACATATAGGAATTTAGCTATATACTATATTATATTGATGAATCCTTTATTCATCTTACGAGGTGACTTTGATACCCTAGAAGATCTTCCAGCCGATTATTACGATTAGTCAGTATGAGCAGGTGAGTAATTCAGTCATATTGTACTGTTTGTGCTTATAAATAGTTGAATCTATAACACAAAGACAATCAAATGAATGTTTTGTTGGAAATATGTTGTGATCTGATTGTATGATTGTTAATCTATCATTACAAAAGTGATAATATAATGATTTGATGTTGTAAAGCAATATGATGATGTTGGGTGTAATGTATGATCACCATGAAATTGAATAAGAACTATTGACTTAATAAATAATCTGGTCATGCATTGCACGTACTGCATTATTGCATATACAAATGGATGACAGCCTGCTACGTATTAATATTTTGGTTTTCTGTTAACACTTGGTTTTTCTAAAGTGTTAGTTCTTCCAAGGTTTTCTTTGTTCCATTGGTTTTACAGGAACTAAATGGTAATGAAGAACGCTGCCCGTAGTATCACTTTGAAATGATTAATACTTAGGAGTTTCTAAGGTGGATGCAGGAAATGGTCAGTTGAATTTATTATATTTAAAGTGATAACCCTAAAACGAGAAATCGTTGATTTTCCTGTAAACTTAGTCTCTCCTGGGCAGGTGGGTCATGAGGTAATTGTTCTTTAACCCTGAAAAAGAGGGCGTAAATCTTTTTCCTTGTTTGGATTCTAAATCATCCAAGCTTGTATCTGTGTATATGATTGAGTGCTTGCATTACATATGATTTGTTAATAACTTGGGTGATGTATGATATGTCTAGTTATTCATTGAGCCGTGGTTTCGCTCATACTCCAACAGTCTTTTCAGGTTTACACTTCGACTCTGGTTAGTCACTTCCAGGAACATGGTTCCGGTAAGAGCTTAGAAGCTGGAAGTCTATAGTTATACTTGGGAATAATGGTTATGTTTTCTTAAAATAGATTAGTTAGGGCTAATGTATCAGTTATGAATTACGAGAAGACTACTTGGTTTGTAATAGTTCTGTGATACTTTATGATTAAGATAGTAGTTATTTACCAATTTATTTCTTACATGTATTTATCATTTCTTATCAAGCAACTAAAAGATCCTGTTATTTTGAAAAACTGTCACTCTCTGAAGGTAATCTAGTGATAGTATTCAAGTATGACTTGTTTACTTCTACTAGGGTACCCTCGAGGCGTGACACTAGGCAATGAGCTTCCCAAGAGAATCAGGCAAAGGATCACTAGAATGGGAGCACTTCAAGCCAATCATTAAAAGGGTCAAGCCAAGTTAATCAAGCCTAATTGATCAGATTAATGCTTAGTGATGGCTTGAATAATACATTGTCGAATCCGAGTAATCCACCACTATTTTTTTATCTAAATCGACTTGTAAAAGTCTCACTATTTTGAATTCAAGCACAAAAGGGAGCGCTTAGCCTTGTATCAAGGATTTGTTGGGTGTCTTAACGTCACATCTATACCTTGTCAAACCACACCATTGATTTCCATCCATTAGATCTTGATAGTGATTGATCCAACAACTGTTAATAGGTGTTGATACCATTTCTCTATAATCATCGCATCAATCTAAAAAGTCCTAAAATAAATAGCTTTGAAGGGAGCAATTTTTTCACTTTTACAGCCATTCCTTTCATTATGGTTTTCAAAATATCTAGAGTTTTTGGCAGCTTCTTGCTCTCATTTTTCTGCAAAATATCAAGTAGGAATAGTGGTGGTCCATATCATACTCGCTCTAATCCCCTGAAGGTGACACACATTAGAGGGTTAACCATATCCCCCTCCCCCATTTCCCTTTACTTGTTGATGACAATATTAAATTCTCCCCTATGATCGCTTCGGATAGTTACGATATGAAGACCTTTTTTTGTTTTGGATTTTCTTGCAATATATAAACAAGACATTATTTTATTTATCTTTAAATGTAAGGAAGAAAGTCCATGTGTATCTAGTCAAATCATCGACAATCACCAATGTGTATTTCTTGCCACCTAAGCTCAATATTTGAGTAGGTCTAAATAGGTCCAAACAGGTGGCCTAGAAGTAGAGATAACATCTTTAGATTTGAAAGAAGTTTTTGTTTGCTTTCCTTGTTGGCATGCTTGACAAATCTTGTCTTTTTGAAAAATTAATTTTGGTAAGCCTTTAACAAGATTATTGTTGACAAGCTTTGAAATAATGCCCATACTAGCATGCCCTAATTTTCTATGCTACATCCAACTATCATCATTTTGAGAGTATAGACATGTTTCATTTGAAGCTTTAAAGTCATCTAAATTAATTTCATAAATGTTTCTAGGTCTATATCCCTCAAAACAAACTTGGTAATTGTCAATTCTTTCAATAGAGCATTTACTGGCATAAAATATTACTTTGAAACTATTATCACAAAATTGACTAACACTAAGCAAGTTTTGTTTTAAGTGGTCAACTAATATAACATTCTTAATGAGAAGATATTTTGTTGATGAGAATGTTACCTTCACTGGGTACGGTTGATTTACGATTGTCTTCAGAGGTAATATTTCCTTGATCCTTCAAGATTAGAGATGTGAATTTGGATGTGTCTCTGGTCATATGTTTTCAGCATCCATTATCCAAATACCATTTGTTATTGCTCCTTGTGATTTCCTACAAAACAAGGAGTTATTAATTTGGTAACCATTTAGCTTTGGGTCCTATGGGATTAGTTGCATTGTGACCTTGTCCCTTAGGGACCTATACAAACTTTGCTTTATAAACATCATTTCTAATAAAGCACTTATGTGCTATATGTCCAAAATTTCCACAATAGTTACATGTTCTATTTGTTGCTTTCACAAAATAGTTTTTGTGTGTTTTATCTTTATTTCATCCTTTATATCCAATTCCATGTTTGTCTAGTGTATATCTCTGTTGTCCTAGTAGTCTTTAGGTTCTTTTCTTCTTGTACAAATTTTTCCATTGTTTCTTTTGATTCATTTGAGCTAGATTTTAATATAGAATTTTTTAGTTTGAGTTCTTCTAGCGCATGTACAAGTTCATCATCACAAATCCATCCTCTTTTTATTTTGGATTTTTAATTTTCCTATCTCAATACTTATTGTTTTACGATCTTTGCATGATTTGTCATTTTCATTTCTTAATTTGCTATTTTTATACCTCAAAAGTTCATTATCCTCATTTAGATTATTGGTCTTAGGTTCAAGTTTGTTGTTTTCATATTTAAAATCATCAATTTCATTTCCAACATTTATCATCATTTCTTTTAAAGCTTTATTTTTCTTCTGCATCTTTACTATTTCTTTGCATAAATGATCATACATATTGACAAGCTCATCATAAAAAATTTTGGAAGAATCACTTACCTCATCATCATGTGCCATGAAACATACATCTTTATCTAAGTCACTAGTGTCATCATCATTCTAAGTAGCAATTAGAACGTCCTTCTTGGGCCCTTTAGGTGTCTTCTTGAGCAAAGCATAATATTATTGAATGTGCCCTGGCTTATGACATTTGAAGCATGTGATTACTTCCTTTCTCTCCTTCTTATACTTTGAAGAACTTCCTTCATCATCATTTTTCTTTATCTTGTTGTTAAACTTTATGAATTTTCTAAACTTTATAGCCATGAATGCAAGCTCATCCTCATCATCAATTGAGTCATTGCTTGTGGCTTTTAAAGTAATGGTTTTCTTGCTTGACTCCTCTCTTTGCTTCTTGATTAATTTGTCAGTCTTAAGGGTGCCAAAAAGCTCCTCTTTTTCTCATTGTATATAGATCCCGTGACTCCACAATGGCGGTTCTCTTAACTTTACAATCCTTTGGTAAAGACCTAAGAAGTTTCAACTTGATTTCTACATTAGTGAAGTTCTTTCCAAGCATACTCAAGGGATTTATAATGTTTATGAACCTATTATGCATCTCATCTATGATTTCATTTGGTTACATCTTGAAGTTTTTTGAATTGACCACAAAAAAGACTTATTTTAGTATCTCTTACTCCAGATGTTCCTTCATAGGTTTTCTCCAACTCATCCCATATTTCTTTTATGGATTTACATTTACAAATTCTATTAAAATCACTTTCTTTCAAACCACAAAATAAAATATTCATAGCTATTTCATTTAAATCGAGTCTTTTCCAATCTTCATCATTATACTCTCTTTCTTCTTTTCCTTCAACCTTAAAGGGACCATCTTCTATAACATTCCAAACTAATCTTTTTTTAGGCTTTCAAGAAGATTTCCATTTTATACTTCCAATAAGAATAGTTTCCCCTATTTAGAATCGGTGGCCTATTAATAGCTTGTCCTTCTAAAAATCCTAATGCATTAGATTCCATGATCTTTACTCTAAATGCAATCAAGCATAAGAAAATAGAGACCTTGCTTTGATTCCAAATGAAAAACTCCTAATACACTAGATAAAATACTCAAGAGGGGATGAATTGAGTATTTATGCAATTCTTTTCAAAAACAAGGCTTAAGAACTATTCTAACAAACACAACAGGCTTGTTTCTTTTAACCTTACTCTCTTTACTTATTGCATCATACCAATGCCTCCAAAGAGGTCTTCACACTCTTTATTAATCACAAAAATAATCAATGCTCAAATGAGCTATACCCAAAAACAATACTTGATAAATTCACTTGAGTAATACTATTTTACAAGATTGCAAATAACACTGAAGATTATTACTCGCTTTTATCACTCTCAATTTAAAGCAAATTTAAGAACTAAAGACAAAGACAATGATTTGAGAGAATACAAGACTTTGATAGCAATTTCCAAGCTCAACAACTAGTCTTCATCTCATAAAAATATAAATACGCTTCTCATTAGACTTGCCTGTTGTGCCTTGGACCAGTAAATTTCGTCTATAATTAATGCCATGACAGCTACTTTTCTAAAGCTTAATGTCCAAACGGTATGACTACACCATTTGAATGGTAAGTGGCATCTTCACATGTCTTTCGAATGATGCTCGAAACCCTGTATGAAAAACATATACCGGTAAGATGCCAAGCATTATTGTCTGACCGATAGTGACCGGAAATACATAACCTCACTCTCAACAAGAATTAAATTGTGTGGCGTTTAAACGCTGCAAGCTTAGCTTTCAATGGTAAGTTTCTGCTATAAACTTTGTTGGAATGTCATGCAAGTATCTATCCAATTGTGAAGATAAAGTATATACTTGGAATATTTCAATGCTTTGTTAAATTTTTAAGATATTAAACTTTATAATATTTGTCTCATCAAAATTGTACATTAATTTTATTCAACAATGCTGACCTTGAGTATTTAATTTTGATCTTCGAACATTTGATTATGTCACCTATAAGTTCCCCCTACTTGTTTTGAATGTTTTGAATTTGCTCCAAATGTTCCATCATGGAACTCATACCAAATCCACCGTGCCAAGGTAGGGCTAATCCTTCGATGTTTAAAATTTAGATCCACACCGATATTATCTCCCTTATCTTGTTGCGATTGCCCTCGATCTCGACCACCAATCCCTAGTCCCATGTATAGGTTGTTTTAGGGATCATACATAAAATGCATTGTTGATTAGATGTCGGCTTTTTTGAATTTGCTCATCGCTTGCATTGTGGGATAACCCATAAAGTCGAATCCATGCGTAATGAGAAGGGTTATTATCAAACTTCCATATGCTAAGTGAGAATCCTTTCTACCGAAGACTTGCTGGAAAGTGCGCAATATAGCGTCTGTTAAGAACACGTTATCGATAGTCAAGTTGTTTGTGTTCCAATTTGGGCAGATTTCGTAGCATACCATGTGACATATTAATCGACAGATTGAGGTGAGGTCAATTTGATTTGTATGATTAAGGTGATCAGCAATAGACTCACCTTTACAAATAGCAGCACCACAAATCTGAAAGAATGCGCCTCTTTTGAATCCAATTGTTATCTATCCTTGCGCCCCCATTGTTTAGATGCAACAAATGGTTGATAGCTTCTAGCGTGATGCAAATCACGATGTTGAAAAAACAAGTTGTCACCATTGATGGACTAGATCACTCAAGTTTCAATCCAGGGAGTGATAAATTCATACTTCACAACTTCTTTTGTGAAGTTGAATAGAATATTCGAACAAAGTTTGATAAATCACATTTGGAAATTGAAACAACGGCAATAACCTAGTGGTGGCAAGGCCATTGTTGAAGTTGTGTGGGTATGAATCCGGATGCAACGATCACGTGCATGTCGCGTGACTATCGCGCTACGCGTGACCTAGGGAAACAACACGTGATAGGATGATCAAGAGAGAATCGCGTAGGGAGGAGGAGTAGGCAATCTCAATAGGCTCTAACACACGTGTGACAGGTAAGGGAGCTAAATAGCATCAACCTCACTGAGTACTATAGATTCGTGTATGTTCTTGAGTAAATTAAGTGTTTGATTCACCAAGACGGAAATCCGGCAGCACGACGGCGTTCGTCCAAGATTTCACCTTCTCCAAATGAGGTAAGGACTAAGGTATTTATAGAGAATCCAGCTGTCGATGTCGTCCGTCGGATGCGACAGACGACCAACGGCTAGGATGAGTCCCTCTCATTATGGATATGGTTGTGGGCTCTCTTATGGACCCAGGCCCATTGAGGCCTTTATAGCAATGTGTGTGAGTCAATTTGAGAAAGGTTGGAATTGGGCAGGCCAATTCCAACGGGCCCTACTCCAAGCCTTCCATGCCAAAACTCCCATGATCATCCCAATTGGATTGGGCCTAACTCTTTAAGCCCTGTCACATTAGCCCAAAGAGTTAAATCCAAATAAGAATTAGGCTCAAGGCCTTTGTAATCAGATTTGTACATCTACATTTTGCCCCCTGACCAAAGTCTTTCGAGCCATATCGGAAGGATTTGGGTATTAACTAAGCCCTTTCGAATGACAAAAGTCTCATCCAGTGCATGTGCGCTGTAACTTAGCTGCACCGCTGCTTGGCGTGTTAATTTCTTAACAATTCGTGATATGAAAGTTCGATGTAACAATGTCAAACAATTGAATCTTCTCGGGGCATATTCTTGCAATATCGCTTGCCCATGCAAGTCGCCTTAGATCCAAATTTTATTGTCACTAAGACGGCAATATATGCATATTGACAATTTCCTTTGATGGATGATCTTCCTCGCGTGTGCTAATTTATCTTGTGTATTTGATTTACATAAATGATTCATCTCGATAAGTTGATTTTGTCTTCAATTCCAAATACCTCAGTCATGATTTGACTTGTCATCATCCTTCGAATCAAAATTTCAACACAAGAATGTGTAAATAACTCGATTTACCTTTTCAGCATGTTCAGTACACCTCTTACACTTTCAGTCCTTTTTCAACATCTAGCTCGTTCCTCTTCATCATCTCAATGATAAATAGCCTCACACTTATCTAATATTTCTAAAGTAATGGACGTGTCATGCCTACATCAGCATCACTGTATTTTCATAATAACAATGATATGTAGTTAAGACTTTGGCGGAATGCTCTCTATATCTTGGTGCGTACTATAATTCTGAAGCTTCAAATAAACACTGAACTCAATTAGTCCATATCATACTCATGGAACTTCTTCTTCTTCTCCTTCTTCTTCTTTTTTTTTTTTTTTTAATGATGCTCTCAATGTACGCAACTTTCACTTATCTCAATATCTTAAAATATGTCACAGCCTATTTATCATACAGCTCCTAACCTCCTGGGAGGCGAGTTCAGGCCGAAAATAAAATTTTCCTAGAAAATAAAACTTTCCTGGGAATACCTCTCATGTTTCAACAATATTCTCATAAGCATCAGATGAGCTAGAAGAGGAGTTTTTGCTTTTAATGCCTGCATGATGGTAATATGCTCACGCTGGCCTGTCATCTAAAGTCATATGGCATGTCACATATGTTGCTGGTTGTAGCGCCTTTTATGGATCCTCACTTCTTCAAAGTCGACCTTAACAGTTCAGCACCTTGAAACCTCCCAAATGAATCATAAATATTATATAATAGCACAATCTTATCAGATGAGTTTTTTTTTTTTTCATTCGAAAAGCCTTCTGGTCAGGTGAATTTAACATAGAATAAATAATATATTAAATGAAGGGACCGTATGGCTCCACAGCTCAAGGCTATCATATCCTCGTATACAAACCCAAACCGTGCAGTGGCATGGATGAGTACATAGGGTGTGAACAAGTCTCTCTTGGTTACGTGTTTTATTTCGATGTACCGTCACGGTTTTTTGCAAATGTCTACTTGGGCTTTGATTCACTTGAGAAAGGCCCGCCAAACTCCAACATGCCTTTAAGCCACTTGTCATGGCTTGCAAGTTCCTCCAGGTCCAAAATTGCAGCCTCCATTGTGTCAGAGAACATTACATTTAGCAGTACGCTGCTCTCTGTTCTTCAATTTTCTAACGTTATGGAGCTAGAAACACAGCCTGAGCAAGTGGCCTCGCCAGCGCATTCATGACTAATGTCCATGCCAAAACACTTGGCTCATTTCTTAGTGAGATTGCCAATGAGCTATCTGAAGAAGCTGAAGTACTTAAACATCCTCTAATAATTGCATTTCTTATGCTACCTCCAACTGCTACAGCGTCCTCTAGAACACCCCTTTCGTTTGTAGGCTTGAACAATTGGGCACAAATATGTTTGGGGTTAACCTTAGGAATAGGTATAGTCCAACCTTCTTTTGGAGACCAACCTAAAGTAGGACACGAGTCCTTAGACAAAACTTCATAGAACCTCCCTTTGCCCAAAGGAATAGGCAGCAATTCCATCTCCAGCTTTCCATCCCCTAACACTTTTGTTATACTTCCAGACCAACAAGAACTATCGATCTACCAGTCAACCAAATCCCCCACCATCCACTCATCGTCAATAACAACTGACACTTCCAAGAGGGAATCAACATTAGAAATTTTACTTTTACGATAAACTAGGGGAAACAAAGGCTGCATCCGCTATAACTGCTTCAAAATTTATCAATGTGTTGCACGCGACACATACATTCCTTATAAGTTCTGATTTCCTGAAGGCCTCAAACAGAGTGGTTTTTCCAATCTCGTTGCTTCCATGAATTCCAACTTTTCCAATGTCTGGTTTTTTTTTTTAATGTGTTCAAAAATATTAGCAAGCACCCAATTATAATCTATATCAACATACCCTTTTGATGGTTTTCTCTTCTGCCATACATTTATAAATGCCATATTAACTGAGGAATCACTTCCCTCAGAAGTACATGTTAGTATTTGTCCATGCATTTGGGGGCCATGTATAATTTCTTGAGTAAAGTCTTCAGATGATAACTCTCTCCTGATTTTTCTGGGCATGCAATTCTGCTTCCTTAACCATCTTCTCAATCTCATCTTCTAAAAGCCCTCCTGATGATCGGATAGTGATCTGTTACTCTTTCCCAGTAGCTTTGTCCTTGGCATGAACGGTAACTATACCGTTTGCATCAATATCAAAAGTGACTTCAATTTGAGGCATACCTCGAGGAGCTGGTGGGATGCCTACAAGCTCAAACTCTCCAAGGAGCTTGTTGTCTGATGCCATCTCACGTTCACCTTGGAGAACCTTAATTCCAACTTGAGTCTGGTTGTCCGCTGCAGTTGAGAAAACCTGACTTTTCTTTGTGGGAATGGTTGTATTCCTACTAATCAACCGAGTGAAAACACCACCCAGTGTTTCAATACCAAGAGACAAAGGAGTTACATCCAATAATAGCAATTCCTTAACATCTCCACGTAGAATACCACCCTGTATTGCCGCTCCCATTGCAACAGCTTCATCGGGATTTACTCCTTTACTTGGACTCTTTCCAAAGATTTCAGCAACAACTTCTTGCACTTTAGGGACACGAGTCATACCACCAACTGAAAGAACTTCATCAACTTCCTTGATAGATATGCCAGCATCCTTTAAACAGCTTTTGCATGGATTCTGAGTTCTCTCAATTAAATGATTGAGGTATCTTCCACCCTGTGCCCTGGCCCATTTCCTTGTCTGACAGCCGTACAGGCTCCTTCTCCTCGTTGCACTCCACATTTAAATCCAACTTTGCCTTTGCCCCTTTGCCCATCTGTCTCCTGCCAGAATTTCCAGCAGTCTTCTTACTAGACTCTCCCTTGTTCCCTCTAGCTCCAGTCTGTATTGGATTCTCACCAACTGTATTCTTGAGCAGGCGTCCAAGTTGACTGAGTGGATGTATGAGTGGGCTAAGTCGGGGCACGAGTCTTGTGAGTTGAGGGTGCAACTGACTCCATGCCATTTCCAAAAATTGGAAATGGATCAGTAGCTTCCATGTGAAGGTCGGATTCACGGGCAGCCATGGAAGTCACGAGTGGGGAGGAGCTTCTCGGCTACCATGAGCCAACGCTCTGCCTTAGCTCGGCTTGTCCTGTACTGAAAGCAGCAGCTTTAAGTAGCTTGCGTCAGATCAGTTGATACTTCCTGTTAAGGAGATTGAGGAAGGTGGACCTTTTGACAGTCATGGTTTAATTACAAGTAAACGAAGGAGATGAGTTGGGGTCCATTGAATGGTAATACAATTGCTATCGCTGGAGGAACTGGCAAGTATCAGCATAAGGGTGACCATGGTTGGCACTTGTCCTGAAATGGATCAGCATGCATCATGCGTTGTAGATACCACCCTCTACATCAATGTTCCCATGGCTTGTGCTACTCAGTTCTTTTAGTACGCCCAGCAGAATGTCAAAGGAGCACCCAACTTATTAATATGCAATTCAATACAGTAGCAATAGCATTTCAACTTCACAACTGCAATATCCAAAAGGTGAGCTGATAACCTCGGTAAGAGAGAGAGAGCTGCAACTCAAGACCAAGGGCCAGGGCCGAGTCTTCGACGGTCACAGCTGGTACGAATCCCAGTGGTCAGGAGCATGCAGGATATAGCCATGGGGCCTGGCCCACCTCAAAATACTTTTACCTGGACAAACTACTGGATTTAATGCTCCACCAGCACATATGATGTATGGCATGTACGATCATGCATCTAGTGGTCGGCCATTTTGTTGTACATTGCAGCTTTATCCTAGTATAGGACAAGGCAATGTTTGCTACAGAACATCCTTTTTATTCATTTTTCTGCCAGCTTTGTCTTACTCGTGAATGCCTTCTTCCTCATTTCATTTTCTCTCTCTTTTTTTTTTTTTTTTTACCACATAGCTCTACTGGACAGCAATAACATCTCTTTCCCGTTATACCTTTATCCCCCATACCTCCACGTTAGACCACCATTAGAGAAGGATGATATGCACCTTTCATACTTTTGTTTTTTTCTTTTTATAAAATTTTCTTCTTTCTCACCTTCATGTGTCCACATTTCATACTTTTTACTTTTTTTCTAGGTGATAGAGTTGCCTTTCTGTTATTTATCTTTGCAGATTATCTATGTGGCAATTCAGAGATAGGTTGGACTATATTATTTGCTGAATAATTTGGGACAATTCTGGAGTGTTCTCACCAGTGACTGTTTTGGATGTGATTGGGGTTTGTTGAGGTATGTTGTGCTATATCAAACTGTCTGACAGCTACATCTGAGTGATTGGCATCTGGATGGAAGAATAACTTCATTTGGGATTGATCATTGTTGAAGGTTGGCCGACTGACCGCAACATCAATACCCAAGTGACAGTCGTTTCGTTGCTGCATTATGTTTCTGCTGGATATTATGCATTAGCTTGTGTGTGTTTCTCCATAATGAAGCTATCCCTGTGAATGCACTATTCTTTTGTCATTGGATCCTGACGGTTTCTTGCTTTGGTTTGCTGTATAATTAATTTGTTTGAATTAATTGATCTAGATACTTTTGTTCATGAACTTGTGGTTTCTACAGTAAGCGCATCATAGCCTTCGGATTGTTGGAATCTAGTTCTAGGTGTCTGATAGGCTAATGTGCTTCTGTTGAGGTGACTGTATGAGTCACTGATTATGGATTTCTCCTTTGCTGCAGAACTCTTCAAATTGAACATGGCCTATCTGGATTTGAAACTGATTGTGAAATCATCAGATTCTAAATTGGAATCTGAAAATGTTCTGAGTGAGGAATACTCCTATCACAAAATCAACAATAGATCCTTTCCATAAGGAGAAGCATCTGTCTCAGGAACCCCCTTGAATGTGGTTAAACTTTTTTTTTTTTTTTTTTGGAGGTCAAAAGCTAATTTACAGTGAGTCATTCCTTTCTGTGATTTAAAGGAGCTATAATTTGGGAGTATCACTTGATTTAGCGCAAAGTTATTTTCCAGGTAATGTTCTTTCTCAAACTTGTTGTTCTTGACATTGTAGTGCTGCCCATGTTCTTGGATGATGATTTTTTTCTTTTTAAGTGTTTTGGAGCCTTCATGGTACTTGATGACATGCTGCCTTCCTCCCTTACCTTTAGATGGGTGTTTCATGCGGAAATGCAAGCAAGGGTGTCTACAGTATGTCATACTAAAGCCAATTTTTGTTGCAAGTACTTACACCCTATGCAAAGGAGAAATATCATGATGGGAATTTCAGTCCAGCACAATGATACCTGTACCTCACCATTATCTATACCATATCCTACTCATTGGCACTTTACGCATTGGCATTGTTTTATGTGGCATGCAAAGATTTACTCAAACCATTCAATCCAGTTCCAAAATTTACCATCATTAAATCTGTGGTCTTCTTGACTTATTGGCAGGGTGTCTTGGTTTCCTTGCTGCAAAGTCTCGGCTCATTAAAGATGAAGATGAAGCTGCACAGTTTCAGGACTTCATTATCTATGTGGAGATGTTGATTGCTACTGTAGGTCACTTTGGTCATCTTTAGCCAAAAACAAGCAACTTAAAATGCAATCATCAGCGAAAGAACCAATCTGTGAGCAAAATGCTTCTCTAACTCCTTTCCTTCTGTAGGCAAGAAAGTACTCAATGCATTTTATTCATTCAAATCTAATTTTAATTAAAGTATTTGCAGTGCCATGTTGGAGAATCCTTCTTATGTTATGTACACAAGCAATCTGAACCTCTTCTGATGACTCATCATATAGAAGCTTGAAAAAGAATGTCTATAGATGAAGGAATACATCATCCATGAAAATTTTATTTCCTTGCATACAATTTGGAGAGATGCTATTTATATCCAGATAGTTATTGCAAACATGTCTATCACACTTCGAACATTGAAAACCTCCCAATAAGAGATCTAATATTGACTTGCACTTCTCCTCATCAACTTTCAAAGACAAATTGCACGAACTTTTGTCCAAGCTGTCATTATTGCAGGAAGAGCCATAAGGGTAGGAAAGGAAACCAAGAGAGAAGGGAATAGCTTTCTTCACTTTCTCACGCTCAAAACTTTCCAATAAATTCCGCCTCCTTAGCATACTTGTAAAGAATGTATGTGCTTTTTATTATATGTCTTTGTGACAATAAATTTTGCATGAGTGAAACATTCCTTGTCTGTGAAACTAACTCATCTTATTTTCTTGCAATGCAGGGCTCTAGATTGAAGTGTTGGATCTTCATCCTATATCCTCTTGACTTCATTTTTACAAGTATGATTTTTCACTTCATAGATTGTCTACTTAAGGTCGTATTAGTGGCATCGACCATTAATGATTCTTGAACATGTGCCAAAAGAATATTCAACTTCAAACATTCTTGTCTATCACGTATTCTATTCATTTACCAAATGACTATGGTGTCTCATGATTTTTAAGACAAAGCTCTTTGTTGTTCATGTTCCGACCGCATAAACGGCAATCTTGAGACCATACACTGTATGATGACACTCTCAGCCGTCCGTGTCCCAAAAATCATGTGACAATTTTGGAATCGCACATTGCGTCTGTGTTCCATTCCCCACATGGTGACCTTGGCACCGCACTACTATGAGAGAGGCTCTCCTCAGTTATTTGTGTCTCACTTGTTCATGCGACGATCTTGGAACCGTACCACTATAAGAGGAGACTCTTTCTCATCCTGTGCACCTAGTCATTTGGTGGATGAATACGATACTCTGGTAGTGATACACTTATTGCATATGTCTCATGCATCATATCTGATTTCACAAGTAGCCTATCTTGTCATCTAAATCAAAGTTTTGCATAAACAACTTGATCTACAATTTTCATTGTATCAAACTTGCTTTCTTCACCATCTTGTAGATGAACAATATCATAATAAGTAAATACTCCAACGTAGACAACTGTCTGGTATGCATCATTATCCTTGTAAGAAAATTAAATGGTAGGAGACAAGTTGTTGATGACGTATGTCGTGTTTTTGAAAATGACACTTGGGGACTTCACTTCAATAATATGGATAATGATTGATGGTTTCATTCCAATATAAATCACATATAATATGAATCCTATACCAGAGCTTCTTGAGACTTTGTAACATATCTTTGCCCTACTTGCTTTGTATAAATCTAGCACATATGCTTGTCACAGCTCATAGTGTATGCGACACTTTTTTTTTTGTACTCAAGTTTGTATGTCATTTCCTATGCTCCTTTGAACTTACTTGGGCCATCATTGTAATATCTTGAAGGAACATATCGACTTTGTTTGAAGACAAGCATTATTTTCATGCATGTACTTTTAATTGACTAATCGTAGGAAAATGATATAGAGCAATGTAGTGTCATGAGCAGGCTAGTATCACATGCACGTACATGTTTTGAGCATATTGCACAAATGAACTTCATGCATCGTTGCATAAGTGAGGATCACGTACAAACAAACATTTTGCGCTTCAAGCATCACAAATGTGCATTACACATTATTGGTTTGTGATAGGCATCCACTCATGTCTTTCTTTGCTGTAATCCTCTTGATCATGCAATATCGTCTCCCTTCTTCCTTTCAATATGAGTTGTAACGAATGTGTGAAACTGACCATGACAACAAAATCAACTCATCAGCTCTATATCCATTTATATTCTTGATACTCATTTTCGCCTTGGTGATATATCTAGTCATCATGCGCTTTGGAGTAGTAGCTCTCATATGATTGCAACACATGAAAAGACGTAGTAAGGATCACTTCAATCCCTTTGACACTTGTAGAGTTATTATAGGCATCACAGACAAAGAGCATGTCTAGATAACAAGGATTGTCATTGAAACACAACACTTAGTTTTAAAACATGCTTTTTTTTTTGTGATCATACGCGCTTAGGAGCAAAGCTTCAACCAAGCAGCAATATTATCTAATATAAAAGATGAGTGGAATTATCATGTGCATTGAAGTAGCACTACTACTTCCTCGCAATGATGTTTAGACAATCCATTTAAGGAAAATGAACATTCACGCTTATGTAGCGATAGTAGCATTCATTATCAATCGCGCTCATGCAGCGATAGCATTTGTTATCAATCGCGCTCATGCTGCGATAGCATTTGTTATCGATAAATTTTTATTAGTCAATGGGGTATTTCCCACTACTCAACTATATAGTACTTGTGTAGAATACCACGTGCCAAAGATTACTTGGCTCAATAGGGGTTGTCAAGGGGATTATCTCCACTACTTGACAACTAGAGATACCAAGAAGAAAGTGGTGATGAGCTATCAACATCATGCGCCTGGGAGCTAAGCTCTGACCCGTCAGCAACGATGTCTAAATCAAATGTTATATTTGTTATTGTTTTTCTTTCATTACTAAAGGGTAATCTTACTCAATCTGATGTCGATCCCCTTTTTTTTTTAAACTAGCTTTGCGCGCTAAGAAGATTAGTTTCTTACTTTGCAGCGACAATAGCGATGAAAGGAAAATAAGTGATCACACATCATATTTTCACGAACAATACTGACTGATTGAGTAATACAGTTCATTCATTAGGTAAAAGCATCTAATGCTTTGTTTACACAGAAACAAAAGGGAAATGAGTGAGATATGATAATAACACTCTTGGTCATAAACAGCTCTTTCTTCAATTCATGCACTGCTTTACATTTCCATCCTATCATAAGCCTTCTTGTGTTTCTTTACACCTCCACGACAACCACGCTTCTCTCTTTTTAAATTCTTGAGTCTTAATTTCTTCTCTTGTGGGTAGTGATTCCGCATTGGATTCCACTAAAGTCATATCTGCTTCATTTTCTTGTTCATGTTCATAGAAAAAGGTAGCTTCAGCAAAGTGGAGTTCATTACGATTGAATGGATTCTTTGTCGCATGGATTAGGATATCACTTCCACTCCAATGACCTTTCATGCACTGATGTTGTGTTGAGGGTATCATGTTGTACTCGTGCAGCCATGTCCTTCCTATGAGAAGGTGATAGGACACCGGTGCATCAATTACATGAAATGTAGCAAGGCTATGAATGGGCCCAACTTTAAAACTTGCTTTGACATAACCCATTGTCATTGTAGAAGATTCGATAAAACTATTCACTGCGATGGGATGCTTCATCAAGTATCGGATATCTATTCTTGCAGCTTTGAAAGTAGACATGGGCATGATATTGAGTGAGGATCCATTATCGATAAATGTCCTCTTGATGGGGTAACCATTGAGTATACTCTCTACATACAAAGGACGATTGTGATTGAAGTTCTTCAAGTGTGCATCAGTTCTAGTAAATGTAATTGCATAATCCCTTGTAGAGACCACTCCTTTCTTAGGTTGAACTATGTCGCATCCACTATAATGACCTTGCGCAATTTGGTTAAGTACAGTCGTTGCTGCAAATCGTGCATGATCATCAAATCCAAGGAGATCAAAGAAATTCTTAAAATTTGAAGTCTTTAGTAAAGTAAAGATGACATTATCATCCCCATGAGTTTCAATTTTGAGTGTATTTTCATTTTCTTCATGCCCCCAACTAGCAGTGTGTCTGTTGACTCCATTATAGTAGGATCATGGGTACTGGCATTCACAGTACCACGTTGATTGCCATGAGTTGGAAGTGGGTTATTCCTAACATCATTATTCTCGATGATAAGTTCACCATTCTCAACTCTTTCATTAAAGATCTTCTTTAAAGTAAAACAATCCTTAGTAGGATGCCCCACAATCTTGTGAAATCTACAAAACTTGGGGTCATTCTTCTCCTCTTGAGTTGGTAATCGATCTACCCTCGGGAGCTTAAGATTTCCATCTCTCAACCATTGATCGAGCATAGCATGCACTTTTCCCATTGAACAAGGATATGTTGGCACTTCCTTTGTTCTCTCACGTCCAGACTTTTCAACTCTTCGTTTCTTCTCATCTTTGGGATCTTCACTTTGAGTTGCATTCACAGACGGTCCTCTTTTGTTAAAATTCACGCTTCCTCCTCTCTGTCGCGCGACAGAATTGTTAGTCCTTCGCGCGTTTTCAACCAGAGTGGAGAATGAAGCTAAAGAAAGATTTTCTAGATGCACCGCGTACTCAGTAAACATGCCTTGGATACAAATTTTCACCAGCTCTCTTTCATCACATATGTCTTGGATGTCTAGTGAACGCTCTCTGAAGCGCTCAATGTAATCCATCAAGTCTTCCTTGGGCTTTTGACGGATTCGTCCCATATCAGTCAAGGTCACTCGTTCTTGTGTGGAGAAGAATTTCTCTAGGAACATTTGCACATGGTTGCCCATGAATCTACAGATCCAGGAAGATTCACGTACCAAGTGTACGCTTTCTCTGTGAGGGACTTAGAAAATTCCTTCAACTTTAAATCATCATCAAATCCATAAACCTCTAGTGTTTCAATGAACTTCAACAAATGTTCCTTGGCACTTCCCTTTTTACCATTGAATAGCATGAATTTTGGACTCACGTAGTCCTGAGGATATGGCTTAGCAGCAATACGTTGATTGTATGGGAGCTTGAGATCCAATACTCCCACATCTGACTTAGCTTGTATTTCCCTTAGGTACATGTCCAAATCTTCCTTCGTGACGAAAGTACCTTTAGGGGTTGAAGTAGTAACTTCAACTGGTGTAGCTGGAGTGGCCGTTTGGAGTAAAGTTACATTGGGTTGAAGCCTATGAGGATGAAGATCCTCTGAGTTGAGCATGTAATGTAGGCTGAGAAGTTGATGATGTTCCAAGCTGAATTCCAGTATTCATTACCTGAGGTGCAATCGGTTGTGTGATTGCAGGCTCTAATGGAGGGATTTGCTCTCCAACTCTGGTAGGATCTTATTCAGGAATAGGAGTAGGATTAACAGGTGGAGCAACTTAAGGTGCCTAAGGAGCGCGTTGTTGCGCAACAACAACAGGGTTCAACGAAGTCGCACCTTGTTGCGTGGCAGCAATAGCAGCTATTCCAGGCA
Source organism: Combretum micranthum (assembly GCA_024138025.1). Taxonomy (NCBI): domain Eukaryota; kingdom Viridiplantae; phylum Streptophyta; class Magnoliopsida; order Myrtales; family Combretaceae; genus Combretum; species Combretum micranthum. The sequence goes on from JAMXBD010002033.1 coordinate 136,672, forward strand.
GGTACTGAGCAAATATTGTCATGAATTATTGGAATTGTTTTGCAGACTCTTGCATTGATTGATTGACTTGCTTGGTATTTTCTTGCACAACACGTAAGATCGCAGCATTATCGATTTAAGCACTAGTAGGTTGGTTCACATCCTCAAGTGCTGGCATGTCATGTTCAGTAGCCTCGGGATCAACATTAAGTTCTTGAGTCGTACCCTCAGTGGGATCGGTAGGTCTCTTCCTTGGAGGTGCCATCACACAAGTGTTGATTTCCCTATCCCCAGTGGAGTCGCCAAAAATGTGTGCGTATGAATCCGGATGCAACGATCACGTGCGTGTCGCGTGACTATCGCGCTACGCGTGACCTAGGGAAACAACACGTGATAGGATGATCAAGACAGAATCGCGTAGGGAGGAGGAGTAGGCAATCTCAATAGGCTCTAACACACGTGTGACAGGTAAGGGAGCTAAATAGCATCAACCTCACTGAGTACTATGGATTCGTGTATGTTCTTGAGTAAATTAAGTGTTTGATTCACCAAGACGGAAATCCGGCAGCACGATGGCGTTCGTCCAAGATTTCACCTTCTCCAATTGAGGTAAGGACTAAGGTATTTATAGAGAATCCAGCTGTCGATGTCGTCCGTCGGATGCGACAGACGACCAACGACTAGGATGAGTCCCTCTCATTATGGATATGGTTGTGGGCTCCCTTATGGACCCAAGCCCATTGAGTCCTTTATAGCAATGTGTGTGAGTCAATTTGAGAAAGGTTGGAATTGGGCAGGCCAATTTCAACGGGCCCTACTCCAAGCCTTCCATGCCAAAACTCCCATGATCATCCCAATTGGATTGGGCCTAACTCTTTAAGCCCTATCACATTAGCCCAAAGAGTTAAATCCAAATAAGAATTAGGCTCAAGGCCTTTGTAATCAGATTTGTACATCTACAGAAGTCATAGACTCCATTTAACGATTCCCAATCATAATCCTTCCCCAATAAAATAGGTAAGTGAAGAACACATTTTCGAACCATTCTTTCATGTGAACTTTAGGAAATTGGAGGTCAAATGAATTGGAAGGAGATGTGGGTGGACTAGGAGAAGGTGATGGTGTAGGGAGATAATGGATGCATTTTGCTTGTTTCCTACCAGGTCTACATGGATGAGAGGATTCTCCATGACCTTCCATGGCTTATATAGGTTTGGACTAGTGTGAAGATGTAATGAGAAGTGTTTTATGAAGAAAGAAGAAATGATAACGTGTGAAGAGTGAATTGTAAAGTACCTACATCGAAATCCTTTAAATAAACGTGGGTAGACTTTCGAACATTGGCCTAACATGCGCGCATTGGGGGCTAAAATGTGTACGTTGATGCCTAACATTCATTTTTATTTTAACATTTGAGCATTAACGTGTGCACTTTGGTCCTGACATATGCACCTTGGAGTCTAATGTTCAGAAAAAAAAAAAAAAAATTGAACGTTGGGCATAAAAGTGCCAACGTTGAAAACAAATGTGTGCATGTTGGACTTAACATTAAAAGAAAAATTATCGTAGTAGCCCTGTCGAGCCTAAAGTGGAACGTTGGTGCCAAAATATTTTTTAAAAATTCATCTAACGTGCCCACCTTAATATACAAAGTAGGCATGTTAGATTTCCATGTACCTAACAAATAAATTAGACGGGAACAAAAGTGCCTACGTTGGGATAATATATATATATATATATATATTTTACATGTAAAAGTGGCCACTTCGAGTGGCAACGTGGCCACTTCATCACCCAACTTGGACACGTTGCTTCATTGCCTACATATGAATGAGCCCAAGCATAAAAAATCTTACCGAAGTTGAAGTTTTGAAGCACACAATGTCTTTAACTAATCTCCTTCACTAGTTTCTTCACCTGGCATGCTTGAGTTCTCCCGATGTTATCCTCAAATATTCATATAGTTGGAAACAACAACAACCTAAGCAATATTCCTAAACTTCAACAAGTTTGATGACTTGTGGACTTTTGTAATGAATATATAAAAAATACACAAGGATTCGCTAATTTAATGAATTAGATGGGGAGTCTAGGATATTCAACACCTATGTCCTTGCCACCGATGCTCGAATATATCCCCGGGTAAGAAGCAGCTGGAGAGGGGTATTCACAATCTTTACCAGCAATGCATAACCGCCTTCCATGATGAGTGGGAATGATGATGGAGGGGTATATTTTCTTTGTGTTTTTTTTTTTTTATCATCATTGTACAATTAACTATAATTATTTTCTATTTATAGGTGACAACTTTCACTATCTGAACAATCATTCCTAATATAGAGTAATATTGACTCTATAATGACTAGCACTTCTTTGAGACGGCCTCAGACAAAGGCAACAATCGTTTAGAATAGGAGTGCAATCGGGTTAGGATAGGTTATGTAAAAGCCAAACCTGACCAAGTTGGTTATAAGGTCACCCAAAACCCGAGAAAAAGCCTATAGGCTTTTTCCCATCATTCCTACAACCTGCCTTATAAGGTTTCTAAAAACCCGATTCCTAAATTGCATTGATCCAATTGGAAGTTTATCATTTTTTTTTTCTGTTTTATTGCAATGCTATAATTTCAACAATAAAACATAAATTATATCACATATTGTAATCTATATAGAAAATTTTTAAAAATTAGATATAGATTTGATTTAATATAGAAATGAAATTATGAAATTTGTAATCAACTTTATGTATACGTATTATTATTAATTTTTTGAAATTTATTATGTATTTATACTGAGTCAGGTTTTCTTTTTGAAATTTTATTATAAATTTATACCGGGTCATGTTTTCTTTTTGAATTTTTATTATAAATTTATACCAGGTCAGGTTTTCCCATAAGGTTATATATATGACCTGAACCCAACCCAAAACCTATAGGGTTTTAATATGATGCCAAAAGCTTACCTCGAAACTCTATAGGGTTTTTAACGGATCGAGTACCCTATAAGGACTCGTCCGATTACATCCTTAGTCTAGAAGTAATTCGTAAAAGCCAAAGAATCCACTTCAAGTAGAGAACTTACTAAATATGTCGTTTGTCGAACTCACGGTAATAGGTTGTTGTGTAAGTCCCACAATGGCACAGGACACTTGAAGCGACACGTAAAGCACACATGTCAAAAGGACATGTTTTGATGAATGACCCCATCACTAAAAACTGGTCTTGTACCGAGTGTGTTGATCCAACAACTTGGTAATTCGATCAACAAGACATGTGAGGCCAATTGGTGGAAATGATGGCAGCTACAAATATTTCATTCCATGTAGTTGGTCATGAAAAATTTGAAAGTTCGAGTAAAGGAGTCATGCAGCCCCTATATGAAGATGTAGGCAATAAATGTTAAAAAATGATACGATGGTCTTTGGACATTGGGTTGACTTTGAGCTTGCTTCACTTGGTCTACCTCGGATGAGCTAACTCCACCCATGCATAGTTTTCCCTTCTTTGCTATTCTTAGGGCTACTAACTACATTTACCTTTGGATTGGAGGTTCCTCAAGGTTCTTGAGTAACTTGAATATTATAGTAACCCTTCAACTTCTCTGGGCATACTTTCGGCCGATGACCAATGCATCCGTACCCCACACAATGTTCTGGCAAGCCTTCATATTGGACAAATGTAATATTCATCATCTATGACAACATTGTGCACCAGTGGTTTATCAAAACGGACTTGAACACATAATCTAGTAAATCGCCCTCTTTCTATAGACGCAGTACCAAGTGCTCTCGCTATTTTCTTTATTGATTCTAAAGCATAATATTGCATAATGCTTAGGGAGTTCACATATTCTCACCCAGACCGCAACAACAACGAAATGTCCCATCGAAGCTCTGAAGTTTGGAGACCATCTCCTAATGGCTAAGAAACTTCCGTTAACAAGCCAAGGCCCCTCTTTAATAATATATTGGATATCATCTTCATTTGTAAACAAAGAGAGGTAGAAGCCCTTACCTACACTGATCAAATTGAAATTTGAACATTTCTTCAACAAGGATTGCAGTTTAGGGAGTAGGTACTTATATCCCCTATTAGGTTCCATAACTATAATAACCAAAGTTTTCTTCCATGGAGCACACAGTCTCTCTTTCTCTTCTTTATTGAAGTGAATCCTCTTAATCCCTTTGGCCTCCTCTACTATTTTCAGGGGGTGTTTCTCACTCTCTTCTGCTACACCCACTTCCTCTCTATCTAAACTTAAATCATTAGAGCTTCTCCATATGCTTCTAGAATGTTACAAGCTACCGTTTGATGATACGAATTCTTGTTGCCGCTTATTTGTTGTTCTTCTGGTACTTCTATTTGATTTGGATTTCCTGCCTCTTGTTTGCTAGATGATCTTGTGGATGATTGGATCCGGTTGTAGTGATCACGTGTGTGCAGCGTTTGGCTCATACTACATGTGGCTTCAAAAGAGTGACTTGGTAAAAACACGTAATGATATGCAATGATGACTTACGAAGAGATGACAGGAAGGAGAAGTACATAATTTCAGATAGCTTGAATGCACGCATGACAGGTGGAGAAGCTATACAACATCAACCTCACAGTTTCTAGAGAGAAGCAATGAGTTATTCATTCTGATTCCTATTTGAGTTATTCGTTTTAATTTTCTTTTCATAAAAAATGAAATTAAAACGATTGATATGATTTTTTTTTATTATCATAAAAAGTCCATATACGAATATTGTGAATGTGGAATATATTGTCCTATTTATAAAATACAACGCCCGTAGAAGTAGATGCTTTCAGTACCATCATTTTTCTTTTACCTTTTTGTAGTCAATAAGATTGAATTCACTTTTTAATTGTAGTCTACTTAACAAGTCTTATGCATTTTTTTCCCCCTTTGATGGGGGTTCAATTCATAGGTTTTTTACTTATAGATGTCATTACATGGCCAGTTTAAGTTAAATGGTAAGAGTATGTATGAAATCAATTTTAATTTTATAGTTCAAGTTCTAGCTATAATTTACTTACTAAAAAGGAGACAATTAAATACAAAATTTGAGGATGCTGAACATGAAGAATTTTTGGTGGTGTATTTCTAATTGAAAATTTCAAATTCTAGGTGGGGTTAGAAAATGAGATGAAGTTAAGGCTTCACTAAATCCATCTAATCTATGATTAGGATTGCTTGTGTGCATATTTGGAAATTTCACCAAATATGATAAGAAAGTAAAACTTCTCGGTCATTTCAAACTCCCTACAAAATCACTTTCATTTGCCAGGCTCACCAGAGATTCGAATGCTATGTTGCAAAACTTACTCATAAGGCTTTTCCCCAAAAAGAAGCATGCACACACATTGCGATTGATATATAGACACTCAATCCCTTATTTTTAAAATTCAACATGTGAAACTTCAATAAACGCACCATCGAACTCACATACCACCATTCACCCTTTAATAAAAATTATGCGATTATTATCTTTTTTTCATGTTTCATTAAAGGCAGAATGGTTACCTAAAATCTAAAAGCTTAATTATTTAGATTATAAAATCTAAATGCTTAGATGAAAATTACAAGCACACAGTATAAATATAAAAGATGTATTTGCAATTAGAAGGAGCACATTTTATCTTCGATATTTGCATCAACCAAGAAATTATCTGGGCCTGATACCAAGTGATGTTCCTTAAGTTATAACTTAAATGCTTCAACGTACCTCTTAACAGTTAATAATGTCTAGGCTTTAATTTCATCCTCATATCACGTATCATCTGTGGCAGACAATCACCCACCATTTTTTAGTTTAAATGGCATGCACAACATCTTGAAAATAAAGACAAGACGGAGAACAAGATAGAAAAAGGTGTACCAAGCCCTTTTCGTTCAAGCATCCATAGCCAAAAATGTCACTAGTGACGCTTACAAGTGCTTAACATCATATACGAACTAGGAGCAAAAGCCATAGGGAGACTCGATTATGTTACACTTAGGGAGATAATGCTTAGTGGATTTGGCTTCCACACCTGAAGTTTACATGTAAGCTCTCTGTGCCAAAACACAGAATGCAGAAATCAGGTGAGAATTGGAGCTTCTGTCAGTAGTAAACCAGGCAATCTCCATGTGAAAAAAAAGGACTAGTAAGGATATGTAGAGAAGCTTTACATCAAATATGCTGCTTAGTAAATATTCATTCACTGTCATTACTCTGATGCAGAATGCAACAAGAAAAACATGCACCTGAAATCCAAGAATCTTTAGATCACCCTGGTCATAGGGCATAAATTCGATCAACTTCGGAATTAGAGAATTCAGAGTGAAGCCATGAGGTGGATCCACTCTTAGCAAGCTTCTCCCTTTTCCTCATGGAACGTATCTTCTTTGACTTAATGACGTAGTATGTCATGGTCCCAATAACCCCAGCCATGGTGACTCCACCAACAACTGTGACCAAAACTGCAGCCCACTCATGCCGCTTGCCTACAACTATGTAGGAAGCAGCCATAAATGCTACTGAAGTACAGATAGAAGCCAACCACATCAATTTATTAATTACTTCCACAACTCGCTTCTCGGCTTTCGTCTCACCCCTTACCAATGTGATTTGAACAACCACAACAGCCAAAGACGTAAATAAAGCAATAGCATTGAAAATAAAGAAGAGTTTGAAAGAAGAACTTCCCACTACCACTGCCATCCCGTCGTCATTGTCACCACCAGGGACTGTGAAAACGGCTGTGAAGGCCACTGTTGCAAATAGCACTGCCACCACTGTTACAGTGTTGGTGGCATTGTTGATTCCCTCGCGATGAAGTTTTCTAAGCTCCTTGGATATGTTGCGGACATTTTTATTTGTTTTCTTGGTCTGCTCAAGCTGAGAGTGAACATCCTTCTTAATTTGAGAAACAGTTTTCCTCAGCTCATCTCTGGGCAGGTTTAGTTCATTAGCCCGGAGAGCACCATAGCGAATAAGGCAATCTTTTTTTCAGAGGTCTCTTCAGATAAAGGAAGGTTTTCAGCTATGTCCAGAGCAGTTTTGTGGTCTCTGTTTGGTGCATTTACGTTTGTGTCAGGAAGCAGCAGTAACTCATGCACTATCTGCAATTGAAAAGCAAGGACATATGATAAATGAATATTTGTGAATAAAAAATATGAACAAAAGCAGACACATCTTCTTAAACATTTTTAGTATTACAGACTCTGTCCAATACACATGTGATATGTTGCAGATGAATCTGCAAACAAATCTCACATATGATTGGTCCACAAAAATTCATGTAATGAAATAATTATATTCAAAATTAATTAAATAATATGATAAAGATTACAAAACGAAATACAAAAACATTTCCAAAGGAGGGAATTTTACAAAAAACAATCAGCCACATCTTCGCTTTAGGGTAGCCAGCAAAGTGGCTGGAAAATTCCATCCTTTTTCTTTTTTATATTTGTTATTATTTATTATCATATTATTTGATTAAATTTTTATAATATTATTTTATTAAATTGATTATCATCAATCATATCTTGACACATTGCCTACCAAGTAAAAGTAACAAGTTATAAAATATAGGAATTGTAAGTGTAAAAAATGAACAGGTATGCAAAATGAAAAAGAGCAAAAATACAGATAGGTAAGGTGTTTACCATTATACGATTAGCTTTTAGAAACAACAGCCAAGAGAAACATAAAATTTTATCAATTTCAAAATGACTGCATCATGAAATGACCTCTAACAACACGCCAGTAAGATCAGGTTGTAGCTGGCATGCTGTAGCCTGTAGGTGTAAAAGGCATCAGCCGCCAATGAATGAGCTACATATGCTCTTGGCATTTGACCATCCGCAAAATTATATTGGCTTTTAGCATATCACAAGAGTGTACAAGCACGTTAATACCAATTTTTGTTATTTCAGAGATACCTCAGCTCTCTTTTTTCTGGTGGCTACATGTAATGCAGTATTACCAAACTTGTCAGGAAGCATCACAATAGCAGGATCAGCCTCGAGAAGTGATCTGACCACATCACAGCTCTGACCTTTCACAGCCATGTGTAAAGCAGTTTGCCTTTTTCTGTCAGTCTTTCGTGACAATTGAGGATCTTTTTCAAGCAATGCTTTGACAATTTGTACATGGCCTTGTCGCACAGCAAAGTGCAATGCATTTTTTCCATTGATCTTAGTGTTCTCTATCAAGCCAGGATCCCTTGCCAACAGTTCATTGACAACCGCAGTATGACCTTTTGTGGCAGCTGATATAAGAGGTGTTGAATTTGAGTGTCCAAGTGTTCTGCTTAGCCCAGGATTGTAATCCAATAAAACCTTTACAATGGCTGCAAAAGATAGCTCGAATCATTTAAGTAGCCCTCACCTGTAGTGCATAGCATTTATCAAGAAACAAATATGTATATATATAAATAGCTATAAGTAGCTTCTGCAAAGTTTTTCGAGTTTGATAAATTGCTTTTCCATCATTGTAATGTAGAACAGAACCCAAGGTAGTATGTTTATTTTCTGTCTTGTTCATGTTGAATCATTTGATCAGATTTTAATTCTTCCATTTCACGCTCTTGGGTAAACTACTTGTTGTTTCCTTATGTTCCAGTGAGAAAAATGCTTCTGCAATATACCCTGGAATGAGAACTCTGATGTCTAGAGAAATAAGGGTTTATAGCAGAGGACAATAAACTAGATCAACTTATTTAAAAGTACATTTCTTCAACAAACATAAAGAGAAAAAGGAAGGAAAAAGGAATCTTGACCTACATGATGAAGTGAAGCAATCAGACTTCAGAAATATTCAAAGAGAAAACCACTACATATTGCATTATTCAAATTAACAACTTTTCTTCAGAATCTCAGGTTACTGGTCGTTGATGATACCCATATGGTACAGTAAAGGATTACAGGACTCAGTTTAACCTATCCATAATAAATAAAATTAGAGCAAAAACTTATCAATTAGAATACAATAGAAGTGTATTGCACCTGAATAATCTAAATAGCATTTCATTTTCCTTACAGATAGCATTGATGGTTATATCTTTCCACATACTTCCACCTATAAACCTCAGTGTAAGAAACTTGTTAACCCTCCTTAATACTTTCATGAACAAAGCAAATCATAATATCTACATCCACATTCATCAATTTCCAACAGCAAATGAAGATCATATGTAAATACATTACCATGGTGTCCTTGACTTGCAGCAATGTGAAATGCATCAAATGCTGACCTATTCTTCCTCTTTACGCACTCCTCACTTGCATACTTCAATAACTCCTTACAACATCCAAGTGCCCTTTCTCTGATGCTGTATACAAAGCTGTTTCACCCAATTCATTAACCTCATTCACTACCGCAGCCCTGACCTCTGCAACTTCAGCATCAAAATCTGCATCATCTGATGTTCCACCCACCATCTGGGAATCAATATCTTTCAGAATCTGCTTTACTGCCACCATATCACCACGCTGAGCTGCCAAATGAAGTTCTGTGTCATTGTGACGGCCAGTGACCTGCTTTACATATTTTTTCTTTCCTGCCTGATCAATTCGCTTATTAGAGTTGGATAGAACAAGAGCTGGAGCAGTAGATGTGGATGATGGTGATGGTGTTGGTGACAAATCAGTAGCACCAGTTTGATTTGCTTGTGTCATTACTCCCTTCTCAAGGTCTCTCTCTCTTTCTGTAGAACTCAACATCAACCATCAATCAATGTATACGAGATTCTAAATAGGAGTGTTTATGGATCGATTAACTGATCCGTGATCTTATTTTTTAAACTAACCGTAATGTTCGGTTTTTTAATATCCCGATCCTTAACCAGTCTATTATAAACGGTTAACCGCTTTAACGGTTAACCATTTTATTCGGTTAATTTATTCGGTTTTCGGTTTTTAATAACTTAACATAATGGTTTCAACAATACAAATTGATAATTTCAACAAACCTTATTTTTTAGCTTTTATTATAGAGTTTTTCTTTAAATTATTATATATATTACAAGAGCTAAAAAAAGAAAAAGGAAATCAAATTAAAAAAAAAAGGGAAAAACAAATCTTTTGATGTATCATTATCAATAAAATCAAACCAAATCAATTACTACATTAACTCTCATCAAACATAGGACAATAGTATTTTAATCAAAATCCAAGGAATATGGACATCGGTAAATTATATGTATATGTAAATCATATGTATGTATATATATATATTTTTAAAAAAAATAATTATATGCATATGTAAATTATATATATAATAAATTTATAAATATTGAAACGGTTAACATTAATCATTGATTTTTTATGGTTACAAACTGAAACCAAAATCGAGACCGAAACCGAAAACAGGAAAAAACAAAAACGATAATCCTAAATCGAAACCAACAGACTGGTTAACTATATTTTTTGGATTGGTTTTACGGTTTTGGTTCGGCTTTTCGGTTTCATTGGCTTTTTTGCACATCCTTAATTCCAAACCTCTATATTCAGAATCAAAGTTAAGATCCATTTCTAGCTCAATTACTGCATTGCCCTAACAAAAGCTATAATGCAGTTCACAGATTAATTTTTAATCCAACTATCATGGGAAACAAATTGATAGATGAACCACAACTTTTGTGCAAAGAAATGACACTGATCTATTAACTAGCTTCCTTGTACGGTCAATGCATGTCAAAAGAGGAAAGGAAGACATCCTACCTTAGGTTCAATAGAATATAATTTGTGCCTGTTATAGCTTCCAATTTCCCAGAATCGATTTAACCAATGAAGGGGACAAATTAAATCCCACAGAATTGAGTCATAAATAAAAAAAAAAAAAAAATTTTGATCCCGTGCTCACATAAAGCCCAAGCTCTTCCTAAGAATAATTAATGGTTTCCCGTAATTAGGCTTCCCAGTTAGAACTAGTGAATTTCTACTCTAATCAACACACGAAACGGTAGAAGCAACAAATCTTGAAGACTTTAACATACTGCTATGGACTTTGAATCCAAACAACACGAACAATCACCATAACTTTAAAAAAAAAAAATAAATAAATAACAATGCCTTTTGACACGCTCTATGACCCACATTTACAGCTTGATTTCCAGTCCAATCGACAACATAAACAATTCGAAACATAGTTGGCCAAAAAAAAAAAAAAATTCGACATATAGAGGAAAGGAAGGTAATAAAAAAAAAAAAAAAATATATATATATATATATATATATATGATGATCTATCAATAAGAGCAGCTTCAATCTAACTATCAGCTTCATTACTCAATCCGAAAGAAATTCCAACTCCTTCAATGAGACAAATAATGTAGTTTCATATTTCACGTTAATCTCTAAGCAGATCAAAGTTTTTTTTTTTTTTTTAATAAAATTGAAATTTTCAGCACATGAAAAATACGGACTAGACTGTAAATATGGATTCTTAAAATTTGATCATCTTTTTTTTATTTATTTTGGAAATGATAAAAGAAGATTGAAAGTAAAAGTAAGTAAAATGAAGAGATCTGATATTACAATTTGAAAGAAGAAATACCTTGTTGGATTTCAGAAGCCATAGATAAGTGAAGATTGAAATGGATTAAAACTGAAGAACAAGAAGAAGAAAAATGATTGGGAGACGGAAAATACAAAAAAAAAAAAGAATGGCTGTGGGCGGAGGGATGGAATGGAATGGAATGAATGCTTAGTTGGCTTTGTTTGTTTTGTTTGGGAGTTGATGGGAGAGAGTGAATGAACAGGAAGACGACGAAAAAGGGATTGGGTTAAAGAAAAAAGAAAGAAATTGCAGGGAAGCTCCAGTGATTCCACTAAAGTAAGTTCCAATTTCCTCAGCCAGTCTTCTCATCTTAGCTGGGTCGAGCCACCAGGAGTCTCCCATTTTTGTTTTTCCCTTTGGCGGAAAGAAAACATGGTACAAAATGGAAAGATAAAAAAGATGCTGATTTGTTTCACCGACATGTTCCAAACTCGACGTATAGCTAGTCCAATCAGGAAAAGAGGAAAAATATTTGCATTTAAAAAAAAAAATCGAAAATCCGAATTCATATACGATTTTTAGTACCATGCAATTATTTCTCAGAGTTCGGATTTTTCAAAAATTTTGTCCCCTTACCAGTGTAATTATAATTTATACATATATATTTTTAAGTAAACTTCAAATTTAGTACTAAACATTACATAGAATCTAAACTTTAGAAAATAAATTTAATACCATATTGATGGTCAAAATAGTGACCATATGCCTTCTAATCTAGTTCGACTCATGCTATTAAGGCCAAGCCATTAGGTCTAGGCCCAACCCATTTTTGACTCGTCTATGAGTCTCAATGAGAAGATATACATGATATAAATAATAAAAAGTATTGATAATGAAAAGATGTGAATTATAAATTTTTTTGGAAAAATAATATAAAAATTAGAAATATTAGAAATAGTAAGAATCGTATTACATATAAGCTTATGGGTTATATTATTAAGTGTTAGCATTAATCTGATGATATCAAGAAGTTGGTATAATACTAGAAACTCTAAAAAATTATATATCTTATAATATAATATATAATGGATTATTATAATAAATCATATATATTATAACTATGTAATATGTTAATTATAAATTTTCTTTTTCAGCAAGTTATAAGTATTCAAAGTTAGGGATAAAGTGAAATGATTTTTAATAAAATGTAGAAAAGATGATACAAAAAAATTACCAATGTAAAAAAGTGATATCTTATCAAACATAACAACATGAAAAAGTAATATAATAAAAAGTTCAATACAAAACAATAACAATAAAGAAGTATAAAAAAGGAAAATTACCAATATAAAAAGTAATATATGATGATTTGCAACGATATGAAAACGTAACATTTGAAAGTTGTATTTGGTAAAAAAAAAAAAAAAAAGGTACTAAAACAACAGGGTAGTATTTCATAAATTATAATACTATTAAAATATAATATAAAAAAATAATGCAAAAAGTTAATAACAAATGGCTATAAGATGGAAAAAGTTTCAATATTATATATCATGATAGATTGCTCTTATTGGTGAAAGGTGGTGGATCATAATGGTAACAATCTGCAATATTACCTAAATTTTTTAGAAAAATGCTATGAAATATTAAAAATAAAAAATATTTACGCGTTTTAGAAGTAGTGATCATTTTTCTAATTGGCTGTTTCTTTTTATTGCAATTGACCCCCAGTCCCCACCATCAGTTGCCATCAGTTATTGTCGTCTCCCACCATAATATCTAAATCAAAGCGATCTTATACATCTTAATACATAGATTGAAATAGCAAAAAAGTATTGTCATGTTCGATGGCTTTCTTTCCTTTTTTTCCCACTTCAATGCTAGTTTGACTTATTCCATACTCATGTTAAACAAGTCATTTATAACTGTAGACATACATAATGAGAGATACCGTAGATGCAAAGTTTCATCCGTGTGGGGCTTCAACATCAAGGAGGGAAGTAGGCAGGAAACTAAGATAATCTCCCATCATTTTTAAGTTTTTTGCCCCATGTTTTTATATAAAACACTTAATAAAGCAAAAAATAAAAAGATGTGAAGAATTTTTTGAAAAATGACCTAAAAGTTGAAAGTTTTTTTTTTTTCATTTATGTACCTTAAAGGCGAGGTTGTTAATATGAAGACCCATATTAACAATCCCCGATAAAAATACTTTAAAAGGAGTCGTAGGTAAGGATGAGCACGGATCGGTTTGATTTTTTTATTTCATCCCAAACCAAACTATTAAGTAACGATTTGGTTCATATTAGAAATTTCTGAATCATTTAATAATGGTTTTGTTCGGTTTGGATTACAGATTAAATCAAAATTCTAACTAAAATTTTTTTTCTAGTTTTTTTTAACATTTGTATAGATACTTAAATATTTATATCACTTTACAAAGTTTATATTATAAATCACGAAAAAATACTTTATAAATTCATTATACTTTTAATTTATAGTTCTCTATAAAATTATTTATCTACCAATAAAATAAAATACATTAACTAACCAATATATAATAAGTTATAATTTTTAATTTTTAATAGAAACCATCAAGTCAATCATCTACCACTAAATTTAGCCAAAGTAAAATATTATCTATCAACAAAATTCATCAACGAATAAAATGATCCACTGACAAAATACATTAAACAATTAATACATAATAAGAATTTATAACTAAATAAATAAATTTCATACTTTATAAAGTTAAAAACTATTTTGAAAAGATAATAGTTCATCATAATATATATATATATATATATTATGAACCTAAAAATATTTAAAGATGAATAAATTGATTTTAATCAATATTCACCAAATAATAAATATCAAATAAAATTATATGAATATCTATGACCTTTAATCAATCATCTTAAAAAAATCTATAGTTATAACTTACAAGCAAAATATTATTATATTTTTCTAAAACAATTTAATTCGGTTTTACGGATTTGTTTGGTTTACCTTCCAAATCAAACCATAAATTTATGAATTGGTTCGGATTGAAAAATTTTTAAACCAAATTGTTAAAAAAAAATCATATTTTTCGGTTTGGTTCAATTCGGTTCAGTTGGTTTTTTTGCCTACCCTTAGTCATAGGAATGATTAGCAAGCTCTTGAATCATTATAAGGGGTGAAAGAGCTGGTGCTTGCAAAGTGTACACTCTTTTGAGTATTTTTCTTTTTTAAGGGTAAACCACTAAATGAGATTCCTTTATGAGAATAATCAGTAAGTATTTATATGAAAGCAATGAATTTGCTCTGATCATCATTCGACCACTCTTAAATTGTTCTGGTTATTATGGTTTTAAATTGATTAACTTGAGACATAAATATATTTAGTCCAAGAATCAAAAGGGATCTTGGCGGAGCTCTATTACAAGCCACAACCAAATACAATCTTCTAAAGAAGCCAGCATAAAACAGATACATGACAGTTGAGCTAAAAACTGTATAGTAGTTAGATTAACCACTTTAACTAGTTTTGCAATAGATTGTAACATGATCTATGAGATCTATAAATAGTGAATAAAGAAACAAAGAAAGAGATACTGGATAACATCCTTATTTGAGATCAATTTATGTGGTCGAGTCTTAGGAGAGTGACTCTCTTGAAACAGCTAAATTTTTAGCTCATTCCTAACCTACAAAATATCAGAGAAGTATTAGTTAGTACAAACCTTGGGTGGATTGAGAAATACGAGAGGAGGAAGAGAAAAAAACCCTTGGCTTTGAGATTGAGATAGAGGAAGACGAGTGAAGAGTAGTTTGGAAGCAACGGTGGTATTAGTAATAGAGTTCAGTAAGTGGATTGGGCATTTTGTCTGTGGGCTAATTAGTGGGCTGCTGCCTTAACAAGCTTAAGATAAACTAAACTTGCTAAGATCACCTATTCATAGATTTGATCTTGGATGGTTTAAAACTGAAACCAGATATGGTCGAACCGAGCTGATTCCAAGCCACCAATGTTGCTTCAGCATAGGTCTTGATTCATTGAATTAGCCACTTTGATTTTGTTGAGACAAAATTAAAAAAATTATAGAAAACTTCTTTTAAAAGATAAAATTAGAAACCATTAAAGAATAATATAAAGATAAAATATAAAATTAAAAAAAATTAACTTAAAATAAAAATGGCCTAAAATAATAGGTTTTAGCCCATTTAATGAAAAAAATTTGTTTAAAATGTGTATTTATTTATAACAAATAAAATTAGCATTGTAGGATTACAAAATACTAAAGACAAATAAGTGACACAAAGATAAAAACAAATTCCATTTTAGTTAGAAGTCTATAAAATCGCTTTTAAGTATATTTATTATTACTTGAGATGCTAATAACAATAACATATTAAATGTCATGAGTATATAATATATTTTTACTATTAATGTAAAAATAGTTTAAACATTTGTTTCTTTTATTGTTTTTGTTTTTGTTTTTATGATTATTCTTTCCTTTTTCCTTTTTTTTATTAATCATGACATACCAGAGTTATCTTCATAGATATATAGGTCAAAACTCTTGGCTTGGCCACGCATGAGGCCACTAATTAGGTCTTAAACTAAATGGTTAGACTAGACTGGTGGTTTTTACTTAAAGGTTGCAAGCCAAGTCAATATATGGACCAAATCTAGTCTACACCGAGGTCTACATCTTCATAATCATAGGTTAGGCCTTCAATTTTATTAAAGAAGACATTTGATGTTTGAGCCCTAACAATAAAGTTTAGTTTTAGGTGAGTTAGTTATAAGGATTTGATAAAATTTTACCAATGTGGAACAATGTTAAATCCATAATCTTGTTTCTTGCATGAAATACGGTAAAGATTTTCATTGATGAAAAAACCAAGGAAATGTTCAGCTGAACCCATTTGTTTCATTAAAGTTCTTTAAGCCTCCCATGCCACTTATCACTTTAGTATGTGAGGAAGGAAGATGTACATGAAGCAACGTGTTGCAAGCTCATTAAAAAAAAAAAAAGAGAGAGAGGATGATGAAAAGGATTTATTTTACATGTTGCTTAGGGGCAATAAAAATAACAGAGTATATATATTCGCACATATGTGCTCTAGAAACCTCTTATGGCCCGTTAAAAAAAAAAAAGTATTGTTTAGGGGCAATACATGAATATCTTTATATATTTTAGCCTAATGCGACGTGCATAAACAAGTCATGCTGCGAACTAGAAACAAAAAAAAACTCATCATGCGACATTAGAGTAAGGCTTGTATACTGCAATTTAGTGTCCAACGAAACATTAAGCAATGATAGCGTTTGTTAGCTATGTAGCTATTATATGGGCGTACAAGCACCGGATAATGCTATAGCTAATTAAAAGATATATTTATACACAAACCCCTTCAAATTCATTTGAAGAGCTTTGGTCAATGGGTAAAAATGTAGAGGGCTAAATCTAGACTTTGACTCTTTGGTTTGAGTGCCAGTGCCTAGAGAATCAAGTTTATGAAATTAGGATGACTAAGGGAGATTTGACATGGTGGGTTTGGAGTAGGGATCGTTAAACCGAACCTATCCGTTCACTCTCAACCTTTCTTAAGGAGCTCATGCACTTAAAGAGGCCTCCCATGGGCTAGATAGCCCATTGAGAAATCTATTATTAAGAGGACCCATCTCATTTGTTGATGGTTAATACAATTCAACTGATGTCATCAAGAGCTTAGCTCTATAAATACCCAAAGCTCCTCCTCATTTGATAAATCTAAGAATTGAGAGAAATGCCGAAGTGCTACCAGAATACTTTCACAAAAGATCAAATAGAACTCAACACATTGCCTCTCATCTAGAATAGTGGGGTCGATGCTATATAGCTCTCCACCTTTCACTAGTGTATTCGAGCTCCTGGAGATTGCTTGCTTCTCCTCCCTGTCATCTTACTCTTAGTTATTCCTTGCGTATGCTTTCATGTCATTCCTCCAAGGCTATGTGTAGCGTGAGACGTACGCTACATGCACGTGACCACTACAGTCGAATCTACCCCACTACAGAGGACTTTGCTCGTGTGCTGGGCATTCATACATAAGAAATTGCACAAAGCTCAGGTTCCATTCCTCCTAACAAAAAATAAAAATAAAAATAAAAAGTTCATCATGCTGGGGGATCTTATGTAATGTTGATGCACCTGGAAATGAGCAAAAGATGGGCAGATCCTTGGTCTACCTATTTTAGATAGTCCCTTTATTGAAAGTTTGCCAAGTGAAAAGATAATACTGCATGCGTACCACATATGGAACCATTGCGATACCATTTTTCATATGGCAGACCCTCAATAGAGAGTTTACCCAAAATAAGTGGATCAAGGATCCACCTATCTTTTTTTCCTTGGAAATAGCTGAGGCAGCTACTTTGTGGCCTTCCATCACTTGAAAGGAGATAGATTGCCTCAAGTGATTGATTCTTAATTACAAAGCTAACTTTAATGACATGCTTTAACGGGATTGATCGTATATTTGTAAAGTTTATTGATGTGGAATAGATTACTTGAAATTTATTGTGAATCTTCATGATTTTGCATTTAATATACCAAATAAAATTTCACAAAACTTTTGGTGTTCCCTAAGCATAACTAAAGAACACCATTCTTGATATTAATAAATAGTTAAAGCTACTCATATAACATTTTAGTGAAATAAATTCAAAATAACATCAAATCATGACATCTGAAGAAAACATGCTACTTTATTATTGCTGAGACAATGCTGTTAGTTTTGGTTTAATATGTTTTAGTAGTATGATAATTAAAATTATGTGGTGGAGTAATCAAATTCTACGCATAAATACTGACCGGAAGGATTGGATTGTGCATTTAGAGCGGCTGTTAACGAGGAAGCCAAGACACTTCTCATTGATTTCAACATTACACTACGTTGTTGTTACAACCCAAGCTTCTAGTGTTGTGTGTACACCAAAGGGGGTCGAGATCTAGCTCTTGATGGAAAGGTAAATTTCAAAGGTGTTGCTATTTTCTTTCTTCCAATGATTTAAAATTTTCATTTGACAACAAATTTTCTATTCCTTGTTTCGGATCTAACCGAGCTTGGTTTGAGACCACACAAATTCCACACCACCAAACATTTAGCAACTAGCCATTTTCATAATGGCTAATTTGATATCCAATTGTTGAAGTGGTAATATTATAAGAAGTGTGGGTTTGTTGTGTCGATTTGATAAGATTTAAATCAGATAATAAGAAGATTGGATTGAAGTTAAGAATAGGTCTAATGTTAATAAATTATTTTAAATTACAATTATAAAATTGATTTAAATTTTACTAGCTAAAATTAAAGTATTAATCGTGATATTAATCCTGAATTGTAACATACTTATTGTCAAAAGCAACCATTAAATTCAGAACAAACTCCATTTGTCATGCTTTGACAAAATTCCCCCGCATAAAGTCTTTGTCCTGAAAAGCAACTTATTTAGCTCTCGACTCTCGAGCCACCGCCAAGAAAGAAAAAGGAGCTAAGGAATCTTGTGCCTTCGTTTTCTTTGCACGTGATAAGTGCGATCATAAAATTCCACAGGGCTATAAACCAAATGTTTGGAATCTTTAGGTCTATACTCCATACAATATAATTAATATAAAAAGTATAAGGTAGACTAGATCATAAGAGTCCCAGTTACCTTAGGATAACTCTATGTATGAGAAGGTACTTGAAATCCATATTCAAGAAATGAATTCGATTTCTATCTTTTAATAGTTAAAAAAAAATTATACGCGAAAGAGTGAATACTTGGATTAAAAATTTAAAAAGACAATAAACGTTATTAAAATGGTATAAATAGAAAATGAAAATATATTCAAATAGAAAATAAGAAATACACACTAATGAATAGTATTTAATATACTAAGTTCGACAATTATATTATTATGTTATATTCATCCTCTATTTTCTTTTTGTCCTCTTATATTCATCCTCTATAGAAATTAAAGTTTTATCATCTATTTCAATAGTTAAAATATTTCATCCTTTGTTTAAATTGGATCCTAAATATTTATTCTTTAGAATATATATATATATATATATATATATCTTTTCTATGGTTTTATTTCTTTTTTTTTACTATTACACCAGAAATAAGAGATTCAAACTTGATTTATTCTATTTAAGAGACTTGGTGTTACTAGAATATAAGATGTTGATTTTCTTTCCCCATATATAAAATAATATATGGGATAATGCAGATAATGATACCTAAACTTTTACAAAAAATTCAATCAGGTGCTTAGAGTTTGGTTTTGAATAATTTGGTACTTGAAGCAAATTTTCGAGTATATTTTTCTTGTTTGAAGTTTGGTTTTGAACAATTTGATACTTAAAGTAAGTTATCATGTATATTTTTCCTACTTAAAGTAAGCTTAATAAAGTAGGAAAATATACACGAAAACTTGCTTCAGATATTAAATTGTTTAAACTCAAATTTTTGGTACCTGATTAAACTTTTTGAGAAAATACAAGTATCAAATTATTCAAAATCAAATTTTAAAAATTGGATTGAACTTTTTACAAAAGTTGAAGTAGTATTTTTTACAATAACTCTAAATAGATATATCGAGTTGGCAATGGGTAAGCAACTGGACACAAATAGATAAATCCTGCATCATATTCATCCAATAAGGATTTACGAAGTTAAAAGCCCATAAAGTGTTTGCTTCACATGTTAAAAGTGGATATGGACACATCACACATATCAGCAGGCACCGCAAGGAAGTTTATTCGATTCATTAAGGATTTTTGTTCTCTTTTTCCCAAAAGCTTATCACCGTTTATCATGGGCAAAAGCAAAGTTTTCCCCGGCCACCTGACTGTCGAGCGGAACTGAGCTTTTAAAAGCTCATCTTGACTCATTTAAAATTTAGAGAGCTCGAACTCAAACTGAATTTTTTAACAATTCTGAAATTAAGGATTGAGCTCGGTACGTTTAATTACACTAGTTTAAGTTTGAGCTTAGGTTTGGCTTATTTATGAAACAAGTTTGAACCAAGACAAGTTTTTTATCAAGTCTGACAAGCTTTTATTGAGCTTGAAATTTAAATTTGAGTTCGATTCATTTAGATAGCTCGTTTTCCATTTTTTCAAATTTAAAATATAATATACATATATATATATAAGTGTTGCTATAGTATATATACATAATTATTAAGTATAAATTAGTTTTTTATTATTTTTTATTATATAGTCATAAATAATACATCATGCATAAAAAAATTCACAAGTCTACTAACGAGCTTATTAACAAGCTTGTTAATGAGTCTAGTCACAAGCCTGTTCACAAGCCTAAATGAGCTTGTTTATGAGCCGGCTCGCAAGCTTAAATCAAAGTTTCAGTTCGATTTGTTTAGATAAATGAGTTTTACTTTAAGCTTAAACCCGACTCATTTACTAATCCACCTTAAAAAGTTATTCGGATTTTTTTATTTATTTGTTTTTATTTCATTTCTATGTGATAAGGCATAGAAGGAGAATCGAAAACAATGTTTGTAGTGTGCAATTATTACGGGGAAATTATCTTGTTTGTGTATGTAAATTTGTTATAGTAACTTTATATCCATTTTTATTTCTTATAACCACATGAATATAATATTCCATATCAAAATTCGTACGTTTCAAACTTTCACTATGTTTGGAAACATATATTTTTTTCCTTTCTTTTTAAGTAAAAAGTTAGTTTATCTTTATATCACTAGCAAATTAGAACTTTCATGCTGATTAGTAATATTGTCTCAATTTAACCCTATCATCTTTCGAAGATGTAAATTTTATGTCAAACTATTAAAACAAATCCATACTTATTTTTTATAAAGGCTAGTCATTGGTAATATTAAGGGTTTGTTTGGATTGTTTGTTTCCTATTTATATCTGTATTTAAACTTTATATATAAATGTGTCTGATTTACAGTTATATTTTATCTATATTTGGTCTATTTAATGTTTTCATTAGAATAGTTATATGCTTTTTTATTTATATATATTTTTTAGTAGATAATTTATTAGAAAAATTTTTAAAAAGTATTTGTCATCTGCCTGGTACTGGATATTAGATACCAAAAAGCCCTTAGAAAGGAGAAATTAATGTAAAGTTTGGGGATTTTTTTTCCCTTCATATCCTATGAGAGAGATGTAAAATGATGGCTTAGGTAATTTTGAAGAAAGGTAATTTTGAAGAAGATTCTCGAAGTCAGGGTGAGTTGCACATAATCCTTGGTATCCTTTAATTGTGTCTCACGTGGTCCATTTTTGGCACTCTCTTGTAATTGCTACATGGTAGAAAAAAATATGGTTGAATTTATTCTAACATTTGAAAAGAGTATTAACAATGGTAGAAGTTATTTTGTTAGACTAGCGGTGAAAATTACAGATCTGGGATGATATAATTAAAGAGTTGAAAAACTGTAAAAATAATTGAAAGTGATAATCTCATAAATGGATTTTGAATTGTAGCAAAATATACAATTAAATATTTAAATTTTTAAATTGATGAATTTAGTATATAAATTTTAAAATTTATTAATTTGGTACCTAAAAGAACTTGATGGAATACTATTGGTGTGTGCAAAAAGTTTTTTCAGATACTAATTTGATCAATTTTAAAGTTTAAAAACCTAATTATATATTTATCAAAGTTTAAGTATCATTTGTGATATTAACTCGAATTAAAATTGAAGTGCCGGATATCCTCATGAAAGTAGCTGCAAATCCATATTATGAAAAATTCTTTTGGAGCTCTACGGAAAATAAAAGCTAGCATATAACAGGTGTTTGATCAGATGATATAAAATATATATATACACACACATACGAATTATATTTTGTTGATTGGCACTTATGTGGCCGGCATATTCGTTTCCTTGCCTAGAGGCAAGCTTATTTTACATGTATCTTTCTTTCTTTTTTTTTTTTCCCTCCTTATGGTGTTTACGGTGAAATTTATTAGGAGCAACTATCATTGACTCTTTTTTTCAGATTCTAATATTGTTTTTATGAGATGTTAGTTGCATAATATTGGTTTTTATATTCTTGTCAATGTGGACTATTAATTAATATTGTCTATATTAATTCTTAGAATGAATTATTGTAATTTATAATATGTATCAAATTGTTATAATATCATCCCAATTAACACTACAATTGTTAAATTCTTTGATATATTATTGTAATCTATAAAATGTGTCAAATTATTATAATATTGATTTAATTAGCATTATACAATATAAAATACATATAATATCAATATTTCTCATATAAGGTATCTTTAAAAATATTAAGAAATAGCAATAAAACTTCTTCTTAACAACCTAGTAAGCATAAACCAAAAGCCATCTTAATAAAATCATAAAAACATCCTAAAGAAAGGCCTCATAAACATTTTCAGAATCATAAAAACAGATAAAGTCCCATAGGAACTTCACTTGTCTAACATTAGTCCAATATACCTAATAATCAGCAGAAAGGTCATCTTCACTATTGTTCTCATCATAATCCACATATACCTCAAAGCCAGATAATTCAAACACTACTGAATCATCTCTTGTTTCTGGAAAATAAAGGAATGAACACAAAGGCCCAATACGTCATACCACAAAACACATACACATGAGCAGATATCATAACATTTCACATATAACCTAATGACTAATGCTGTACACACATGATTATTATCTTCAATTAGTCAGACAAGCAACACAGTTCAAAACTATTCGCAGTTCGTCCCACACATAGAGTAGCTCATGCTTCCGTAAAAACAACCAATATGAAAATAGGTAATCTATGCATATATAGTGTTGGGAATCTCCCACACATCCGGAGTACTGTAATCGTACCACTTCCTAAACTACCATAATCATTTCTGTGCATAACTCCACTTAAGATAATGCCACACACAAATCATCAGGGTGCCACATTAGTACCATAGTGCTGCCTAGTCTTTATTAACCATAGCTAAGCATAAACAGCAAAAATTCAATTTTAAACTAGATAAAAATTAATTCAAGTTGTAATTCTAAGCCTACAAGTTCAAACAACAAGCAATGTAAGATCGTACCTGAAACTGTTTTAGGAACAGAAATCCTAATTTCACTAAAAACACCTTATCACATAATCAAAACTAACCAAAAACATGTTTCTATAAAATGATCATATCTTATAATCATCTAAACCCTAATATGAAAAGAACTATAAATCTAGGTTTTTACATACCTTTCTCTTTTGATTTATAAAACTACAAAATTTCCAAACTCCACATATTAAGTTTTCCTCCAATTCTCTAAGAACTCCCATCAAAAGATAAGGAAAATCATAAAGGATTTCATTAGCTAGCCCTACGATTTCAATGTCTTTACCGAGAAGTGAAGCGGCCCTAAGGTTGGTCTTCGCCATTCCCTTCATCTTTTGGTTGTTCTGTCTGTGCAGGTGCCACCTAAAGTTTTATGAAAGTAGGGCTCGAGTGGAACTGAAAATGATCTATCTTTGGTAGCCTAAGAGGACTTAGTCCTTCCACCATGTGATTAGGATATTGAGAAGAATCACTTACCTAATCTTTGATTCTTGCTCCTCCTTGATTGCGGAATACTAAATTCTTCAGTAGACATAGGTTTTTCTCCAGAACTCTCTTCAAAATCCAAAGAAAAACTTTATGGAAAGACCATTCCCTTTAAATCTCTAAAGATTTGGAGATGATTCACTCACATTGATCTTGATTCTTGATCTCTCTTGATGCTAAAATTACTTATAAAGAGGTTTTTAGAGAGAAATCTATGGTTTGGAATAGTTTTGGTGTAGGAGGAAGTCTAGTTATATAAAAGACAAGGAATAACTCTTCATCTTTAACAATGTCTATTCATCTTTAACAATGTCTCTTTATCTTTAATAACGTCTCTTCATCTTTAATCACGTGTCTGTCAACTGACAAAATAATTAATCATACATTAGGATTGACTATAAAACCCTCTTATTTTATATCAAATGACATATTTTCCCTTCATTATAAATCATTTATTTGTATATTACATCTCTTCCCCTCTAAAAGAAACTTTTGTCCTCGAAAGTTACCTAGATTACTGTAACATTTTTAAATACTTGTTTCCAATTCTGTAATCCATACTTCCATCTGCTTTTCAACATTTAAGTCATTTTCTGCCCAATTACTAATTTCTTATACCATATTTACCCATTTCCTAAACTCCTTTCCTTGCTTTCTCAAATGATTATATCTATCGTCTATAATACAATTCAATCAATGTCTCTATAACTCATACTTTTATTGTACAAATTTAGTACACTTCGTCCACATCTACATTATACTCTTTAAGAATATCAGTCAAACTTATTAGCAATGTCTATCATAAATTTTTCCTTTGTTTATCATCTATCTTATTGAAAGCCTTTCTTATATAGAAACTCCAACTCAATTCTTCGATTGATATTTAGATGGTTAAAAACATCACATCTATAGTTTCAACCTTAAATTCTAGAGGTTTAAACCTTGCATTGACCCAAAACTTCAAATATTACTATGTCATATGCACTTCTATTAATTCAATGTAGTTTTACCATCCTCGTTATACATTGAAGTTCATTTATATCATACATATATCATTCATTGAATTCCAAAGCATTCATTAACTAATTATACTGTTTCAACACACTTTCTCAATTGCTAGTATCCTTCATTTATGTCTGTCACCAATATACAAATTAAGTGCCCATTTCAATGGATGAGAAATTCTTTAATCTACACTTAAACTTGAATTGTGTGAGAGCATTTTTAACTTGGTGTTTCTCCAAATTGAAGGATCGTGTTTTGCTTTTAGGATCTTCACAGAATTAGTAGATATTTTTGCTTTATTTGAAATTTCTTATAGATAGAAGCAATTCAAAAGAGAGAAAGCTTGATCGAGGGCAAGACCTCTAAAAAGAAAAAGTGACAATTTAAAGGGATTTGAGAAAAAAATCGATTGTTGTGGTGATCTTGGATGGTTACCTCCACCTAGGGGCGGACATAGGATTTAAAGGGATGGGGGGTGGGGTGATGTGTGGGGGGCTAGGGGAGGAGGGGCGCAAATCATCAATATAATTAAAATTAAAACTACTTTTATATTACTAAATAAAGAAAAAAAAAAATATAACATCGTCAAATAAAAAATCATCGAAATCTAACATGTCTCTCTTTCATATCATAAAATTCACCTATGATAAAATTCGTATCAATTTTTTCAGTAATACTTCTCTCCATATAAATCAAAAGATATGGCAAGAAATCCATTGTCATCTTATTTCATAGTCTATTCTTTATGATTTTCATGGAGGAAAGAGAGCGTTCCATTATTGCCGTTGAGACTGGAAGAGTCAGAATTAACCGAACCAAAACATCAATTAGATGATAGATTGATACTTTTCCTGTTTCCACCAATCTATGACATAAATTAGAAATGGTAGATAACTCTTAAATTATGGATTATGAGGAAAATTAGCTTCATAATATCGCGCTTGTATTTTAAGATGAATCATTTCGTGCTCTGTAAAATCCCCAGGATAAAACTTCTGTGCCAGCTCACATATCCGATCAACACTCAGCTTCTTAAAATTATTACTAGAATCAAGAGATGAACTAAGGGTAAGAATCTCCATCATACTGTCGTTAAACCTATGATTGATCTCTTGCCATTTGGTGTCAATAGTAACATAAAACACATTAATTCGATAATATTCTTCTATTAATTGATTGACATAGTGATGTTATCGACCCATGAGAAGTAAATTGAGAATTCAGCTCAGGAATAGTGATACCATGCTTCTCACAAAATGTTATAACTTCCTTAATGAGATCATTCCATCCTGTTTGTCTCATTTTTTTCAAATAAAGCTTTTGTTGTTGACACCAAAGATATTAAATTCAATATATCTTGAGATTTTCATTGTAAGGCTTGACAAAGATCATGAGTGATTCCCATAACATTATTAACTATATGCAAAATAAGCACAAACTCAAAACACATCATAGCATCAAGAGCAGCATTTGCATCACCCCGTTGAGAACAATTTCATTCTTCAACAGCTTGGTCAAGAATGATATAAGTAGCATCAAACATATTCAACATACTCTTAACAAAAGAAAAATGAGAACCCCAATGGGTATCTCTAGCACGTTGTAACATACTTACTTGATTGAGTCCATTACCCATTCTTAACTCATCATTCGCAATTTTATCAATTAGATTAGAAGTGAAAGCATCTCGCAACTGATCTTTTCTTTTACGAGAGGAGCATACAACATTGATAATATAGCTTAACTTGGAAAAGAACTAATAGATGTGGTTAATTTCTCTTGTTGCTCCAACTAAAGCCAATTGAAGGCGGTGGTCAAGATAATGAACATAGTATGCATAATGACATTCACTCAAAATCAATGCTTGCAATCCCTTCCGTTCACCATACATATTACTTGCACCATTGTATCCTTGTCCTCGAATTTTATGAAGACTCAAGTTATATTCATATAATACATATTTTATCTCATTCTTCAAATTAGAAGTTGTTGTCTCAGTAACATGAATGAGTTTGAAAAATCTTTCCTTAATATTCACTTTAGTGTCGGAATATCTTAAAACAATGGTGTTCTTTTCTTGACTCCTCTTGAGCTTCATCCATAAGAATGCAATATTTAGCATCACCTATCTCCTTACAAATGGCCTCACGTATTTTTCTCGCTAATATGTGTAATACCTCTTTTTATATCCTGGGAGAAATATATTGAGCATTACCGGAGCATTATCAAGAACAACATTAGTAATAGGTTGATTACAGGATGCTATAAACTTAATCAATTCAATATTTTGAGAATCATAGGTCTCATCATGACCCCTCAATGCACATCCTTGGAAAGTAAGCCATTTTATTGCGTCAATGGAAGTTTTAAGTCTTGAATGATTATTTATAATAGATTGAGAACTCCGCTTTTTAAAAATATCTCAATATGTTGAGATTGTTTCATTAAGGTCTCACAAGTGTTCACACAGATATTATGAGGAGAGCTTGGAGATGATCCAACATGAATTAAAAATGTATAGTTCCTTCCATCATTAACTTTCTTCCAATTTCTAAATCCTTTTTTAGTGAATGCCTTTTTTCTTGATTGATCACTTGGGGCCCCACTAAACACAAAATAATGAAGACAAAACTCTCATCTTTTGTAAGTGAGCATTCCAACCAAGTATGAAATTCGTTGAACTAATAAGTTTGAAATTGTCTACAATGATTTTTATTATCAAAAAGTGGATATTCAGGAAGAATAAGTTGAAACGGTTTAGTTGTAAGGCATAATCTTCGAATCTCATCACTTTGTTCAATAGGGTAATCCCAAATTAATGTCGCAATCTAGGATCACGCTTAATAGTTAGGATGTCTTGGCTTTGTTTATCAACTCTTGCCACTTTTGTTATCATTCTTCCGATTCTTGATTTTCAATACTTGTTGTAGGTTGTGAGGGATTAGAATTGAAAACTTCTATTCTTTTTGGTTTGAAGAAGGAATCATTGGTAATTGATTTTCCCATAACTTAAATTTAATTATTAATTTTCTATGGCAAATGAATAAATCATAAGTGAAAATTATGCATTAGGTCACAATTATCAATTGTATGATACAGTTGTCATATGTCGATAATTCAAAATCATATTCATAAATAAAACATAATATATCTTATGCCATAATTATATGTATCCATCTATAACTATAATTTATAATATACTTTACTATATGAATCAAGTCATATTAGATACAACCAGTATATGAAATAACATAAGAAGACTATACGAAAAGCCAAATTAAAGAAACTTTCATCAAAAGTAAATGAAAGGAAATAAAAAAAAGAAGAATAAAAAGATAATATAATATAATCATATTTATATCATACATACAAAAAGCAATTATACAATTAAAAGACATGCTATATTATATAAAATAAAGAATTCTAACCTTACTACATATGAAAGCAATGACGATAACGTTTTCGTTAATGTTAGCGTGATGGCGTTGGTAAAATGATATAAATTATAAAAAGACTTGTAACACTTGATTATGAGTTTTGCTCTTAAAAAAATAACTCTTGCTCTTGAAAAGAGGTTTTGAGTATATATATATGTGTGTGTGTGTGATTTAGCAAAAAAGAGAGCATCCAAAAAGAAATCAATAAAAAGAAGTAATATCTTTTGTTGAGTATATCACTAATATCTTTAACATAATTTTTAGTAAGTTGAAGAAGTAATATCTTTTGTTCAGCATATCATCGATATCTTTAAGATAATTTTTAGTAAGTTGTAATTTCTAAATTAGATATAAATATATCTAAATAAGATGTTTTAAATTTTCAAATATCAATAATAAGATTTATTTTCTTAAATATTGTAAAGTAATATATTATAATACTGTCAAAAAAAATTATAAAGTAAAAAGAAGGTACATATAGCAGCTTCAACTTGAATGCGATATACCAATAAAAACTCGATATAAAAGTCTAAGTTTTTTGATATTGTCATTAAAAGTTTTAACAATATCTATATAATATTTAATATTATAAGGGAGAGAGGAAAAAAAAAGGAAAAAGAAAAAGGTAACTAATCAATATATTTTTTTGTTGATTACTCTGTATATGTAATGAATATATTGTGTGTGTATTTTTTTTTTTTTTTTGAAAGGAATAGACAAAGAAACTCATATATAAAAAGAAAAACACAAGAATAATATGTGATACATATATATATTTATTTATATTATATAATAAATGCTTGCTTCCTTGGATGTTTAATGTTTCACCTTGATAGAAAAGGAAATATAATATTTGTATTTCTCTTTCCTCATTATTAAACAACTCTCTTTTTCTTTCACAGTTTTGAGGAAAAAAAAAAAACAAAAACAAAAGCCCAAACGGGCAAGTCACAATTGAAACAGTGAGTGACTTAACACGTCAGACTTTGGAATTGTAATTTAATGTGTTTCTCAGTAAGGGACTCCAATGTTGGATGAAAAGTTGGACGAGGGCCGGACGACTGGACCTGAAATGAATGATAATATGGGCAGCCATCAGATGGCTTTTAACAGGAATTTTTTTGGTTGGGCCAAGGCCCCTATGGCCCCCCGGGCCCGCCTCTGCCTCAACCCCTTTATATGGTTTTCATGCTGCATTTATCATTGAAACATCTTAAATTGGTTAAAGGACAAATTTTTACATCTTAATGGGTCCTATATGAAAGATTGATTAAATTGGCTCTATTTGAGTGCAAATTCTGTGCAGCCGTTGCTTAAAATGGATCCAATACCGTTCCAATATAGAGACTACACAATTTATTTGCTTCAAACCAAGGTAAAACAGCTAAACTCATGACCTTTAGTTTCCCACATCATTTGCCTGATTGCTGGGCTAAAACTCAATTGGTGATGGGTGATGGTGTGATTTATCTGTTTGGAATTTTGGATGGTTTGTTTTTCATTTGTATCTATATTTTTATCAAAATGATATATATAAATATGTCATATTTATATTTATATATTATTTATATTTGATTTATTTGATATTTTCATATGAACTGTCAATTTTTTTTATTTGTATCTATTTCTTGATAAATAATTTGCTAGAAAAAAGTTTAAAAAAGGTGTCTGTATCTCCCGACAAAGCTAGCCAAACTAACCCTTATACATATATAATAGGTCTAAAGTAGCATGTGCTAGTTAGGCTCAAGACTACCGACTCGAGCCCAACCCAAATTATGTAAATGATTTTTTTTCCTTTTCTCAAAATAAAAAAATATACATATATATCAATTGCAAATGCAAGCAAATAATTTTCCATATAATTTGATTTGATAGAATTATGAGTCTCACTATTCGTTTTTAGTTCTAAACTTTACATATCTACAAAATAGTCATTTCAAATAAGATGAAAGTGTGGTTTAAAGCTATAATATCATGAAATTGACTGCTATTTTATGAATAATATTGAGCTAATTATAAAAGATAATTTTTAGGGCTCAGTTTATCTCGATACATAAGGTTTTTTATAAAGTATTCTATTTAAATCAAATTGGGGTTTCATTATAAGCCCTTAATTTTTTTAATTTTCTATTTTATGATATTAGGAAATTGGATAAAACATGCTAAAATTTAAAATTAGTTTAATAAAATTTACTCTATTTTCATTATAAGACTCATAATTTATCAAATCACATATGCAATTGAGATCTTTAATGATTATTTTAGCTCAATAAAAAAAAAAAAATCAAATTGACCACTTGATGACCACCATGAACCCCAACATGACCTATTTTTTTGTTACTTTTGAATTTTTTTTAAAAAGACATTTGAGTATTTTCCAATTTCTGTTATATTTCCTTTTTCCAATTTTATCTATGTATTTTTTTAATTTCTTATTATTTTGTTTCTCGTTAGTTCTAAAACGAAGACTCCTAAAAACAAACTAATAAGGGAGCAAAAGTGGAGTATCTCTAATACTATTATTAAAGAATCGAGATTTAGAATGGCCATTAGTATACCTTGAAGACAATGATTGTAGCCAATTTTATTTAGATTTAAAGTGAATTTTTGTATTATATGTGTTGAAGATTATGTGTACAAAAGAAACATATAAGAAAAATTAATAAAAATTTCATATGGATAAATTATATATGTGAATTTTATTAATATTTCTTAGTTTTGCATGCTTTTATTGTGATAGGAGCATGCGGCAAAGCATAGTGCCTTAGTTTCAAGGTTGAGGCATATGTTATCTTAATTGTATTTAATTGGTTATGTGGACTATAACTTGTCGAGATACTTGCTCTGTACAATTTGGAGCTTGTTTGAGCGTAGAGCACATTCTGATTTTCTTCTGACTACCCATATAAATGACATTTTGTATCTGCAGGAAAAAAATATTCAAATGGTAATGCACACAATGTATATCTATACATGATAAGTAACTACCAATAATATTTTGAACATATGAATAAGGTAGTGGGTAATCTTTAAAGTAATTACCACTTAAACATCTCTAAAGGTCGGTTTCAAACGAGATTCGACTTGACTTGACCCAACCACGCTCTGTCTGCCTATGAACCTGCTCCATTGTCTAAACCTACCATGGCACATGGGTCCTAGTCAAATCTACCAATTAGTGGACCTAGTGGATCCAACTGTGTACTATTTAAAAAAAAACAAAAAGAAACACGTATTATTTAATATAAATAATTATAAAAATAAAGACAAAAAGTAATATAAAGTAAAGTTAAAAAAAAATAAGATTTGATGTTTAGACTATTTTCTATATACATAGAAATTATTATCTATCTACAAGTATTTAATTCATTATTGATAATAACACATACAATAAATATAATTTCAAAGTATATCTTCTGCTTCATATAGAGATTTTCTAAGAGAGCAATGGTACTTCTAAATAACATGGGATCCCTTTTCTTTTGTAAACTCTACTCGTTTATATTCTGTTGTAAACTCTACTCTTTTACATTTCATTCATTAGACATGAATAGTTATTAGTTTCCTCATTGCTTTATGTAAAACTGCTATTATGGTGTCACTTGAGGGAAATAATAATTCATAATGAATTGCTATTACGTAAAATAATGAATAACAATTCATATCCTTATACCCAGAATTGTCATTCAATGGTTATTTTCTAATTTTTTCATAAATGCCTCATGTATTGAAAATATTTCCTATACAATTATCATTTCTTTATAATAGAGATAATAGACATTATAGATATTTTACCTTTAAATTTAGTAATTACTCGTTTTATTTTTTACACAAAGTAAATATTATAATAGTCATTACAACTCTATTACATTTATGTTGAATTGAAATTCAATTCCCCTTATTCTATATGACAAAGTGAACGAGCCGTTATAGTGCTATTTTAATCCTACATTACTAATATTTCAACTAAAAGAGGATGATCAATGACTTTATGGTATAGTAATATCTTCCCTAGACTCTTAATAAATATCTTAGGTTCAAATCCGAATTCTCCCTCCCCGATGTAATACTGAAAAAAAAAACTAAAAGAGAACGTGCTTTATGTATAAATGATTGCATATCCTTAATAGTTTTAAATGAAAATGGGTTAAAGAGTAGTATATTTTTAGACCAATTTATATTTTAAGTCTAAGGGTTCATTTTATGTTAAAAAATTTTTGTTTCTTTAATTTTTCTTTAGAATACGATGTGAGTATAGATCATCCCAAACCTAGTGGGTCAATGGGTTAGACCCATCCAAACACATACACAAGGTGGTTCTAACTCCATCTTTTGGCGAACTGGACCCTTAAGAAGTCTACCACCACCATGCATCTACGTACTTGAAAATCATTAGTAATTACACATCATAAGTATATTACATATAGCATGTAATACTCACTAAAATTTTTCTCATATATTTGCAATCTGGCTCATCTGACTACTAATAAAATATGTATAGTAGCAAAATGAATAATTTTTAAAATGATTATAATTGATGTTTCCATACACTACAAATGTTGCATACCATACGCGCATGCACACACATATATAACATGTGACAATATAACATCTAAAAAATCTTTCCTCAATCATTAAGAGGAAAATAATTTGATGGAAGTAACCTATGCATTAATATTGTTGACCATATGCCCTACCTGATAGGAAAAATAAAACAATGACATTAATTAATGGACGATTCCATTATAAATGCTAAGCTTCCTATCTTCTCCGGCGTACAATGAGATTCTTTTAAAGTAAAACTATACTTAAAGAGATGATAGAGATTGAAATTGATTCTTTTTTTTTTTCTTTTTCTTTTCCCTTTTTTGGCCAACAAGATTAAAATTGAATTTGGTCTATATATATGTACAAACATGGAGAGATTACATGCTAAAGACGAACATTTGAGTCCAAGTTGAAATAAAGCATAAAATATTTCAATACAAAAAGAAGATAAAAGTTATTGAAATTAGTAAGTAGAGTATCCTATTGCTGTTACAACTCTATTAAATGTCACTGATTTGGTATATAGGCTACCTCTTGGAAAATTATTTTTTATTTGAAAGAAAATTGAACCTTATTTACAACCTCAAAAAGTTATAAGAAACGGAGAGTTTTTCATCAAAATCAGAATTTCCAGTCTCTGACTCTCTTTACTCTTATCATATTGAAAAAAAAAAATAATAATAATTTTGGAAATATTGTTTCTGCCCGATTTCATGCCATGCATATGCATTCCCCCTTTCTGTTTGGATTGTCTGTTTTTCATCTGTATCTATATCTTTTTTAAAATGATATGTGTAAATATATCCGATTTGCATCTAAATTTTATCTATATTTGTTCTATTTGATCTTTTGATGAGAACTGTCAACTTTTTTTATCTTATATCTATTTCTTGATAAATAATTTATTAGAAAAAAGTTTGAAAAAGTATCTGTATCTGCCGGAAAAAGCCAAAACAAATAGACCCTTAATTAAGAAGCGCGTCTTCTTACTAAATGGTTGTACCTACTTCAACCAATGCATTCATCAAAGACAGCACCATTCTCTGCTTTGCAGTTAATTTTCTTTCTCATCACTCCCCGGCAGTCCTTTGTACACATACTACTTCTGGCATCTGCATCAATAATGAACCTCGCTGTCATCTATATCCAGAAGCTCAAGTTGCAAAAATTAATAATGGCGTGTTGTGCGACAACCAGTTCAGTACTCAGTAGTGTTAGTGACTTACATAACACCATTTAAAAATTTTATCTCATTTGTGGTTGAAATATTTTACTTAAAAGTTGTTTAATTGCTACAGAAAGGGTTTGATTTTCCTCCACATTCATTAGTCGCAAAATAGTTTGTACATATTTGTATTGGTGTAATTTCATCATTCCTGCAATCTTTTTTCCATTATACAAATATTTCCAACTCTTCTTATTCATTTCTTTCGATAATCTTATCAATTGGTTTGAATGGAAATGGACAATCAAATTCCTCTAATCTTTGATCCTATATTTGGTATGCAAGACTGGAATGCGATTTCAGACCCTATTCATTTTCCTATGTTTCGCAACTTTTTTAGAAGTTAGGAATCACAATTTTGACTTTTAGGAGGAGTCATCACAATTCAATTCTACCTTTATTAAAGCATCTTTATCCTTGGATACTAAGTGAAAATTCCAAGGAATATGAGTGGTGTAGTAGTTGCTTGTGCAATCAAAAGGGTTATTTGGTGTATTGTTTAGCAACCAAAGTTGCTATTCTCACTCTTCATTTCATTGTTCCTTTTTTACTTATTTAATATTTGCAAAATGTAACCCTCTCACTCTTCTTTCTATTGGTCATGTCACACTTATTTAATCTTTATTGAAAAAAATTGTAAACATTGTTTAAAGGTACTAAAATAAAGCGGGATCCACTAAAATTACAAAAAAAAAAAAAAAGATTTGTAATTCTCTCAAAGTAATATGGATAAATGAGAGAGATGCTTAACAAGAAGAGTTGCTTAAGAAACTGACATGATACTTTAAGTAACTCCTCACGCAACCCATGGATAAAGATGATTTTATGCTACATTTGGTATGCAGGAATCATTCAAAATAAAATGGATTTGAATGGAATTAACAAGGGAATGAGAAATCCATTCCTTTGTTTGGATACAAATATGGAATGAAATGAAAATGAATTAATTTATATTAGAATTTACTAAAAATACCATTTATAAAAAATAACATAATAAATTCATACGGGATAAAAAAGTCATTTAATTAAAAATGTTTAATAAAAGGCAGAAAGGAATGCAATTCTTCCTTCTCAAAAGCAGAATTGAATTCCACCTTAAAGTCATAATGGTCGATTCTAAGAATCGCGATTCTGGCTTCTCATAACTCTTCCAAACGTAGGAAAAGGAATGGAAGATGGAATGCAGGATTCCATTCCTATCTATTTCTCCATACAAAACAAGCTATTAATAGTTATTGCTTTATTTACATTTTTATTCTACACATATTTATTGACAAGCGTATTTTTTATAAAGGGTAAATTACAAAAAAAACTAACCTATATTTCTGCCCATTTGCAAATAAATGACCCATGTTATTTTATTTTATTTTTCTAACAACTGCATGACCTGTATTGTGTTGATATGTGTTAATAGCAATTTATATTAATTAAGGGACAATTGTCATCAATCTATTAGTAAAAAATAATTTCCTTAATAATCAAACAATAAAAAAATTTAAAAAATGTAAAACATTAAAAATTTTTTAAGAAGGTAAAAAATTAAGATAGATAGAAAGACAAAAAAAAAAAAAAAAATTAGAAGAAGTAAAAAAACAGTAAATTTCCACCATGTCTTCTTCAACCTTAGACCAAAATAGCTACTAGTGGGAGGAGATAGATACAATTTTTCTTTTACTTGAATTTTGACAAATTTTGATCCTATCCGATTGACTATGAAAGTTTTTCAAACAATTTACAAATTGAAAATTTAAATTCAATTTTTCGGGTTGTTAAAAAAAAATTCAATTTGGGATCTTTGCAAATTGAAAATTTAAATCCAAGTTTTCAGGTTATTATCTTTACCAGATTTTGGATATTTATCTCCTTCAACGGAGATTCATCATTTTCATTACAAAACCACAAAAAAAAAAAAAAAATCAATTTGGGATATTTACAAATTGAAAAATTTAAATTCAAGATTTCAGTTTGTTATCTCCCTTAGTTCTGGGATATTTATCTCCTTCAATGGAGATTCATCTTCTTCATTACAAAACCCATAAAAAAATTCAATCTTTATCCTCCATCCAAACCAAGAAAAATTTCAGTCTTGAATATTTACAAATTTAAAATTTAAATTCAAGATTTTAGCTTGTTATCTCCATTAGTTCTGGGAATGGAGATTCATCTTCTTCATAACAAAACCTAGAAAAAATTTAATATTTATCTCCATTAACAGGAACTGCTTCTTGGTTGGAGGTGGAAGAGAGCTTGATAAGGATGAGGGAGATGGTGATTACGACCACCAGAGAAAGTAGTGAAGAAAGAGAACAATTAGTGGTAATAGTAGTGGAGGAAGAGCAACAAGATAGGATGGTGACAAACGGATCTGCAGTTGAGGGCTGTGTATGAAGCATGTGTAGGAAGATGATGAACAATTTGTTAGTTGCTACTTTTTCTCATTGATTTTTTTAAAGTTTTTTGATCTTTCCCAAATAATTTTTAATGTTTAACTTACTTTAAATTTATTTTCATAGTTTTCTTATTAAAGAAGTTATTTTTTGCGAGTAGGGTAATGATAGATGTCTTTTTTAATTATATTAATTAACATTAACATATATTAATACAATTCAGGTCATATAATTGTAAAAAAAAAAAAAAGAAAAAAAAAAGCAACACATGCCATCTATTTGTGAAAGGGTGAAAACATAAGTAAGCTTTTTGTAGTTTACCTTTTTTTTTAGAAATCTTATTACATACTATTTTTTACCGAAATCTTATTACATGCTTGCTCCATATCATTCCATAAACATATCCAAACATAGAAAATGAATTTTTCATTCTCTTGTTTATTCCATTCAATTAGATTCTTTTGATTATAATAATCAATTCTATTCTAGACGATTCTAACCTTTCAAATGTGACATTTTATGGTATGTTTAGTATGTTGGAATAAATAACCAGGAATGGAGTTGCAATTTTAGTCTCATTCTATTCCTACGTTTGGATTCGATTTAAGAAGCTCGAATTGTGAAATTGTTGATTCTAGCTTCAAGATGGAATTACATTTTGTCTTTAAAATATTAGACGTACGTTTCCATTCTGGCTCTTCCATTATATAATTACATATATATCCCTACTAACTAACCCTACTAATAAGATAATTCTCTACATATCTATATCTACATATTAATCTCTATTTCTTCAGCGACACACTGATAATTGGACATAGAAAAAAAAATCAACACTAGAACCACACCTGCTTGGCTAGAAGAAATAGAATAACAAAACAGAATAAGGAAACAAGAACAGGCAAGAGGAAAAAAGAAATATCGACGCTAAAGGATTTATGAAGATACTAAACTGTAGTTGCTATATATATATATGTTTATATGTAGTAATATATATATTATATATATTATTTATTTGTAATACATGTTATATATATATACAAATATTATGAAAAATATAAATATATATTGGTTCTTGAATAATGCCATACATGTTATATTTGTATATATATCATATCAATTTTTAACATCATTATATATAAATGTTATATATATCATATTAGATATATACATTATATATACATACCATATATATCACATGTTATAGATAATGTGTTTATAATATATATACACACACACATACATAAGGAAAAAAAAAACATGTAGATTGAGCAATTATTATATGTATTTGATAAAAAAGTACATAGAAAAATATAGGGTTAATATCACAAATGCTACTTGAACTTTACCTAAATATTCAATTAACTATCTAAATTTTTAATTAATCAATTTACTATCTCATTTGACTTCTCGCAGCTGTTTCTGCTACCTGGATTAACTCTGTTAAACCGTTAGCTAACGTGGCACATCCAACTTACACAGATATGCCATGTGTCAACTAACATGGCCAAAATCATAATTTTTATTTCATCATAAATAGTTATTTTTAATAATAATAAAACCCACACCTACACAAGGCTCAATATTCCAAACCCATCGCACTTAAAATCAACTCTCCCCATAAGCCATATCCAATCCTTATTGCCCGTCCACATCACATCTTCGACTTATTTGTTTTTCAAATTCCACCTATAGCTTATATGTTGGTCTGTTGAATGAAAAATAAGCCATGTGGGACTAAAGGAAATTGAAACAAGAACAAATCAGGAACTCTTCTTCTTCCTCGTAGAACTCTACAAACCCAGAGCAAGTAGGTTCCAAGAATCTCAATCATGTCATGAAAAAAACGAAACTTTAGAAATAATGAAAACCATGGAACATTCAGTGATTAGTAATATGTTATGCCATATGGAGGAGAACTATAATTCATCTTTCATTTCCGTGTCAATCTTCTATTACCATGTCTTGCAAATTTTCATTTATATTAATAAAAACACGGTGATATGTTTCATGGTAATAACTTTCTAAAATCTCAAATGCATCAGATTTGTTCGAAATTTTTTTCTTTTACTTTTCTTTTCTTTTCTAATTCCAGAAACATATGTTAAAGCTTCCATTATTATCTAAGCCAAGAAAAGCTTTGAGCTTCTTCAAAGAGAACAACACCCAAGCCCTTCATTCCGCCTCTATTTTTGTTTCTCAAAACAGAGCATGTCAGGCTATTTAATTAATTAACATTGTTAATGAAAAAGGTTTTGTTTAAGGCTGTATTTTTTGAGAGGTTGAAGGTGGAGAAGAGATGTTAGAGAGAGAGAGGAGTTTAGAGAGAGAGAGTCTTCATGGGGAAGAAGGCTGTGTGTGTAAGGAGAGAGAGGGATATGGTTTACACATGAAAAACAGATGTCCCACATCCTTTACTTTTTGATAAATAACCTTTTATGTATTGTGTTGTTTGAGCAGCGTATGCCAGTCTAGTTATTTGGTCTGTAACTGTGCATTAGACTTCATGATAGGAGCTCAGGCTTGGATGAGGTAGTTTATTATGTTGACAATATATTCATTATTAGGGCTGATAACTATATATTATACTAAGTATAATTACAAAACATATAAAAAATAATACATTGCCATGTCAGTTGACACGTGGCATCTTTATATAGGTTGGATTTACCACGTCAACTAACGGTGTTAACAGAGTTAGTCCAGGTAGCACAAACGGTCGTGCAAAGTTAAATGAGGTAGTAAATTGATTAATTGAAAGTTTAGGTGGTTAATTGAATATTTAGGTAAAGTTCAGGTAGCATTTGTGATATTGACCCAAAAATATATGTGTATTATTAGATATAATTATTTTATATAAGCTATATATGTAATATATATAAGTATAACAAAATATACACATACACGGATATAACTGTGATAAATTTTTCTTTTTTTTCCATTAACTAACATTAGATCAAATAAGATAAATGGAATGAATACATATAACCATTAACTAAAAGATATGTATATATACATGCTGTGGATAACCGCCACTGGTAGTTCTCAAACCAGGAACCAAAAGTTTAGGCAGTTAAAACTAACTTTGACTTGGTAAAACCAATTCATGGACTTGATTGACTTG
Source organism: Combretum micranthum (assembly GCA_024138025.1). Classification (NCBI taxonomy): domain Eukaryota; kingdom Viridiplantae; phylum Streptophyta; class Magnoliopsida; order Myrtales; family Combretaceae; genus Combretum; species Combretum micranthum. The sequence continues at coordinate 176,474 of JAMXBD010002033.1, forward strand.
CAAGTCCAAGCCAATTTCGCTCAATATAAAAAAAAAGGTAAAATGAATAAAGGTTGGTAAAGTCCATCCCATCCATCCAATAAATTTCACATGCATTTGTTAGGATCTTGTTTCCATTTTAAAGACTTGGCTAAAAGATTAAGTTGTGAGAGAGAGAGAGAGAGAGATTTTGTAGTGTGATATGTGCATAGATTTTCAGATGATAGCTATTTTTATGGATGCAATTGAAACATTGAAGTTAGAATAATGATGATAGCTAAAAAGAAAAATAATGCATTGGCTTTCATCTGCTCATTTTCACTCTTTAGTATTTCTAGAAAATTTCAAATGTTCAAATTTGAATGTGGTTCAAATGTATAGTCAAGAAAAATGAATGCATAGACTTAGGAATGTGCACATCTTTCACTATTTTATGTTTTAGAAATTCTCACATGTTCAAACTTTAATGTGGTGCAAATGAATATGCAAGTAAAATGAATATAATGTTAAACATTTTTCTATAAATTTAAAGGCTGAGTTGTGGAGATGTTTAGTTCACAATCATACACTCTGATTCCTTTATTTCTCATAAATTATGAAAGCTTTGCACTTTATTTATTTATTTATTTGAATATGCTCAACAAAGCCTAAAATTTTGGAAGAAAAAATACATAAGTTTATTTTATTTTATTTAAAACTTATATACAACATAACCTATGTTCTAGAAAAAAAACTGAATTTTCATTTTATTTTTTAAAACTTAAGCGGAACAATTTATGGTCTAGGAAAAAAAGATGCGAAAGTTTATTTTTATTAAAAACTATTAATTATATTTATTTATGCTACATCATTTAAGAGTATTACGATATTTCTTGTTTGTGCTTATACTTTCCAATAACTATAATGACATCATTTTCACTTTGGTGGATCATCCAAGAAGTTGTGGAAGAAGAAAACATGTAAGGAAAATGCACTTGCAACAGAGCCAAATCAAGAATTGATATGCATGACGATGCTAGCTCTTACAACTTTGAGAAGTATTGAGCCTCAGACTATGACTTCATACTGGATTAATTTCCTTTGAAAGTTTTAGGATGATTACCCTTATGTGAGGGCTTGCAAGAATTTAAAGTGGAAGAATTTTTACAATAACAGGCAGAGACTACGCAAGTATTGACGAACGAAGGTAGCAACAGGGTAGGGAAAAATGACCATGTAAGACTTCTCATCTATATAATACTATTATTTTCATTAGACATTTTAGGTTAATGGAAGGATAGGATGGGGAGATGGGGACACACTACAACAACTATACCACAAGTTATGGATTTTCGAAGGGCGATGATTGCGAGAGCTTGACCACCCATCTCAGGTTGCAACACCTAAGTGAATATAGTATAAATCTAATGTAGTAGCAAATTTCCTAAACTAGCTTAAAGTAAGATGTAAAGTTTTATGGTGGTACAAAGATGAGACTTATTGGGAAGACTAGTACAAATGATAGGTGGCTAAAACTTGGTTTTGGACCAGGTTTGCACTCAAACCTGCTGTATTTGTTGTAGGAAACCCTTAACCAGTAGACACACTCCTATGTCTCTACTAAAATTCCTTTTTATGTAGAGGATTAGAAAGCTTCCATGTCTAACAATAAAAGCCACATATCCTTTAATTAAGACAAACTGTATCTATTATGGGTCAACCTTTCACTCTTTTAATTACAATTATTTATGATCACCACTTAACTTAGTAATTTATTGATGATCGTATTTATAGGTTCCTCTCCACGAGTTCTATACTATCCATTTCTTCCGTCATGCAGATTTCCACAACTTCAATAGGTAGTTTGTACCAATGGGGTTCGATGATTCTTATCTCAACAATAACTATATTTACTTTGCTATTGTATACATAGACGTGGAGAATAATTGTATCCATACTTCTAGCACTTTATAACTAATGGATTACTTCCACCAACCTTCTAATTTTTCATAAGGTAATTTATCCCTGAAAAGGATAACTCTGTGCCATTACTTTAAATGCTTCTACTAGCTCTGCATAAAGGATCTATCGGTTCAATTGTTGAACCTCATCTACCATTACTACATAATCATTGTCCTTCAACTTACATTGCATTTTCATGTCAAATCCTCTTGTAAAAGGAGTATCCCTAAAAAAAATTATCATTTAGGTATGTAGGAGGGACATATAGCATTTTTGTTAAATTATTACTCATATTAGGCAATGATTAGATTTCCTTTCTTCAAATACAAATTTTTGGATCTTACTATACAATTTTCCTCATTGTTTAGAAAGTTTATATGCTGCCTAAAAGCTTTAAAATGTCTTTTAATCACAATAAGTCTTCGATTAGTTTCCATTGGTTTGCTACTATCTTAACTAATAAATGAGATAGTTTTGATGAAATTAGAAAGTTTATTTATTTTAGCAGGTTGTGTTTTCTAAAAGGATTTTTAACTTTAGTTTGTTGTGCTAGCCTATGTTGCATAGTGGCATTTTATCAATGCAATAGAGTTTTTTTTTTTTTTTTTTTTTGGTTGTTGGGATTTTGAATTAAGGCAGTGTTACCATGCTACCCTTGATTGCTGCTTGAGTTGTCTTTGCTATATAGGCAAATCTTGAGGTTGATTTACTTAACCTTGAAGAGGTTTGCTATTATATTACAAAGGATGAAGTTAAAATTGAGGAAGTAAGGGATCTTATAGTCTTTCTTTCTTTCTGGACTATTAAAGTGATGATTATAAAGGGTACATTCCCAATATAAAATAACCATATATAGGTAAGGGTCTCTTACAACTCAGACTCATGTCCTTGTTCCTAAATTACCTTTGACAAGGCTGCATTTAATGATAAGGAAGGTAATCCACATATGAAGTATTAGTGTAATAACCTTAATATTCTACTAATTACTTATTTAAACCCTAACCTTAGTTAGTAATCTTATATTAGACATTTGCCCTATTTGATGGGATCCCTAATCAAGAATTACCTTCTTCCTACAAATAAAGAGTTTTTAAATCCTAATATTTCCTATTGAGTTTAAATGCTAAGATATTTTTGGTAAATCACACATATTGTCCTACTCATGCTTTTAAATTCTTTATATTATTTAGTTGTAAAACCACTTTAAGATTATCATGCCTTATTAACTTAATCAAAACAATTTTGATGTATATTTTAAATGAAAGTGATAATTAGTGGCTTTAACTACCATTAGCAAGTAAAATATACAGGGTTTATCTCATTAAACCAATTTAATTACAATTATCAAGTAGTGACCAACAACAAAAATAAATAAATAAATTGAAGAAATACACTTCATTTATGCATACTTAATATCTTTTTACAAGAGTCTTGTACCATTCAACTCTTCTCATATAATTCCTATTCTTCTCATCTTTCCACATACTGGGACCATTCTTGATATATTCTACTTAATCGTGCAAAAAGTCCAAAGGGGTATGAGTAGATGACTACAACTTGGCAAGTGGATATAAAAAAGGTTATTATAAATATTACAATAAAAATCATACTAACTAATATTAGGAATTTGCAAACTACCAAGAACTTTTATCAAGTTCTGGATTTACTTCCTCAACTTTTAAGGTAAGTTTTTTGCCTCTTTAAACTTTCGAAATGGGCATTGTTAGGGACAATTAAAATTTTCATGAATTTGGGAAAATGAGGAAATCTGCACACAGATATGAAAGTTTTGGAGGTAAATCTACACATAATGAAAGCTCGAGAAGTATTTTGGCAAGACCACTATATTGTTAATGGAAATGTCAAGGTCCTTAATTAGCTAATTTTAAAGTTTAAGCCAAAAAGCTCATATTGAAAGTTCAAGGGTGAATATGCTCCTAGGTAAAAAAGTTTAGGGGGTAATTTGTAATTTCCCCTTAATTTATTACAGTGAATTGTGTAATCAATCAAAGTGTCATTCGTGTGATATTGACCCGATACACTATGAGATTAAAGAAGTTAAACCCACTCTAATATGAGTTTCGAGGATGTTGGCTCAAAAATGTCATCTATCAAATCTATGAATATGCAATGGACAGCTGTCCTCCCAAGTTACATCTTAGACCATCTACTAATAGTTCTTAACCCATATTATGACCCCCTCTCTTATCACTTAGTTTAATATAGGTTAAAAGAAGACATATACTTGGTTTCTCACCTTAATGGGAGCAAAAATGCAAAATGCAATATCCTACACGAGACCAATTATTACTTTTGGTATATTCTTAATGATATGTTTTTAGTTAGGCAATCAAGCAAACAATTCACACCAATACAATAAGGTAAGTAGGCATCCAAAATCAAAGCAAGATTATCAACCATGTACATTCTAGAATTAACTTATAAGTAGAAACAATTATAATGTAAATAATATCTCTTTTAACAATTACCATATAAAGTGAACCACTATCAAAATGCTGTTCAAATCAATCCTTTCCTTGGAAATACTAAGTAACAAAATTTAGGAAGAGCTTTTAAATATTCGAGTTCAACAATATTATTGATTTTAGCATTTTCTTTATAATAGACGGCTGGATCAAAAAATTCTAAAGGAGATATACATAAAAATTAATTTAAGCTTTATAGAGGTTAGCTATTTCTTAGGTATTAATTATATGCTCTTTGATAATTAGTAAATAACTAAGACATTCTTAATCTTGGTTAGTTATAAATATAGATTTAAGTTATATAAGCCATATACAAGGTAATTAGTTTGTAATAAGAAAAATAGTAAAATATGTTATAATTTGATAAATCCTATACCTAAGCTTTATAAAGAATGTTTAGAAAGTATTCGAAAAGTTTTTTGCATAATAAAGCCATACTATATTTTAATATACGAATTATATACTAATTATTATTACTTAAACTAAAAAATATAAGATTAGTTAGTAAAACAAGTATACAATCAAGAAAAATTCTAAAATAATTTATGAGAGATGTAAAATTAATAAAGTTACCTATATAAGAATTTTTCAAAAGAAGCTTGTAGTTCTTAGAATAATTTCTACACACCATGGCCAGAACCACCACCTTCGACCGCCACCAACCACCAACATGTTGACCTAAAGAGGGAGAAGAGGCCAAAAAGGGGGGGGGGGGGGGGAAGGTTTGAATACTGCAAAGTTTCACAATTTTTTTTTCTATTCTTGAATCGAGTTGTACAAATTTCTAAAGAAGGTTTAGGTATTTACATGTTTTTTGAGGTTCTAAAAAAATGCCATGTGTTCTTTTGATTAATTGAATGATTAATCAATAATAATCTGTTCTGATCCTTCTTTTCAATAATTTATAGGCAAGTATATTTATCATTCATAGCATAGTTGACAAGAATAGGGTCGTCCTACAAGGATCGAATAAACTATTAGTAATAATTTATTTCTGTATTATCTACCCTTGATTATATTAAAAAAAATCTATTTACAAATATCTCTATGATTAATTCTTATTTTTTTACTCTTAAGACAACACAATAATAAGACATAACAATTCAATATTATTCAAACTCATGTAAACAACAATTTCTCCACAAGAATATCGCTATAGTATAATTCAAAAGATAATCTCAATGATTGCTCATATTCAATTAATCCATAAGATTCCTAAAATAGATTAGTATCTCTTTCAAGGCTACTAATCACTACTATCTTAAATCTACCTATTAGAATATCTTCTAATTAGTAACAATTTAATGATTGCATTATTGAACAATGAATCTTATATGAATATCAATTATACACGGAAGACTCTTGTATCATTATGTCTAGCAATAATTCAAACATGCCTTTCTTATTACAATAGATCTATTCAAATATAGAATTTATCAATCAACATATATGAAAGCAATCATAGAATCAATATTTCGGATATATCAATCTATGAAATAATACAAAACTCGTAATCAGACCTAAAAGAACTTGAGACTTCATTAAAGTTGCAATTAAGTATATGAGATATAGTGATATCTTGGGTTCTTGTTGTTTAGATGATAGATTTCTACTCCTTCGTTACACAACTATCAAAAGCACCAAACATCTATTACAAATCAGTACTATAATGGAAGGAATACATATGAGTGAACGAATATTGAACTCTCTTCTTGCTTGTTGCTTTCTTTTCTTGAAAGCTCTATTTTTTTCCTTTCTTCTAGATTTCTATTTTAAGTTTTAATGTAGGGAAATTAATGATCTGCGTATTGTTTTCTGTTTTTGAACCCTACAAATATATTTATACTTGTCAAATGTCAAATAGGACCTTAAATTTGGATAAGCTTAAGTTCTTGGATATGTTTACACATTTGATCGAGTCTTTGAAAAGTCACGAGGTAAACATAGATAGCTTTATTCGGCTAGGCATCTCCTTAGGTAGTTATAACTATCAAATTCATCATATTAGAGAGGGAACACGGTTAGAGCACAACGTAATATATCCAATTGTGCTTCTCATAGGATGTTCCACACATCTTATCATTAGCATAGCACAGGTGGAGCATGATTATTTATATCTCCTCGTGTATCTCTCTGTCTTTAATATTTACCAACCCAGGTTCGTCAGGTATTAACATGACTATTTCCTATCTCATCGAAGCACAACTTTGTTCATCATGTCACTTATTCTTCATGAAACACGGTGGAAACATGACTTGATGTATTCAGCTGTGTTTTTCTCCATTGATTCTTCATAGCTTTTGCCAGGGAAACATGGGTAAAGTATGATTGAATGTATTTCCTCTACTTCTTTTTTATTTTGAATCCTCAATAAATGATTTTGGTCCAACATAAGCACGGGTAAAACACGTTGATGGCATCCCCCCATGTTCTTATAAGTCTTTATTATTTTATTCACTTTGACTCCAATTTTGATTATCTTGGTCAACTTCACTCCCAAGCTCTTTTTACTTTAAAAAATAGAAATTTGACCAAATCAAGTGCCAAATCTTAACAATATTTTATTATTTACTACAATCTATCCTATCAAATATAGACTAAACACATATATTGCCTTCTTTTGCATGAAAAATTGTGGGTGGCTTTCTAATATTGTGCCATGTGTCTTCAAACTTTGTGGTAATTTTTGGCCACTTGCGATTTTTTTTTTTGTGAATTTTCCTTAATTTCGAACCTATTTTATAATTTTTATTAATTATTTATTTATTGAACTTGTGAAATTTTACTTCTATGATGAGACCTTTTTTTTTTACATATAAATGAATAGTGTTGGATCTTTAATGATTTTTGTCCATATCTACTGTAGTTTTGGTACATGTGGACTAATTTTAAGGTTGGGGTCCATGTTTTTATTTGGAAAGATTATTATTAATTTATTTTTTCTTAAATATTTTTGTTATGTAAATGGGTGACATTATCATCTATTGATATTACTTCATTTCTCTATGTGTGTTTTTCCTTTTATTTTTAGTTGTGATTTTATTATTTGGTCCTTTAGAAACTTAATTATTTACATGTATGGGGCAAAATAGTCTTTCTATGCCAATGTTGTTGTTGTTGTTACCACTGATTTAAGCCTAAATAAAGTGCGTTTTACATTATTTCAATAGTTCTTATGACTACTAAGTTATCGATTAACAACTTCTAAGTTTGGCTTCTAATCGATATTTATAAGAACTCATTGTTTAGGTATATACTTTGATTAAATCCTAATTAATATAACTCCTTTAATCGATCTAGTTTCTTGGTTCCTATTTTTCTCATAGGGTCTCACAAATTGTACCCTCAATTTGGCTATGTATATGTTGGTCAAATCCTCCCTAGTCCAACCACACAGGTTAACATACCTTTGATAATTGGAGTAGAAATGCTTAAAAGGGACCACATTCAGATCTCAACATTAAATTCAAATTTAGTGACAAAGTGGATGCTTACAATTCCCATATTCTTGACTTGTGGAAGCATCACACCAAGACATTTCTAATCCTATCTTCACTTACCAGGTAGGTTTTGATAGCCCTAACTTCAATGGTGGTGGTTAAGCAACATAGATTTTTTCAACAACCAATTAACTATAGAAGATTTAAACTCTATGTGGTTTTTCTTTTTAAGTAAAAATGATAGACACACTAATTTTTCCTTTTATTTTTTTAAAAAATTATGTTAGTTCGATTTCAATTAGTAGATATGTAGAAATGTTAAGAGGAACCTCAAAATTTGTAATAAAAAAGGATAAATTACACTAGAATGTATTAATATTTAAGGGGTGAATTTATTTAAGGTTTTAATGTTTTGAGTAGTTAAAAAGAGGCACAAGCATTTTACAAAGTGAATCGAATGGGGTATTAACATTTTGTAAAATTCATTTGAGGTATCAATGTTTGGATTATTTTACGATAAACTTCTTTAATTTTCCTCAATTCTCAATTATTAATATCTTATTTTACTTATTTTACAGAACGTTGATTCAATTTTTTAACTAGTCAAAGTTTAACCCTCAAATATTAACTCCTCTTTTCAATCACTCAAAATGTTGATACTTAAATGAACTTACTATCATGTATTTATAATTTTTTGATGTAATTTACCCTAATAAAAAATCCTTCCCTCCCTCCCCCAATGCTTGTTTCAACTTCTTTTGTGAAAAACCCACATGTAACTTTTATGAATTGCAATGATAGTAAAGTTTAACATCCCCCAGTGATTATAGTGTTGAAATTAGTTAATAAAACATCAAATTATTCTTTTGGTTTACATTTCAAATATATACATGTCTACTTACACATGTATAGCTTGTATATATATAATAATCATATGTACATGAACAAAACTAAATATGTGTAGTTATGTCCATTTCATCATATATCATATTCGTTCAATAATATAAGCATATTTAATTTATTATTGATTTCTTCTTTCAAAAAAGAATATATTTGTGGGTTGTCAATGGCCTTGTAACCTAATGGTATCCGATGTAGATCCTCATCTTTGAGATATTGAGTTTGATTTCTCGCATTAATACACTGTAATGGTCCTATGTGGCTGCTTATAATAACTCTTGTGGCCCATAAAAAAAAAATGCACACACACACACACACACATATATATATATATATATCTATGGGTCCATTCGTTGAGGATTAGAACCAAAACCATGGGAATCATTATTCCATCACCCAACTCCTAAGATTTTGATTCTTGTTCCCAAAAACGCAACCATTAACTGCTGGTTTGCATCCGATTCTACTCCTGAACCAATGATGGTGCTATATACATGCATGTACAATGGGCAGAAATAGGGGTATAATCGAGTAAGTTGTTATAGGGTTTCTGACCCATTCAATTCGTTAAAAACCTTATAGAGTTTTAGGGTTGGGTTTGAATATATAGTAAAAACCTTATAGGGTTATAAGGTTGGGTTTGGATATATAAAAAACCCAATGGATACTTGGCAACTCGGTATTATAATTTAAAAAAATAAATAAAATAAAAACACTACTAAAAGGGCAGAGAGAAGAAAGAAGACAAGAATGAACTACCATCTTTTTTATCTCCTAAGGATATTTTTTTTTTCTTTTATGTTTGCTAAACTAGTTATGGATTTTAAAACTTTTTTTTTTAAATTTTGTTTAAATCATGTTTGTTGTGGAGATTAATATTATTTACTCTCTGTTATATTTTTGTTCTAGTAGGAGATCTAATTTAACCATGTTTTTAAGATAATATATGATGACAAAATAATATATTTATGTTTTTAAATATTGCATAATAAATATGGTTTGCTATATTTTCTATCAATTCTACATGCATCTTTTTTCATTTTTGAATGGATAGGAAACTTATGTTAGAAACACTAGCTTTTCTAAAATTAATTATTAAAATTTGAAAATAGGTTTACAAAAAGAGGGTTAAAGTGTTATAGGATTGGGTTTTGAGTTCTAAATCAAACCCTATAGGGTAGCAGGTCGAGTTTTAGGTTTATATAATCCACTTGAAACACGACCCAATTACATCCGTAGGTGGAAGAGTCGAGTGTAAATCATATATCGTTGAGATTGAGTCCAAATGTTATGTAAATTAGTTGAAAAGTGTCATGTATCAAATTCAAATTCAATTTGAATAGATTTGTTTTAAATAATATTAATATCTAAAATTCAATTAATACTTAAACTACATATTAGAGTTTATTAAGCTAAATATTGTAAAACTTAAATCCAAACTCATAAATTAGTAAATTACTCGCTTAATTTGAGCTTGAAAACTCGATTTAAGAAGTTAAGCATTGAACTCATCACCGGAGGTGAGGAAATGAAATATAGCATTTAATCTCTTGCTCATTAAGGTCTGCTTGGATTATTTAACTTTTATTTGTATCTTATTTGCAACTGAGCTATATCTGTCTCTTATCTGAAGTTGATCTGTATGATTTATATTTAGTTTGTTTATCTGTTTACGAGTAAAAATGTTTCTTTATCATCTGTATTTGTCTCTTAACAAATAGTTTATTTGAAAATGATAAAAATAAGATATCCAAATGACTAGAATAAGATAAATCAAACAGACCTATTTTGATCATTTAATTTTTATCTGTATCTGTATTTGTATCTGTCTGTTAACTGTATTTGATCTGTTTATAAGAAAAAATGTCTATTTTTCATTTGTATTTATTTCTCAACAAATATTTATTTAAAAGTGATAAAAATAAGATGAGAAAACTACTTAAAAAAAAAAAGGGAAACAATAAGACCCTATGATATCACAAAATATGCCTTTGAGCATGCCATGGCAATTGCAGACAAGATAAAAGTTTTTTCTAGTCAAAGTCAAAGGGCATTTATATAAGAATCGGAGCAGCAACGACTACGAGTGAGCCCATGCTAACTATTTAATGAACCAAAAGCATTAAACATTGGTACCACCTCGGAGAGACGAATTGTCCTTTTTCTCACGTTTACAATTCCATTTTATAGGGAAATTCATTGTCTATGTATGGTATACCTACACCGACAATTGAAGGCCGGCTGATCCAACGATTGTTTGGCGGAACCGTAACTGACTCGTCCGTAGGTCAGCCGGCATCAAGCTACAAGCAGAAGCATATTGTGTTTCTTCCCTTTTTTTTTTTTTTTTTTTTAAGTGAGGGTGGTAAATGATTGTGCATGACCGGTTTCGGATTAATGAAACTAACCGTACTTTGTTCTAACGTCCATTGCTGCCCAAAAATTAAAATTTGTAGTTAAGCCAACACCTTGCATCTATTTTTGTTATGAATAACAAAAGAAAAAGATCCATGTCCATATGGTCCCACTGCAAGAAGAATTAATATAGCAAAAAGGAGAAAAAATAAAAAAAGATTTATTAGGAAGTACATGATAAATAAAATATTTATAAAATTGTGGATTATAATTATTTAAAAAACTATTATTACCACTTTTATTTCTTTAAAGATAATTAGTATAGATAAGATGTACATTATCCACCGAGTTACTTAAAACTCCACACTTTTACTAGCTAAATAGCTAATATATACTTAAAAAAAAACACTAAAGATATATGACCTTGCCAAATGATGTATCATGAAACCTTTTTCATAATAATGAGAATAATAGAAATAAAGTTCGATTACAATTGAAATTCAAAGCATAAACAAAGAAAAATTTGGAATAATGCAATATATCAAAGTGAAAATAAAGATGAATCCAACCCTTCTAAACTAAAATCTAACAAAGCTCAAACGTTCATCATTGACCCAACCGTACTTGTCCATGAAAGGATTGGCTAGGGTTTCTGGAGGATACCTCTCCATGCAATCACTCCACACATTAGGTTCCTCCAAATCCTTCACCACTTCCCAAACACAATTGTTACACTTAAACCCAGCCCCTAAACTTATCATCATAATCTTGTCACCTTTCTTCAGCCTCTTCTTTGCCTCCATGTATCCCAAAACATACCACAAACCCCCGGCCGACGTGTTCCCGAACCGGTGTAGTGCCATCCTAGCCGGTTCGAGATCATATTCATTAAGCCCTAGGCTCTTGCCAACCCCATCAATCACCGCTCGTCCGCCCGGATGCACACAAAAGTGTTCGATCCCGGCCTTGAGATTCAACCCGATTCCGGCTCCCACCTTCGGTTTGGTGGAATTTTCCGCATTCTAGATGTGACCACATAGCGGACCAACTCAGGTAGTGGCAATATTTGGGGCACAAGCACTTTTAGGTTTTTAGTAAATGCCTCAGCAGCAGACCTGGTCAAGTCCTTAGTGAGCCTAAAACCCTTGTTCCCTAAACCATCCTCTGACTGGATGCAACACTTATATGCTAAATCGTTGGACCCTAAATGTGTACGGACGAGACAACTTAACCTGAACTTGGCTTTATCTTTCAAAGAACTGTTGTTGGTCAAGAGCATAGAGCACCCACCTATACGAAACAAACAGTTGGATAAGAGCATCGATTTTTCCTTCCCACAATACCAATTCGGGCCCATGGACTCGGTACTGACAACTATGGCATATACATTCCTATATATCATGAACAAATTGTGGACTAGGTCAATTGATACTAGGCTTGCACTACACCCCATCCCTGATAAATTGTATGATTTCACATCCTCCCTCATTTTATACCGATTGATTATTCGAGATGTTAGTGATGGTGATGGCGACAACAAAGAGACATTAACGACTAAGATGTCAATATCCGAAGGTGAGATTTTGTTTTTCTCGAAAAGTTTGTCTAGTGTGTCGAAAATTATGTCATCCATCTCGCTAATGGCGTCGGTGTGAGTGTGCTTACCTTCCCGGCCCGAGACAATACATCTCGGGCCGTAAGTATCCTCACCAATGCCGGAGCTGACCATGGTCTGGAGGAGGAATCTGTACTCTTCCAAGCCCAAGTTTCTGTTTCTAAAGACGACTTTGGCGGAAGATTCGGTGCCTAGCTTAATGTCATCGCTAGGCTTGTGGCACTCGTAAGCAATCATGTAACAAGTAGCTCTCCATTTGGAGAGCACCTTATTGCACATGTATATTATAGCACAAAAAAGAGGAAATATGTAGAAAGGGATTGGTGTAATGAGTTCCATTCTTTTCGGAGAAAAAGAGAGAAAGCCAAAGGGTGCTTTAGCAATGTGGTCTTTGTGGAGTCATAGATTTCCTTTGATTTGTTGTCCATTGTTAGTCATATATAGGAGGAAAAATATTTCAGTCCGGAAATGCTGTCCCTTTCTTATTTTAAAAAATAGATACTTAATATGTGTTAAATAAATTAAAAAAAAATAAATACTTTCTTAAAATAAAATAAACAGTTATTATCACTCAATGTATATGTTTTGTGTTATTATTACTTAGAACAAGCTATGACAGACGAAGCTTTTCCTATATAGGAGTATTATTACGTACAGCATTTACTTCAAACATCATTGAAAACGACTAGTGCACCCTAGCTACTGGCCGAAAATTAAATTTGTGCTGTGCTCCCTTAATATCACTGTTTTTTCATCAACACCTTGATTAATATTATAACACAAATAAGAAATAAAAGTGGTCCCACATGTAGAATTATGTATATGTCCCTATCTACACTTTTAGGAGAAAATATTATTATAGATAGACTCTTTAAGATGCTACTCACCCTTGCCATGGATCTTTTCTCCTTAGTTACAGTTTTTCATTGATCTCAAACTTTAAAAACAACAGAACGAAAAAGATTTGGCTCCATTTAACCAATCCAACCAAGTGAAATAGAAGAAATGGTATGATTATCGATTCACTCAAATAAAAATTATTCAAATACAAACTATATAAACATAATTATTAAATTATTGATGTTAAATCTTATCTGTTAAATGTGATTTTTAAATTTATACATGGATCATATTTTTAACATATGATTCATGTACAAATATAATTCGCATATAACACATACGATTCATATATAGCCGTCATATGTGAATCGTGGCTCTTATATGCTATTCATATAAAATATACATGAATCGCACTTATAAGATGTGAGCATTATAACACTTTTGATAAATCGTATCTTGTAAAAGCGACTCATGAAGAAAAATATGAATCATATTTCTCATACGCGATTTTGTATCGATATTTTGGTAATTATTTTTATATAATTTATATATGTGTAATTTGTTTTTTAAAAGTTAGTAGACATCCAAAAAAATCCACGAGATGGACAAAAGATATATTGAGAATGGATTATTATTAATAACATTTTTGACAAACAAATAATTCTAATATTATAAGAAGCACGTCCTGTATTATTGTGATGGGAAGAAGGCAGGTGTGATCTGTTACACGTTATTTTGGGCGTTTTAACTGGAGTTTTTGGAATTATCGCATGTACGAAATCGAGACCACAAATTTGTAATATACTTCACTCTATGAAAAATGTTGATAATGGGAAATTTTTTTTATCCTTGTGTAACACTAAATCAGTTTTTTATATAAAATATACATCTTATCTTTTTAACTTGATTTATCATCTGTTGCAAAGGTTTTCTTTTTCTTTTTTAATAAAGTTAATATGTTATTGGCCAATCTAGGTTGAAATGGGCAATAAATCATCTTAGAAAATTATTAAAATAGTTTATTAATGTAAAAGGCGATTTAAAATGGTATTAGAGAAACTTTTTCTAGGCGTGGATAATTTTTAGAAGATTAGATGATTATAGTAATTTAAAAATTCTGACTCATTCTATAATTCGGATAGGTATTTAAAAATAACACCTACCGACGTTTTGTCGTACCACCGCGCGCCCATGGTTTTTATGCTTCTTCCCCCTCGAAAGCAGATTAAAATATATGCTGTGTATTCTGATGCAGTTAAATAAATTTAAAAAATAAAATTATCTTTAAAATAAAGTAAATAATTATTATTATTTAATATACACATGTCGTCATGTTATTAATATATATGACATAACAGTGAAACTTTTTTCTGATATTTATTTCTTTCCAGCCGACAGCCAATGAAAAACCGAGCAATGGACATGGCCAAACTTTTTTTTTTTTTTTTATTTGCGCCCTTTATATCCCCCTTCCCGGACTTAATATCAAACTTGATACATCAATTTTCATAAAATATACAATAAATTACCTATATTTTTAAATAATAAATTTAAATATGAATTATCTTATCGCGTAAGCTATTATTATCCGTTGTAATAGCTCAGTTTTACTTTTCTCTATTGGTGCCTTCGACCAATCGTATGTGACATGTGTACAAATACATAAAAAATAAAATTACAGTCTAACATTTTAAAAACATTTGCACATAGAAATTGAAAAAGATGACATAAAAAATTAAAAAGAAAAAAAGGACAAAAGAAAAGGCAAGAAAAAAACAAAGTAAAACAATGAAGTTCTAAACCCTGATGTGTGAAATTAGAGCAAAGAAGTTCTAAATCCACACCGTCACCATCTAAGTCCACATCCATCTCCTTCTTTTCATGGCAATCCACTAACCAGTAGCAAGATTATGCTAAACAAAGACAACAAAGTAAGGGTGTTGAAGATTAGGAATTGACGCAACATAAGCATAGAAAACAAAGAATTGCAATGACAAGCAAGTCTTTCAAAGAGAAATTCTCTGGTATTAGGGTTTCAAATTGATAGAATAATAGTTGTCCATATAAAAAGACCTAAAAGATTATTTCTGTTCTCAAAAGGATAAAGAAAAATCTAAATAAAACAATAAAAACATGCAAGGATAAAGGTTGGTATAAAGTTGCCAGCCTTTACAAAGATAGGCCGGCGGCCTTTAAAATGAAGATGCCATTGTATGGGTCTACGTCGGCCCAAGGCCGATGGCTCAGGGTCGGCTTAGTTGCCTGCAACTCCTTCAATTTTTCCTTCTTATTCAAGTACGCATCCACAATCTCGCCTGCATCAGTCTCCTCCACTTGGGAAAAACTTATCCTCAAGTTTGATTGAAGATCCGGATAGAATGGAACATCAGAATCGTGGAATAGGGATAAATTCACCACAAGAACTGTTTTGGAGATACCCATACTTTTCGGTAAGTTCACCACATAAGCATTGTCATTTATGTGTTGAAGCACTACATAAGGGCCATATTTCTTTGGCTAAAGTTTGCTGTAAGTGCCTGCTGGAAAACTCTCTTTGCGTAAGAAAATCATAGCCTGATCACCAACCTAGAACACCTTACATCTCTTGTGTTTATCGATAGCTTGCTTGTATTGCTTATTCACTTCTTCTAGCCATTGTTTCACCTCTTTCTGCACATCAATCACTTGCTCCGCCATATGCTTGGTTGGAATATTAACACTTTCTCCCTTAGGCAGCTTAAGGAAATCAAGAGTGTGTTGTGTTGTGTTACCTTAGTGTAAACGACCGAGATAAGAGATCGTTTAGTTACACTGTGAATAGCACTATTATAAATAAACTCAGCCTATGGAAAGATAATATCCCGTTGCTTCGGCCTGTCATCGCAAAGACTGCAAATCAGATTTCCTAAAGTTCGGTTGACCGCCTCTGTTTGGCCGTCAGTTTGTGGATGGGTTATGCTGCTGAACTGCAAAAAAGAACCAAACAACTTCCATAATGTTTTCCAAAAGTAACTCAGGAACTTGCTATCTCGGTCGGAAGTGATGGTTTTGGGAACTCCATGCAAATGGACAACTTCGTTGAAAAACAACCTAGCACATCAATTGCGTCAGTAGTTTTCCTGTAATGAATAAAATGTGATATTTTGGAAAATTTGTCAACTACCACAAAAACAAAATCGACTCCTCTCTGTTACATGGCAATCCCAGCACAAAATCCATGGACAAATCCTCCCAAATATTTTTTGGAACTAATAAAGGCATGTATAATCTAGTATTCTTAGACCGGCCCTTTGATCTCTGACAGACATAACACTATTCTACAAATCTACTCACATTTTGCCTGAGCTGTGACCAATAAAACCGCTCCTTTATTACTGCTTGTGTTTTGCCACGCCCTAAATGACTAGACAATCCACTTCGATGCAGATTACTAGTTACCTACTCTCTCAATGAAGTTCTTGGTAGATATAACTGGTTCTCATGCATCAAATAACCATTAGATAAGTAAAAACCAGAAACATACTAATCATTTCCTGGCGCCATATTTTGAAAAATCCTCTTCATGCCCATACTCATCTTTAAGCTGCTCAAAACCTAAAATCTCTTGACTCAAAGTTAGGAACAAAGTAGCTTGCCTGCTTAAAGCATCTGCGACTTTATTCTGAGCTCCTGATTTATGTTGTAGTTTGAAAGGAAACTTCCATAGAAACTAATACCATCTCACATGTATGCCACTGTTTATCCTTTTCTCACTATTTAAATGCTTTAAGGCCTCATGATCTGAGTAAAAAACAAATTCTTTGCCAATTAGATAATGCTCCCAGGTTTTAAGAGCACGCAATACTAAATAGAATTCATTATCATAAGTGTTCCACTTTCACCTAGCATTACTAAGCTTCTCACTTAAAAATGCAATTGACCTCTTTTTTTGGGAAAGAACAACTCATATGCCCACTCCACTAGCATCATAATCCACTTCAAATAACTTCTCAAAGTTTGGAAGAGCAAGAATTGGCGCCGTACTCAATTTCTCCTTCAATACTGCAAAGCTAGTAGCTGCCTCATTAGACCACAGGAATTTTCTCTTCTTCAAACATTCTATCATGGGTGCAGCAATGGTGCTGAAATTCTTAATAAACTTGCGATAGAAAGTCGTTAAACCATGAAAGCTTTGCAGCTCAAAGACATTCTTTGGAGTGGCCCAATCCTTAATTGCCTGAACATTTGTCTTATCAACCCGTATACCATCAGCGGAAACAACATAACCCAAGAAAAGCAATGTATTTGTCATAAAATTGCACGTTTTAAGGTTAATTTACAACTTATGCTCCTGTAAGGCTGTTAGTACACTCTTCAAATGTATTAAGTGCTCATCTTCACAAGAACTATTGATCAGAATATCGTTGAAATATACCACCACAAATTTACTCAAAAATGGTTTTAATACCTAGTGCATTGGTCGCATGATCGTACAAGGGGCATTAGACAGCCTAAATGGCATGACTAGCCACTTGTACAATCCTTCCTTCATCTTGAAAGTAGTCTTCCACTTGTCCCCAGGTTTGATCTTAATTTGATGGTATACATTCTTCAGGTTGATCCTGGAAAACCATTTAGCCCCATGTAGCCTGTTAAGCATATCATCCAACCATGGTATTGGAAATTCATATCCCATAGTGATCTGGTTTATAGCCCTACTATCTATACACATTCTCCAGCTTCCATCCTTTTTGGGCGTTAGTAAAGCTGGAACTGCACATGGGTTCATAGTCTCCTGAATCAAACCCTTCCTCAATAGCTCCTCAATCTTGTCCTTGAGAATCTCACTCTACTTTGGATTCATCATGTAACGTGGAAGACTAAGGAGACTAGCTTTAGGAATAAGATCTATTTGGTGCTGGATGTTCCTCGATGGTGGTAACAGTTGGAATACCATCTGGCATAAATTCCTTAAATTCCTTTAACAAAGGGTGCACTAATTCTTGTTTCTCCTCTACTTGTAACTCAACATCATTCATCAGGACCTGGTTTACAATCATGGCATGCACTTGCCTAGTTTCTTTAATCTCAGCTCCAAAATCCTTCACCATAGACAAAAACATACTCTTATATGGTAAAGTAGTATTATTTTTCAATGGTAGCAAAGTAGACTTCACTCCTTCCTTTTCCAACTTATAAACATTACTCTTACCTGAATGTTGTGCATCTACATCGTATTGCCATGGTCTACCAAATAGGAGGTGACACATATCCATATTAACAACATCACAATACACAACATCATGGTACTTACCTATGGAGAATGGAACCTTACAACGTTTTGTTACTTCAATTTTTCCTATAGCCAACTGAATCCACCCCAATGTATAGGGATTCAAATGCTTCTCTACTGGCAATTTCAGTTTATGCATTGTCTTCTTCCCTATTATGTTCTCACAACTACCGCTATCAACAATTACACCAAACACCTTACCATCAATAGTATATCTAGTTCTGAATAACTGGTGGCGCTAGGTATGATCTTCACTCTTTGGAGTCAACATCCACCTCCAAACAACATATACCCCTTCATCTTCTTCTTCATACTCCTCCTCCTCATCTTCATCAGCTTCACGACAAATCCCCTGATCATCCTCTTCTCTTTCCATAATATTAACAGTCTTCCTCTTAGGACACTCATTAGATTTATGCCCTGGTTGACCACATCGGAAGCACTTCCTAATGATCGGTTTTGCATAAGGATTATATACTTTCTTACCCTCTTTATCTTGTCCCTCAATCATAGGATGTTTTTCTGCAGCCTTATCCTCTGGGGTTCAATTCTTAATACTGTATCCTCGATTCGACTGCTCCTCCAAACCCTTAGTTTTCTTAATACTGTATCCTCTGAACATACATTGGATCTATACCCATCAAAATTTCTTTTCCCCCATTCTTGCTACATTAACTCAACTTTCAAGGCTAGCTTTTTTCGCCTCACTCAAAATATGAATAACTTGAACCCTGATTTTAACCCCTCTAGATACCGAGCCACTTGCTGACCTTCAGACTCTAAGAGATTGTTTCGTTTTGCTAACCTCATGAACTCGACACTAAATTCATGAACACATCAACTTTCTTGCTGGCATCTCTAATATTGCTGGAATAGAATCCATTCGTAATCCGGTGGTAGGAATTCCATTTTCATCAGATACTTTATTCGGTACCAAGTACGAACTAGCCCTTTTCCTTCCAGTTCTCTTCTATATTGAATCTGCTCCCACCATGCAGAAGCCATCCCTTTTAAATGACATGCTACTAATCTCACTCGCCTTTCTGGAGGAGCCTCCGCATAATCGAAGAATCGGTCAACATCTACAACCCAATATAAAAAGTCCTCAATTCCTAGATTCCCATTAAAATATGGGATGTCAACCTTCAATTGAAATTCTCCACCATCCTTATCATCATATCCATCTCTTCTATACCCTTCATATTACTGATAGCGAAAATTCCCGGTGTCTCTATCATCAAAATCATTCCTTCTTCGACTACCATAAGGTAGATTGCAATCGAACTGAGATGGTTCCACATCGCTTTCTTCAGAGTCCTCTTCATAGATTGGTTACCTATGTGTAGGAATCGGTCTATCAATAGGTTCACCATGAGCTATATCGTCCTCAACTTCTATTATCATTCCTTCTCCTGTTTGCATCGATCCCACAAGCATCCAATGATTCACAATCTCCTCAAAGCGTTCCTTAAAACACTGAAACATGTGATCCATTCGTTGCTCTAGACGTCACTCTAATAGTTGTAACGCCTCATCCTCCTGAGGGGCTCTACTCCCCTGAACACCGTCACGGAGAGTACCGCTATCGCCATTAGTAGCCATCCCACTTTGATACCACTTGATGCAGTGTAAGTGTAGAAAATAAAGAATTGCAATAACAAACAAGTCTTTCAAAGAGAAATTCTCTAGTATTAAGGTTTCAAATTGATAGAATAATAGTTGTCCATAACAAAAGACCTAAAAGACTATTTATAGTTTCAAAAGAATAAAGAAAAACCTAAATAAGACAATAAAATACACAAGGATAAAGGTTAGTAAAAAGCTGCTAGCCTTTACAAAGATAGGTTGGTGGCCTTTAAAATGAAGATGCCACTATATGGGTCTATGCAGCCCCAAGGCCAGCGGCATAGGGCTGACCTAGCTGCCTTCCACTCCTTCTTCGATTTTTTCTTCTTGTTCAAGTCCGCATCTGCAATCTTGTCTGCATTAGGAACTAACCATATCCTCTAGGAAGATTAGTAGCAATGACAACTGTCCTGGCTTTGTGGGATTTCACATTTTTATCTATATTGTCTGTGGGTGCTGTGAAGTCATCTTGCTAAAAAATGCCCGACGATGACAATGTGGCTTGGCTTGGAATGCTGTAGTAGCAATGACTAATGAGACTACCATTAAAGCACTCCTCTTCCAATAGCCAATCTATGTGTTTGTGTTTTTTCTTTCAAAGGAGTCCTAGCTTTATTATCAGGAATGATTTCAATTGTGTTATGGTCATTGAAGATCAATGAATCTTCAAAAATTTCAACAACTGGAGGTATCTGTAAGAAGTGCTTGATTTCCATGTCTCATAAATCTTTTGGTCCTTGTGATAAAACATCAATCACTGTAAATGTAATTTAGAAAGCAAGATTAAGGTTTAGAAGTCCTTCTTTTTACTTTTACTTTTTCTTGCTTTTTGTTTAGTCCTTATTACCTTCTTATTTTTTTTTTTCAACTTCGATCTGCAAATGTTTAAAAAAAAAAAGCCAATGTAATTATATTTTCGTGCATTAGTATACGTGTTGTCACATGATTGCTTGAGGGCACCAGCAGGAATAATTGAGCTAAAACTGTTAGGGTGGATAGTATTAGTGGATATGATAAGTCGATTTGGGTATTAAATTGATGAATTAAAAGTGTAAGTTGTTGTTTTCTAAGCAAATTTTGAAGCAAAAGTTTTATTAGTTTGGCTCTAAGGATCACTTAGTAATTTTGATTCTCAATTTTTGAAACCCCTAGCCACATGGTAAGTCCCTTGCCAATAAATGGAAATTAGAGGGAAAACTTTGTATTTCATGGTAGAAAAATAAAATTTTGCTTTTCATTTAACATTTAAGATAAAACTTTTACATTGTGCTTGATTTATTAGAATAGAATAAAGATGAAAAAGAACAACAATTCTTTTTTTTTTTTTATAATTATGAGTTGTTAATATGGACTAGAGATTTTCAAGTTAAGTCCAACCCATTATCCCCTTGAGTCGACTAGTTAGGCCAATATCTAGTTCACATCAATGACAACCTAAAGCCTTGGTTGGACGTTTTTTTACCTTCACTTGGCAGACTAATCGACTCCTACAGCGCTTAATCCACCCTCTGCTAAGTGTCTCTCGGTATATTATCTTTAGTTGAGCTTGGCATGTGTAAACGTAGATTAGTGAGCTCGCCCCACATCCACCGTAACCGTCATTAACCGCTCACTCGCCGACTCTCCCATGATCCCACAACGCACTCAATTATCGAGGATTATTCGATTATAAATAATATTTCCCCCCTTCTCAAGAATAACAGTGTCCTGGGCCCAATCCTAATATGCCATTAATTGTGTTTTGTTTGTAGGCCTATTATCTACTAAAGTCCAGGCCAAATCATCTATATTCACCCTTTACCAAATTAATTAGAACTAGTGATAGGAGTTTTTTTTTTTTTTTTTAAGTAATAATAATCCTTTTGGTGAAAGAAATGAATATGGATTCTTTATCTATCTCATGTCATATTGAATAGATATTTTTTATAGTAAAATTTTGTACAAATAAAATAAGAAAATATGTTTTCTGTAATAATAAAAGTAAAATACTAATTTCATTCCTATCAATTAAATATAATTTTAGTTTTAGGATATGCACTTCTTTAAGCTAGATGAAAGGTAGAGCCTTGTAAAGTGATTATATGACATATGATCTGATAACACTCAACAATTATAGTATACAATAATTAATTTCATGTCATTTATTGATTACATTGTATATCAATATATATTAAATAAATAAATCAAATTATTCAAACAAAAGGAAATGAATTAATGTAGTAACTCCAAGTCATTTATTAAGTATGAAAGCATTAATATATTAAAAAAAATTAACCAAAACATTGATAATAGTAGCGAGGAAATATATTTTATAAATTTACCTTTTCTCTCTCTTTTTTGAAGTTAAAAAAAATATAATCAATCCTAACAATTAATATGTTGTTAAGGCTTATAGCTTAATATAGCATGAGCACCAGTCCATCGATAGGGATGTAACCGGGTTGGCTCTTATAGGGTTCCGACCCACCCGACCCGTTAAAAACCCTATAGGGTTATAGGGTCGGGTTTGGATATATAGTAAAAACCCTATAGGGTTATAGGGTTGGGTTTGGATTATATAACAAACCCGATGAATACCCGATAACCCGGTATTATAATTAATAAATAAATAAAAAAACATTATTAAAGGAGTAAAGAGAGAAAAAATGACATGAAGGAACTACTATCTTTTTTGTCTCCAAGGATTTTTTTTTTTTTATATTTATGGATTAGTTACGGATTTAGAACTTTTTATTAAATTTTGCTCAAGTCATGTTTGCTATAAAAATTAATTTGTTGTCCATTATATTTTAGTCCGAACATGAAATTTAATTTAACCATATTTTTAAAATATTATACAATGACAAAAGTAATATATTAATGTGTTTAAACGTTATACAATGAATGTGAACTACAACATTTTTTATCAATTCTACATACATCATTTCATTTTTTGAATGTATAGGAAACTTATCCCAGAAGTACCGGTTTTTTTTTAAATTTATTATTAAAATTTGAAAATAGTTTTTTTTTTTTAAAGGGTTATAGGGTTATAGGGTCGGGTTTCGGGTTTTAAATCAAACCCTATAGGGCTGGTTTGGATATAGCATCAAAACCCTGTAGGGTTATAGGGTCGGGTCTGGTAGACCCTATAGGGTAACGGGTCGGGTTCGGGTTCGGGTTCATATGATCCACCCGAAACCCGACCCGATTGCATCCCTATCCATCGACGCTCCCTCCTTTCAATGGTTGTAATAGTAGTTTGCATAATAATAATAATAATAATAATAATAATAATAGATTTGTAGATTTAGAAAAATCTAGAAAAGTAAATTTAGAGGGTACAACGAATATTCTTTCAGGTCGTGGTACCCCGAGTAACTCCCTTGATTCATGGTGATGAAAACGTACTTTCTAGTTTACAGAAAGGATTCGAAGTTCGAAGCTCTCCCTTTCATATGCGCCCCTTCATGTGTGTATCTTCACCAATATTTTGACTTCTCACCCCAAATTTCGAAATCATTCAATTCATTATGTGATAACTTTTTTCTTGTTTTTTCTTTTTTTGGATTACAATAAATTGAAGAGGGATTCGAATCTAGTATTTTTATTTGAAAGATCAACAGAAATGTTATTAGATTATAATATCATTTGTTTATTACGTAATAACTTAATGATCTGCAAAAAACGTATTTTCCTCTTAGGTTCAAATTACATATACTCCAAATATATGTACAATTCGTCAGACATAATGTGCAATAAGCACAAAGTGAAGAAAATATATAGACCCATAGAAGGGGATGTAAATGCCTTTCTGCGTCTTCATCCATGTCTTGGACATCGAGCTAATGTCACATGCGTGAGTTTTATTTCTTTTCCTTTTTTTTTTTAATTTTTTTTGGTAAAGTTAAAATACATTGAATTTGAGTGATTTTTCATTTTAATACTAAGAGTTTTTTCTTTTCATTTTAACCATATGATCTAAATACAAAGGTTTCTTATTTTTCCACTTAATTTATCAACGTTTATTACATATATAATATATATATATATTGATAGATAGATAGATTGATAATTTTGACTTCATTGTTAACATGCTACTCAATCCTTAATAAAAGGAATAATCTAAAAGAAAGATGAAGATATGACCAATCTATTACAGTTTTAACTTACTTAACCTCCATATAAGTAAAGTTAGAAATGAGCCAAACTATTCGCAAGTTACTTGAATTCAACTTATTTCAGTCATGGCTTGGCTGGATCTCACTTAATAAGTGACTCAAGCTCAAGCTCAAAATATTTTTTTTTTTTTAATTTAATGAGCCAAGCTTGAACCAATCACAAGCTAGTTTGTGAACATACTCACAAGGCCTCAGCTCATAAGCTTGTGAACCTTTTTTTTAAATAATATTATTTTACTATGTGTAATTATTCGTGAATAATATAATATTATTTGGGCTTGGCTCATGCGCTGAGTGATAGGGCCCGGTCAGTCCAATCCAATTATTGGGATGGCTTGGGAGATTTGACTTGGTGGGGTCGGAACAGGGATCGTTTGATCGGTTTGCCACGTCCAATCTTTCTTAGGTAGACTCATGCACATAAGAGATGATTTTTGGCATTGGCCCATGAGGAACTTATTTGGGATAACCATGAATTGAGTTTGCTCCATCTCCTCTGTTAATCATTTAGATGATTTGATGGTCATCATCCATGTCAAGTGCCTATAATACTTAGCTACTTCTTCTCATTCTTAATTTTTGGAGAGAGAAGACAAACAAAATTCTATAGAGGAAGCTCATCAGATAAGGTAAGTTAAGTGATTTCCACCCTAACCACTTGAGAACTATAAGGTTGACGCATGGGATTTACTTAAGCTTCCTTACTTATCACTCGTGCATTTAAGACACTAGGACTGCCTTCTCCTAATCTCTTATCATTCTCTTTAAGCCATCCCATCATCAAGTGTCATCTCTTTAGCAGTACTTCGAAGTCATGTGCTAGGCATGGGATCCACACGATGAGTGCGTGACCACTATCAGGAGAGAACCCTGCATCTACATTTTGGTGACTCAACTAGAGACTGAGGATTTTGACACGACCATAATGACACCTCTGAAAAGAAAGCAAACTAACATTGATGACAATGGGAATCAAGATGTTGGCAACCTTAACCCAACATGATTGATCCAGACATGCCGGCATTGGAAGACATCAACCTGACATCAACACCAATCCTACTACCAACGTGTAAGGCGTTGTTTCTAAAAATGCACAAATAATGCGTGCGATACAAGAAAGCAATGAACAGATGACATGAACCATATAAGAAAACACTTGAGCCTTAAACTAGTTCTTACCTAATGCTGCTGCACTCCAAGGTATAGCTTTGCCAAGCCTTACCCCAGTTGTGTAGTAAGGCGCCCCCTCTTTATCTTAACCCGCTATTACTCTAACCATTAAGGTAGATACTCTTTAGGGAATGAATGTGCAAACTCATCTTCGTAAGTTACAACTGAGCAGCAACTGGCATATGAAGTAAGCAATATAGGATCCCAGCTTCATGGGTCCTCATCTTCACAGATTCCTCCCCACACCAACCTGGGCAAGACTCTTCCCCCATTTAATCTTGATCTCATTGAAGCACCAACTCCTCCATTTGTACTGGTTGCGATAACTGCATGGCTGCACCAGTTGCACCAACCATGCTAACTACACCAGCTACACTAGTTGCACCAACCATGCTAACTGCACCAGCTGCACCATCAGTGTCTGCATCGAGGGAATTCTTTATAACAAAAGAATAGTTGGATGTCTATTTAAAGGAGATTTAGGCTAAGTATTCTACAGCAGTGCTAGACTTGTAGCTTCCATACCTCCATCGCATCACTACGAAACTTTATGCCAAGGACTATGTTATTCCTAAATTCATGCTATTTGATGGCAAGAAAGGTAGCATTAAAGAGCACCTACTGCAATTCATTGAGACATTAGAAGTCTACGATTTTGATGATGATTTAAAGCTGAAAGAATTTTCTAAGTCTCTGACTGAGAAGGCATATACTTGGTACGTCAATCTCCCCTCAAGATCAGTTAACTCGTGGGGAACCATGTGCAAGCTTTTCCTAGAGAAGTTCTTCTCTACTCAAGAGTGAGTCACCATCACTGACATGAGAAGCATAAGAAAAAAGCTGAAGAAAGACCTTATGGATTACATTGAGCATTTCAAATAACACTCTTTATATATTCAAGATGTTTGTGATGACAAAGATCTGGTCAAGATTTGCATCCAAGGGATGTTCACTGAATACACCATCCATCTCGAGAATCTTAATCTGTGCTCCTTTGTTGCTCTCGTTGAGAACATGAGAAGGACCAATAACTTCGTATCAAGAGAACGCAGAAAAGGTGGAAGGATTGGAAAGAGACCATCAATCGTTAGCTTAATTTAAGGAGAAAATTCTAGAGAAAGCAAGAAGCCAAGAAACGATAAATCGACGAGTATTGCACCAGCACTCTTGTTTCCTCAGCCTATGGGAAAGGTTCACGCTGTACTTAACCAATGGTTAAGAGATGGAAATATGAAGCTCCCAAGGGCTTAACGCCTTCCCAATGCAACCAAAAGAATGATCCTAAGTTCTGTAGATATCATAGGATCGTGGATCATCCCACGAAAGGGTGTTGGACACTCAAGAAGATATTCCAATGAACGAGTCAGCAATGGAGAACTCATCATCAAGGTAATGACGTACGCAATAGTTCACTTCTTACACATAATGCTCAATAGGATACAACAAATGTTATCAATCATGATCTGAGAACTGAAGAGGAAGGAGTGCCATAGACTAAGACATATGGAGAGAAAGAAATGCCAGTTGACGATGACTAAGGTGTAGGCTTAACAATGGCTGCTACCTTAATGAAAACTGCTAACTTTAGAAAGTTCTTTAACTTGCTGGGGTTCGATGAAGAGACACGGCTTGCAGCAGCAATTGCACTTACCCATATCTCTAAAGATAACATGGGAAGTGTAGTGCAAAGCAACTTATACAAATAATGGCACACACACATGAGAATGAAATACTATTTACAGAAGTAGGCATTTGCGTGAGAAATCCTAACCACAATCGTTCTCTATACATTGAAAGCACACTCAACGAACATCACACCAAGAGGACGTTCATAGACAATGGTGCCTCTATAAACATCATGCCAATGTCTACGTTCAAGGCTATGAATATAGACATGAAACGGCTTGTGAAGCAACCAATTCCTGTTAATAGTTTCATCGGTTCAACTTCGCATACGCTGGGATATGTTAATGTCGACTTCAAGGTCGGGCCAATTCAAGGCTCTACTCGATTCCATGTGATTAAAGCGCCCATATCCCACCACTTGCTTATTAGAAGGAAGTGGCTACATGATCACAATCTTATACCTTTAACACTGTATCAGTATATGAAGGGTCACTGGAAAGAGAAAGATGTATTCATTCCTGCTGTAAAGAATCCTTTTGAACACAACGAGTCATATCTCATTGAAGCTATTCTATTCGATGAGTACACTTAGGATGGAGAGAAAACTATCATGAAACCCTGCATCATACCACTACTTACCTGAGGACACTCAGGAGAAAGGAAAAAAAAAAAAAGGAGGAAACATGGCTCTCATGGAAGTAGGAAGAAATAGAAGAAAGTTAATGAGGTTGAAAGTTTTGTTGGAAAAAGGGTATACTATTTATGATGGTCTATGGGTTCTGAAGAAGCTTTCATGTTATCTTCAGATCCCATGATGATACAAGAATCCCAACCTTTCCCCCTCAGCTACTAGATCAGATGAAACCTCAAGCAGATGAGGTTGAAGAGTTGGACCTAGTAGGACTGAGGGAGTCTCTATGACCCATCTTTATTAGTAGAAGCCTCTTGCTAGAGATCAACGTCCATTTAGAGGAATGATTAAAGAATTATAGAGATGTGTTCGCTTGGACATATGATGAAATGCCTGGACTAAACCCTATGCTAGTGGTGCATAGATTGAACATTGCGCCTAGGCTAAGCCTTTGAAGCAAACAAATGTATCTTTTGCCTGGAAATTGAACTCCAAATAAAGGAAAAGATTGAAAAGCTACTTCGAGCTGGATTCATCAAGCCAATTGAGCACCCTACATGGTTAGCCAATATTGTGCCAGTAAGGAAGAAGAATGGACAAATACGTGTTTGCGTTGTGACCTCAACAAGTAATGGCCAAAGGATGGCCAAAGGATGATTTCCTACTTCCTAACATAGATATGTTGGTAGATGCCATAATAGGGAAACGAGTTATTTTTGTTTATGGATGGTTTTAGTGGGTATAACAAAATCAAGATGGCTGTTGGAGACGCTAAATGCACCGCTTTCAGAATTCCAGTAGAAAATTTTTACTACATTGTCATGCCTTTTGGGCTTAAGAATGCGAGTGCCACTTATTAGAGGGCAATGACCGCACTCTTTCATGACATAATGCATGATTTAATGGAAGATTATGTTGATGACATTGTCATCAAGTCTAGATAGGCACCTGATCACTTGATTCACCTATAGTGGATATTTGAAAGATGCAAACTTTATAAGCTATGTATGAACCCACTGAAATGCATGTTTGGAGTATCATCCGGAAAATTCCTTGGATTTTTTGTTCATAGGCAAGGGATTGACTTTGATCCATCTAAGGTACAGACCATACGGTCGATACCTTTACCAACCAATCCAAACGAATTGAAGACATTATTAGGAAAAGTCTCTTATATTAGGTGTTTCAAACCTGTATTGGCATAAATTTCATACTCCCTGTAACACCTCATGAAGAATGGATCTTAATTTCAATGGAGGCAGCCTCAGGAGGAGGTAATACAGAATAGTAAGGGAATCTTTTCCTCCCCTTAGATAATGACTATGCCAGTAAAAGGCTTGCCAATGATCCTCTATCTAACATCCATAGATAGATCCATTGGTGCCTTACTAGCTTAAGAACTTGATGGTATAGAGCATCTAATGTACTACCTAAGTTGCTCCCTTCAAGGAAGTGAGATCAACTACCCAACATGTGAGAAGCAATGTCTCACGCTGGTCTTTATGGCATAGAAACTCCACCACTATTTCTTGCACACAAAGTTAACCTTGTCACTAATTCTGACCCCATAAAATATCTATTGTCGCGACCATGTTTATTCGGGAGGATTGCAAAATGGCTGCTCTTGTTATCTGAATTTGACATCATTGTCGTACCACCTAAGGCTATCAAGTATCAAGCCTTAATTGATCTTTGGCATAATTTCCCACTACATATGGAACTCATGCCATGAGATAGATTCCGATAGAATTCCATGAAGATTTAATGATGGTAGAACTGGATAGAGAGTGGCAAGTACAATTTGATGGCTCCTCTACCAGTATTGGACGAGGAGTTAGAGTAGTATTGACATCTCCAATAGGCTAGGAGATACCTCTGGCATTCAAGTTAGACTTCTATTATACTAATAATGAGGCTGAGCATGAGACACTCCTCCTTGGACTCATTTCTACTCAAAATACTAGAGTGTCATACCAATGCCTTCGTAGTGACTCAAATTTGATAATCAAACAAGAAAATGATGAGTTTTCCCTTAAAGATCCAACACTTGCGCCTTACGGGCTGCTGTGCAAGCTCTTGTTAGGAAATTTAATTTAGTAAGATAAGAGCACACCAAATGATCAAGTAACCACTATGTAGATGCATTAGTAACACTAGTTTCTAAGTTTCCCATGTAAACTGAAGAAGACAGTTTGAATGTTCAAGTTATCAAGAAATCTATTCCGTATACAGCTCTACACTTAGTGGATGAAGAAGAGGAAGCACTAAACGATTGGCATGCACCCATCAAGACATAGCTACTGCAGCTCAATGTAGCCTTTGTGTCAACTTTGAAGAATTTTACTCACATTAGTGACGTCTTCTATTTCAAAGGTCTATAAGACATCCTAACACGATGCATTTGTGTAAAGTAAGGCCGTCTTAAGCTAAAGAAATACCACAAACTTTGGTATGGAGAGGAAGGGCTACCTTTGTGTTGCCGCATTCAACATGCGGGGTATTATTGGCTAACCATGTCTAGAGATGCTTCTTAGCTATAGATGAGCTACCTAAGATATTCTGAGCTATCGGATCAGGATGAATGCAACTTTGTAGCAACGCTGGTGACTGGCAACTGGTGATGACCATATATTGACCATATAAAGAATAATACCTTATCCACAAATAGTATAGATGCTTAGCTAGTAAAGCAAAATGTTGGTCCTACTTTTATAATAAAGAAGGAAGTTGAATTGATTATAACCAAATATTTAGAATTTTAAATCTTTTTAAAATTAAAATCCCCTTTTAGTATAATTTGTGAGAACAAAATTAGCAATTAAAACAAATTTTAAAATGCAATGAAATAAAAGAGTAAGGAAAGAAAATCAGGCAGCGATGTACAGTAGTTCCGCCTTTTGTGTCAATCCACTATTCCAGCTTCGCGTCGGGGATCCCGTAATCCACACGAGTTTGTTCCACAATATCTAACTAAATCAAATTACAAGATTGTACAATTCGCTCTGATTGATCCTCACAACTTTCTTCAAGCTAAAGATCGATACTACTGAGCCTAATCTTGTAAACAAGACAACCTGGAAGGTAACAACACGTTCCTTCTATTATGCAAAGAAAAGGGCAGCAAATAAAAGAAATTGTAATAAAGAAAAGATGCACAAATCAGATCAGAATTTTTCAAACGTAGCAGAGGGCTTTTTCTTTTTGTAGTAGCGCATATTTGAGTTGAACTCTTATCTTTCTATTTTTCTTTTTTTTTCCTCTCATGGTGTGTCTCTGATCATAAAAGAGAGCTTCAAATATATTTTTCAAATTTTCAACATTCAAAGTTTCGGTTGCAAGATCTTGGATAAGATCTTCTAAATATTTCGGACGATATCTTTTGTAGCTCATCTTGGGTTGATTTGAAAATTAGAGAGTTTGTTTTATTTCACAGACAACATTATCTTCCATTCGAAAACTTGGGTGAAACTTGTGTAAAATCTTGCACATAATATCTTGGATATGATCTTCAAAATTGATATTCTTGTTGATTTAAAAAATGTGAACATTATCTTTTTGCTTGAAACCT
The DNA here is from genome assembly GCA_024138025.1 of Combretum micranthum. NCBI lineage: Eukaryota > Viridiplantae > Streptophyta > Magnoliopsida > Myrtales > Combretaceae > Combretum > Combretum micranthum. The sequence continues at coordinate 208,083 of JAMXBD010002033.1, forward strand.
ATCTTCAATAATCGTCCTTTTCATCTTAAGAACTCATCCAAGTATATCTTAAATCTGGTAAGATAAGATCTCATAGAAATCCATAAACATCGCGCCCTAACATCGTTTGAACTTGAACAGTTGTGGTATAAATTTCTTCTTTCACGCAATTAAAAATCCCTTGGATATTATCTAACTTTAGTGGAACAAATAAGTATATTACCTAAATATACTTATTTTCTCGGAGCTACGTCTTCAATATACTTAATTTGAATTGATCTGGAATAATCATAAACGAGAAAGTAGATTTGAACCTAAACTGTGCATGTTCTTATTTGATGTCAAAAAGTTGTAGATAACCTTCTGTGATACCTTCTATAAAATGTTCTATAACATCTTTTAGGTCACTGATATTGTTCATTTTTCTTGCAGTGAAACTTCTATGAAACCTTTTGGATAATTGATACTGTCATTTTTCGTCTTTCTCTTTAACTTAAAACTGCACACTTGATAAACTCATTAGTAATCTTTTGCACTTTTGTTAGCATCAAAACCTATTTTAAAGAGAACCTAACAATAAATCAAAGAAGTATATCATGCATGAAGATGAGCTATACACGGTATCATTTATGGGAAATCCTCTTAGGTGCATCACCCTCCTGAAATAAACATTATATTGGCTAAAACTCACTTTGGAGATAGTGTTGAACATCAAGGAGGAAAAAAGTTGTACTATCACTTATTGGATTTGGGATACTATTGGCTCACCATGGAGAACGATGCATTCAACTTTGCAAAAAAGTGCGTTTCCTGTCATAAACATGGCCATGCAATCCATGCTCCTACTGTCGCACTACACAACTTACTACTTCATGGCCATTCCATATCTGGGCATTCAATTTGATTGGTCCGATCCATCTACCATCAAAGGGGTGTATTTGGATTTTAATAGGGATGGAGTGTTTTACTAAGTGGGTGAAGGCAATCCCATTGAAGAAAGCTATTAGACCAATAGTAGCAAGTTTCATAAAAGAGCATATCATCTGTCCCATTGGAATCCCAAAATGCGTTCTCTCGGATAATTGGAAACCTTTTATCGACTCAGATGTCTGACAACCATTGACTTCTTATAATATTGATCATGTGAAGTCTACACCTTACTACCCCAAGGGCAATGGACAAGAAGAAGCCATTAACAAGACGCTCTTGAAGGTATTGAGTCGTATGGTACATGAAAATCATAAGGAATAGCATGACAAGCTCTTACTGTCACTATGGACCTACAGGACATCCAAGTGTAGTCCTACACAAGCAACATCGTTTTCCCTCATATTTGGGTTAGAGACAGTGATGCCCATAAAGATCTTGGTTTCCTCTACATGATTAGCTATCAATGCAAATCTAGAATCAGATACTCTATGTATATTGGACTTAGAAGAATTAGAAGAAAGGAGAGACACTATCAAGCGCAACCTCGCCAATTATCAACAACGCCTCAACACTGTTTATGACCACTTGGCTAGGAAGCGATCATTCCAACATGATGACATTATACTTTGTGCACTAGAGCATGTGCGGCAAGGTACTCTGGTTCCTAAGTTCATGCTAAAGTAGGAAAGCCCCTTCATCATTCATGGAGTTCATGATAGCAGCTACTATAAGCTTATGAATCTAACTAATGACAAAGTTACAACATCTATTAACTTCCAATATAGTAAGAAATTTCATATGTAAATGCAATAGATGTACATTCAGCATGATTTGAATGAAATTATGGCTTGCATCATCAAAGCCTTTTCAACTTGATTTCTCTCCTTCTCCTATCTTATTACTTTATAAATTTCTTTTGTTGCTGCAAAGTTAGAGATCCATCTCCTTAGCGCACAAAGATGGTTAACACGGCAAAACTAAAGCATTATTATATAAATTGCTGGTACTTAGTAAGAGTATAGTCTCTTAAGTGCATAATGACATGACTATGGCATTTGACTAGTGAAAACATCGTGTCCTAGGCGCATGACAATACAATGTCACACCTAACATGGTGAAAATGAATTCTTTTAAAAAACATGTGATTGATGGTTAAGTTTTGGGAAATACCTTCTTAATCCACCAAACTTCATTACTAAGATAGCAAGCCTATGAAACATAAGATATTATCGTTGCTTAAAGTGCGATCGATCTACTACTTTAAGTCATAATAATGTTGTTCTAGAAAGTAAGAGTACTACTTTGATGCACGACACAAGAATCATATAACCTTTATTACTTTGAGAATCGTTGTCATTAAGTGAAAGGATTACTTCTTAAGTGCAAGCGCACGCCACTAATAGCTTAAGTAGAATTTTGACGTTCACAGATATAGAAAATAATAATACAAAGCAATAATTGGGAAAAATTCAAATTTATTCATTTAAGTAAAGAGGAGTACTAACATATTGTTCAAAATGGAAACACATTAATAAGCGGATCTAAACTAAGGCTTGCAATCTAAGCTTACTATAGATTCCAAGTCATCATCTCCTAAAGATGTCTCCATCTTAGTCTCTGTTGTTATAATCTCTGCTCAAATCTCTTGTAACTTCACCATCAACTTATCATGATGTCCCTTGGCATCCGAGTAATTCAGCAACCTCTTGGCTTCGCCAGCAATAGGCCACAAGCTATCAACTTTTAACAGCAACATATGAGCCCCCTCAACATATTTAACAAGTTGCTTTAGCTCTGCCATTGATAAAGAAATCCAATGTCTGTCCATCAGTAGCATGGCTTCACTAATCATCTTTGTTATTCTCTAAAAGAAAGTTTTGATGATAAAAAACTAGAAAAGAATTAATCAAATTATTAAATGTGTTGTTTTAAATGAAAAAGTATCAAACTATCCATAGACTTTTACAGAATGTTGTTTATATAAAGAAAAGAAAACCAAAGAATTCTACAAAACCTTACTTGAATAAAGAAAGTTTATCTAGAAGGTATTTGCAAACCCTCAAATTTTTGGAATTGGTTTAGCTTAAAACCCTAAACCAGAAGTCAACCGGATTTCCAAAGTCAACAAAACCCTAGTTTACCGTAACCGCTTAAGTCCGGCATTGCCGTTTTCTTTGGCCCTAAAAAACAAAGTTGGAATAATTGGCTAGAATAGTTCGTAATAGCTATAGGGTATATAAAAATATCAGATTGACAATTTTCAAGTGTCCTTTGAACCCGATCGGACATAATTCTCGAAAAACGTATCCGAAAGCTCAGAATAGGAAAATTATTCCGAATATACCGTTAGACTCGTAAAAATATAAGGTTTTCAAAAATATCAATTTCGTAATTTTTCGGTAGCTAAAAATAACAGATATAGCTATTATACGCATATTTTCTTACTACTGGTACTTTATTAGTCATATCTACTTTATATTACACTATTCATTACTATTCTTTTATCTCTACTTTTCTTACACCTACTCTTATAAATACCATAACCTATAAACTTTACTTTTTACCTTTCCCATAACTTTATTTAACAAAAATAAAAAAAAAAAATCTCCCCCCCTCCCTCCGCGCCCCCCCCCCCCCCCCCCCCATTAGTACATGCTTGACGCCCCTCTCCTCCTCTCTCTCCTCAATTTTTTTATTTTTCTTTTATTTTAATCACACAAAAATCCCTCCACATTTTCCTATAAATACCCTCTTCCTCTTTCACTTCTTTCACACATTCACTACCCACAAATTCTCTATAAAAACTCTCCCCAAAATCTCCTCTCAAAACTCTCTCAAAATAATTCCACAACAACTTCTACCAACAAACCAAAACCAAAACCCATAACCACATAACAATATCCAAGTCTTCTTTAGGTAACCACTTCATATTATTTTCTTCTTCTTCATGTCATGTAACTTTATATGACCATAGTATGAGTTTCCAAAAACTACAAGTTATGGAAGCTATATTATGTTCATGTATTGTTCTTGTTCATGAAAAATCTATTTATGTTCATATTATTATTTTTGTTCATATTATTGTTATTATAACTAAGTATTATTATCTATATATATATGTACATATTCTTTAGAGCATATAAGCTCACTTGCAATTTATTTACTTTATGCAATGCAATTTATTTATCATTTCATTGCAATTTATTTATTAGTTCCTCGCAATTTATTAATTCCTTGTTATTTTAAGACTAGTCTCTAGTCTTAGACTTGTCCTCATCAAGTCAAAACAAATTTTTCTTTCTTTCATTTTATTTTATTTTGGGACTAGTCTACTTCTTAGTCCCGGGAACCTTGAAAAAGCTAAGACCCCAATACTTGACTTTATTACTTATGTTATTTTGCTTGCTATTATTTCTCATAATTCATGTTCATCTAAATTGTTGTCCAAAGTTTCAAGTTCTAAAAATAATTGATACAAAGGAGATTTTGACACTTAGAAATAAGTTTATGTAAAGTATAAAATCTATGAGTTAACAAAAATAAACTTATTTCCTTTCAAGTTACAAAAAGAACTCACTATAATTTTAGAAACTATTTTTACTTTGAAAAGCTACTTAAACCTTTATTATTCCACTTTGTTTTTCAAAAGAAAATAATTGTTGATACAAAAATGGTTTTTATGAAAAAGATAAACAAGATGAAAGGCTAAGGAATTTTCAAATAAAGACCTTTACAAACAAATAGGCAAAGAAAATTGTATAGGAAAAATAAATAGGAAAAGTGGTACAAATATAAGAGAACTTAGAAAATAGAAAATTGTATTTCCAAAAAGTTACTTGGGAAACATAATAAAACCAACATGAAGTATTTTTGGAAAAACAAAAAGAAACAAGATATTCGTTTCAAGAAATTTACAAAATCGATTTTTGTAAACTATATTTTTCTAACAACTTCAAACCAACATTGTTTTATTCAAGAAATATAATTGGACAACAAAACACTTGAGCATGCTTAAATATGAGTTATATAGTTATAAAAGAGAATTTTTCAACTATATAGATAACTAAGTATTTATCAAGCAAGTTTTGAATGGGTGAACCCAAGTTGTCTTTAAGTTGGAAAATTCGTGGTGAATTTCGTCACCACTGTTTCGGAGCCTAAATGGTTTATTTTGACAAAAAAATTTTTAGAAATGGATAGATCTTTTCGGGTAGGTAGAAATCAGTATATTATATGCACGATTCTGAGTTAATATGACCAAGTTATGGCCATTTTAAATTGGAACTTTCCTTTATACGAACTTTAATGTTCTTTTGACATTGTTTTGTCAAAATTCAAGAAAATCATCAAGAAATACTCATTGTGGGTATTTTCTTTGGCTAGGTGACCCCGAGGAAGGATTCCTTTATCCCGAAGATTATTACGATTAAGTGGAGAGTGTGAATGACTCACCCGCATAGAGGAATAGTCGACATGGCATCGTGAGTTTATTTCCTTAAAATGCTATACTTGTTGTGCTTGTAAATTAGTGGCATTAGAATTAGGAAAAGATAAACCGATATGTATGTAAAATAATTCTTTGAAAGAATCCTAAGAATATCGGAGCTGGAATTGTTTTAACTGCTTGTTTTAGTATAACCTTTGATTTGTATGAAATTCTTTGATCGCCTTAAATTCAATAATAATAATGTTATGACATCATAAATAAATGAATTCATGCATACCACGAAGTGAGTCACATTGCATTTTGGGTTATTATCCTTGGGTGAGAAGGATAGTAAGCTCATGTCGAAAGCAACACTTGGTGGAAGATCCGAAAGCGATTGCTTGGTGGCTTAAGGGAAATGCTTGGCGGAAAATCCGAAAGTAAGGTCAACTCAAGTAGATTCGGAATGCTTGGCGATGAGTGCTTGCGAGCATAAAACTTTTTAACTAAAACTACTTGAATTGAGGTTATGTATTACCAAACCCTGAATGGAGGGCGCAAATCCATTCAACATATAGTTTCCGAAAAACTATATGCTTGTTTGCCCACGTGTATGTTGCATCACATTTGATTGTTTAAACAACTTGTTTGAAATCTCGTTACAAGAAGTTATTTATGGAAATAGTTCTCACTAAGCTTGTTAGCTTGTACCCCAATAGATATCTTTTGCAGTTTCCCTACTTATGGTTAAGGCCACGAGGACCCTGCGGGCAGGTAATTTCTTTTAGATAAAGGAATTCTAAGATGAAGTTTAGTATTAGAGATCATGTACAAATATCTTGTAATAGAATAGTGATCTTGGAAAATGTCCCTAAGTTTGTATAACCATTGCTATGAATAAATGTTTATTATGAATCCTCTTTTCTTAATATGTTTTTATATCTCTTTAAACTTCATAATTCCATATGTGGTCCTCTAAAGTTGTGAAAGTACGCCTTACACCTAATATAAAAGCTTTTGGGAATGGCTATGTATGTCATACTTAAGCTTTAATATTGAGTCTGGCGGACTGTCACGTTTAGGGTACCCTTTGGGGCGTGACAGTTTTACAGAAGGTTCACTAAAAGTTTGACAACAAAATAGTTTATTTAGAAAGTTTTATAGAAGGTTTACTGAATTTTTGATAACAAAATAATTTGTTTCAAGATGGTTCAGATTCGATCAAATTCATTCCAAATCAATTCAAATAAGTATATTGAAGGCTTAGCTCTGAGAAGATGGGTATTTTTAGGTAATATACTTATATGTTCCACTAAAGTTGGTTAATATCCACGGGGTTAAATCAAAATTAATTTATCATAGTTTTATTAAAGCTGCTACAATTAGTGCTATATACTTGAACCTTCAAACATATGAGCAGATATGGAAAGACAATAGCTTTAGTCCTCCTATGTTTATGGGATTTCTTTAAAATTTGAAGTTGGAACTTATCCGTGTATGAATCAGTTTTGAAGAAAGAAGATATTATCCGAGATATTTGTGGGGAAGCTTATCCTTGATCTAAAAAAACCTTGAAGACATTGAAGATTAGAAGAAGCTTCATATTTGTCACACGAAAGAGAAACAAAAAAAATATATATGTGTTGCTATTTCAAAAACAAGAGACGTTACTTCTATTGAGATTTTTGATTTGAATTTGTGTACTCATTTCTTATTGCAAATTTTTTAACCTTTGATTATTTGCTTGTTAACAAAAGGAACTTGTTATTGCCTTCTAGATTGTTAGCTTTGTTGGTCCCGAAAATAATCAAGAAGGGGGGTTGAATTGATAATTTCAAAAATTAAAGATTTTTGCCTTTTAAAAATCAATCCCCTTTGATTTTAAGAAACGAGAATGATATGAACAACTAAACTGCTATAAAATAAATTGCTGAAATATAAATAGAGAAGGGATAAAAAGATCAGTTGAAAGATTTATAGTGGTTCCGCCTTGTGCGTCAGTCCACTCTTCCAACTCCACGTAGGGATCCTGGTTGTCTTTACCAGTTGTGTTCCACTATTCAAATAAAAAGTTACAAATCAACCTCTCAAAGGTCTTGTCTCACTGATGAGTCTCACAAGCTTCTACAAAAGCTAACCACTCAACTTCAGTAATGGATTCACTCTTTTACAATTCTCACACAAAATGAAACTAAAACAAGAGAATAAATATTATATCTCTACACTTTAAATCACAATGACCAAGCTCTCTTTCTCACGAAAAATGAAGACTGAATAATTCAATATGGATTGTTACTTATATCTTCTGTATCACGTTCTGAATGCTTGCTTATATCTTCAGTTGGAGGTTCTGATATTTATATACATATCCATAACGTCTCCTTTGCTAAAGAATAGTATTCCAACAACTAGAAGTTTCTGTTTCGAAAGAGATATTCTACTGTTTTGAATTTTTCCAATCGAGATATTCTTGAATATAATCTATAAATCAAAAACTGAATCTGCTGGAGTAATATCTTCTGTTGCCGTGATATTCTAGATAAACCTTCTGTTGGAGATATGTTTGCTAAGATATTTCCGTGATATCCATAACTGAAAAACAAATCAGATAATATCCCACGAGAAGAGGAATGGATAAATTACCGTATCTAATAAATATATCTCTTTGACTAACAATCAAATCTTCTAGGATAACTTTCTGTTTTTCACCCATATCCTTATCAAAATAATCCTGGAAAATATCTTTAATCATTTTTGTAAAATAATTCCAACATTTCGCAAAATAAATATTCTTCACATATACTCGATGTAATAAGTCCCAAAAATATTATCCAACTTTTGTGGAACACATCAAGTATATTTTCCAAAATATACTTGACTCGTGGAGCTAGGTCTTGAAAGTAATTCGAAAATAAATCAAGAAATATTTCTGTCGATCAAAACTTCTGAAATAAGTTCTGGAGCATTCTTCAGAAAAATTCCTTCGGTTAACTCATTTTGAAGGTTCTGAAATAACTTCTGACAGACTTATTTTTCATCGCTGAAGGTTCTGAAACATCTTCTGACTAACGTATTTCTCACTTCCGAAAACTTATTTTTCATTTCCTAAGGTTCTGAAGAAACTTCTGACTAACATCATCAAAGCTTAAGCATAACTTTTGATTTTCCTTCTGACTTTAATAAAACTTGATCATGCTTTATTTTCGTTTAAGATGAAGATTCTGAGCTTGCTTCTATCTATATAACTATCATCAAAATGAAGATTCGGAACTATGGAAAACCAAATAATATTCCAAATAATATTAAACATATTCGAAACTAATAAGATATATATAGATGAAACCTTAAACAAATATATCAATTAAATTTCATCTTTTGTCATCAGCAAAATCATATTAGAATAATTCCAACAAGCTTATTAGTTTATAAGATTAATCTCTATAGTATCGATTATTAGCTTGAGAAAAGCTGTGAGAATCGAGCATAGTGAATTGTACTATTTTGTAAATTGTTTTCATCGGATATAGTGGAACAAACTCATGTGGATTACGGGGTTCCTGACTCGGAGCTGAAAGAGTGGACTAACGCGTAAGGCGAAACCACTATACATCGTTGACTTTACTTTTCTTTCCCTACTCTTTTCATTCTTGCAATTTCAATTTCATATATATATATATATATTGTTAATCTTGTTCTCACTTTTTTCAATTTAAAGGGGATTTAATTTTAAAAAGAAAACCTAAAATTTCAAATTATTGTTATAATCAATTTAACCCCCATTCTTGATTATTAAAGTGGGACCAACAATCTTCACCATTATAGTGGCTATCTTTGTCCCCAGCATAGGAGAGCTGGCCTAAAATTCCTTATCTATGGCATTAAGACTCTCTAAGGGTGCTATTAAATGAGACGGCACAGTAAAACCATAAAACAAAGTCATCTCCTCCAATGAAGCATAGTCCTCTAAAGTTGCTACTATGATTTGAAGAGCGCACCTGATGTCAATGCACCCATTGAGGTCTATCCTCCCCTAGTTGCTAGCATGTCTCGCGCTTTTGTTTTCTTCATTAGGAGTATGCTCATCATCTTCATAATTGACCTCTTCAGTGTTGCCGGCATTACTTTCATTGTCACTACAAGTGTTTGGAGATGGTTCATAATCAATCCTATCCAAGCCATAATCTTCATCATTTGATACTATCACAGGCATAAAAGCACCGCTTGAATGATGTCAACTTAGAAGAGAATTTGTGTCAACCTGAAAAAGGCATACAAAGAAATCATTAGACAATAAAGAAGAGTAATAACAACAAATTATACACAAGAAGATTTATTACCTCAATGATTGCACGCTTCGTCGGCATAGAATCCACTAGCTGAGGTGGTAGATGATTCCTCTTTGATTCTGAAGGAGGCACATAGACAGAAGGTTTTAATTTATCTAATGCAGGCTTTCCAATTACTTGAATATTACCAGTCGACCTGTGGTACCTGTTCCTTAGTAGTCTGAGATAGAACTCATGGCGATATATGAGTGAGGCTTGTAACGTATCATCTACAGATGCAAAGGCATAATCATGGAAAATAGCTATACAATTGGACTAGTGTGTTAGCTAGTCAGCAGAGGCAACTACACGACGCTTCATAGAAGGAAAGAATTGCCACCACACTGTGGGATGAATCTGCACAATGTTGAGAAGACGCGGCACTCCTTGATCAAAGCCAAACTGGCGCACCACTTTATATGGAGAATATGCCATGACCTTTTGCTCCAAGAAGCGCCTATTCAAATCTCCATTGTCAAGCAAAGATGGCAAGCAACCTTAAAGCATGAACCTGCCTTGACTTTTATCTAACCTTTCGCTGTTGTCAACTAAGACAAACTCGCCTTCAAAACCTGGAGGATAAAGCTTGTCGTTGCCTTGATAACCTTCAAGAGGCTTCACAAAAGGCAGAATGTGAACTCTTTTTCAACATCGATGAGCTAAAGAAGTGGCCGGTTGACCTCTACTTCGATCTACGCCCACGCTTGAGGGGAGGGGTAAGATTTGAGTCCCTGTTAATGGCTGATGATGCAAGGTGGTTTTGAAATCACTCATAGAAAAATAGCTGCAAGACAAATAAGTCTATATGTGACACATTCACATATCAACCCTTAGAATGGAAAGAAGATTGGTGGTACAGATCGTGGCGTCGATGTAGAGACCCCAGGTAGAAGGAAGCTAGAGCAAAGCATTGACCCTATGTGGTGTGTATAGCCAAAGTAAATAGCCAAAGGCTTACATTTTCTTTTGGCCCACCAGGGAACACAAACAATGGCAACCAAAATGTAATGAAAGGTGCAAGTTCGTATCTATCTATTAAAGAACCAAAAGAGAAATGTGCTAGTTAGAAAAGTTAAATACAAGGTAACAACATAAACATGCATGAAAAGACTTACTCTTTTCCATGAGCTAAATCCTATTACTTTAGACATGTTTTTTCTTTGCTCTTCAAAGAAGTATGTCATCTAGGTAGAGAAACATGGTTTCTTTTTATCGTCAAAGCAATCTTCAAGGTAGCTAACAAAGATGCTATGAGGTCATGCTCTTTATGTGAAGTTACCACTGCAGCAGCATTAGTCAGCCCATAATAGTGCAGGTTCAAAAGCATGACCACATCTTCAAGAGTTGGTGATATTTTTCCGCATGCGGTGATGAATGTACGAGTCTAAGTGCATTAGTGAGAGATGATGGCACACCATACTTCCATCTTGTTCATGCTGACAAACCATAAGCAGATAGATGCGATGATGGTGCTATAAACTTTGGCCTATTTTAGAAAGCTCACATATTTTGGCTATTCAGTGAGGTAGTCTACCCAATCACTTCATCTAGGAGGTGGCTCCATGAGGAATGCAACCTATGTGCTAGAAAGAGGCAGCTCTCTTTGCTCGTTCCTGAAACGTAGCACTGAGTCCCCACTGATGTTGCTCCCAGAATCGATGCACTATTTGGGCTTGATTAATTGAAAGTCATCATCAAATGGGGGAGTTGCACATAACTTAGGGTGAGAGGCTTTATCCCAAAGTGTATCTTCTAAAATAGTATTGTCCACGCACTAGTGTCGTGGGAGTTGAATATGGTGGGTTACCATCTTAGCGCACTAATAAATTCCTTTGTTTGATGACTTCAACACCTGGTGCTTGTTTGCCTTTGGTTCCCTTTTGCCTGAAAATTTTAACCTTCTAGGCTTGGATGGTGCTTCATAGTTTCTGCACCTTGAGTTTGATCACTATATATATTTCTTTGTCTTGCAGCTTGAGCACCAATGGCTTGACTATTCTTTGCTTCCTTTGATTTGACAACTTTAACTTGTTGAATTTGACTATTCTTCTTCTTCTTCTTTTTTTTTTTTTTTTTTTGCCATCAGTAGGGACTATCACTTTGTTGCTTTAATAAATAGCTTGAAGACAATATCAAGTGTCGTCCAATCTTTACAATAAGAAGATGATGAAATTGGATAAGTAGGTGAAATTTAAATAAAAAGAAAATATGTGGACTAATGCTCCAAGTGGCATTCATATATGTACATATATTTGAGGAGGTATAGAAATAGCCAATTCAGAATTACATCCCAACAAAAGAGAGATTGGTAAAAAAAAATTATTATAAATAAGAAAAAAAGGAAACAGGCATGCCTGATCCGTGGATATGGAATTGCAGGACATTCATCAGCATACAACTTGTTATGAAGGACATAAGAAAAAAAAAGGAGTGAAAAAGGGAAGCAAGAAAAGGAAATACCTTTACGAAGTTTTAGTTGGTTGATTACAAAATTATTCTCCACGATGTGGGTGTGTCGATGTTTCACGGTTAAAGTCTTGATGGAATCGGAAAATTCGTGTATGTGTGCAAATGCCACAGTAAAGCTTGTATATGTGTGCTTGTGCATGCGGTTATAAGCGTGGACTGAGGATGTTGATACACATATATATACGCATTAAAAAAAGAAAAAAGAACCTATGACTTGCCTTGTTTGTGGATGAGAATACAATCACACAGTGGAAGACATATGGCTTTGGAGCTTGGGTAAGAGATGTTTGTGTCAGAGTTTCCGGTTAACGGAGGTCGTGCAGGGATGGTTTAGTGAAGATGTTGTATACATGTGAATACGTATACCTGCTACATACACATATAGATATATGAGAAATTACGATGAGTAATTCAAAAAAAAAAAAAAAAAAAAAGGAAGAAGAAAAGAATAGAGTTTGAGATAAATATATACACACACACCAATGCCCTTTAATAAGTCACAAATTTGGAATATTTTTGCCAAGATGATTGGAGTTGATGAACGGATAAAACTCGAACCAAGAAGTAATAGTTGATTACATGAGTATGAATACCAAAGTATAAAAGGTTATGCTGAAAGCGTTTGATAAGTATGGAAGGATTTTCTTGTAAAAATTTAATGGTGGGAGATTTGAAGAGAAAGATCAAAATTTGGTTCACCATTTTTTTTACGAGAGCAGGAGTATACAGAACTTGAGTAGAATTGTTCCCAAAAAGAAGAAGAATATCCCTTACCATATTGTATATTATGCATATGTATATAAAAAAGAGAGAGAGAGAGAGAGAATCTTGATCTCAAACAACTGATGAAATTCTTTTAATTGTTGCTGTGAGGTTAAAGAAGCAAATTATTTAGTTTAAAAAAAAGGGGGAAGCAAGACAAGAAGAATGGTGCCCACCGATTGCTTTCTCTTGGAAGATCACAAAGCTACGTATACGAGTCGACTCCGGTGTGATGAATCATGAAAAATTGTAGGCCAAGGTTGTGTTATGTCCACATGCAACTTGTTGAGTTGCCTGATATATCCAGAAGTTGGATTTTCTTGCTAGTGTAGAAGCTCTACACACCTATATATAATATTTGTGTATGGTGGTGGGTGTTTAAAGGAAGAATCATGTATGGGCGGAGAAACCGATGGCTCTTGATGTTGCTGAGATTTGTTAAGGAATATCCAGTAGACATGAGCAAATATCTTAAATAAAATTTGATAAATATTTCAAGAAGATATTAAATAGATCTTCTTTATAGAAGGATAATGGCATTCAGAGATTTGGATGATATAATAATTTTTTTTGAAAAAAAAAAAAGCCAAAAGAAAAGCTTTAGAGACCAGGATCGAAGTTAAAGTTTTGATGTCACGTTAAGAATACAGACTTGAGTTTGGATATTATACGGCTTACCTTTCACTGACCCAAATAAAATAAATAAAATAAAATAAGGAAGGTGATATGATTCATGTTATGGATAAGGACATGGCAGATTAAAGAGATTAGAGAAGCTTTAATGGATTCCAATCGATTTGGATTCCATAAAGACTTGATGGATTTGGATATACCTTGGACGATTTAGAGCCTGCTTGTGTCGGTTATAATAAATAAGTTGTATTGGGTGTTTCTTTCAAAATGGATATATGGAAACCTAGGAGTTTTACGATTGGTAATTTCCGTGGAGGCTTCAGGATTTCATGTACATGATAGGATAAATTAATGTTGTTACAGTTCAGCAGGCATATTTTCCGGAGGAATGTTGTCAATTTTTATTTTTATCTATAAGGTCTTACTTTTTTCACAACTGTCCATTGATTGTACAAATAATCTCTTTCACTAAATGGTTTGATTAAGAGCATGTGAAAAATTTCATGAACATATATGAAGTATCGTATAAGAAAGTATGATATCAATAAAAGAAAAAAAAAGGATAATTTCCATATATTAAATGGCTTGATCAAAAGCAAGTGAAGAATTTTACAAATATATATCGAGAGCATGATGTTGCGATTCATAGGACATAGTTTCCATTTTTTTTTTTCCTTTCTTCAATGTGATGTGATAAGCCTCTTATTATATATAAATATGTGAAAAAAACTAAGGAAATGGCAAACCATCTAGTGGGTTCATGGTAAAAAAAAAAAAAAAAGGAAAGTTTATTACGAAGAGGATCGTTTGGAAATTCTACCGAAGTCGTGAAAGTTAACTTGGTACATGAATAAATATGTATGAGGAGCATGTAGATGTGGTCAAATGTTCCTATGTTGTGGAAACTGAGAATCATGCTGGACAAAATAGTACCAAGACCGCATTAAATTTACCAGGCCTCGGATTGCTTTGGGTATATTCATCAAGAGTATGTTGGACTGCCATTACCCTGAGATTTTTCCTTTTTTTTTTTCTTTTTTTTTTTTTTTTTTAATATGGCCTCTTACGCTGTGAAGGCACCTAGAGGTCAGCTTGTACGAGGACAAATATCTGTACCTTTTTCAAAGAAAGACAGCTACCCATTGGTCAAATTTTAAGAGCCATAAAGTCACAATATGGATGTCAAATGGTCTCATGGCCTAATAAAGGTATTAGATAGTTTCATGGGAGCAATATCATTTAGAGAAGTATAGAGCAACATGCACGATTAAAATGGTATTGTGAGTTCATGCACTATAATACAACTACATGCTATAAAGTGAGTTGCAAAGCTATTGCTTCAACTTTACTCAACGATTCATTAGCAACGTCATGTGTCGAGTATTGATCGAGTAATGCCTAAAATACTTGAACTCCATCCAAAGAATTTCAATCAAGGGAAAAATGTAAGTGGGTTTGAAATTATAAATATTATATTTATAATTTAGCTATTTAGGCTCGACTCGTGGGCTGAGTGACATGGCCTGATGATTTCAGATCGATTATTGGGATGGCTTGGGAAGATTTGACTTAGTGGGCTCAAAACAGAGATGATTGAATCAGTTTGCCACATCTAATCTTTCTCAAGTAGGCTCATGCATATAGGAGATGATTATTGGCCTTAGCCCATGATGAGTTCATTTAGGATAACCATGAATTGAGTTTGTTTCATCTCATCTATCAATCGCTCAGATGATCTGACGATCGTCATCCATACTAAATATCTATAAATACTCAACCACTCCTCCTAATTCCCAACTTTTGGAGAGAGAAGACAAACTACATTCTATAGAAGAGACTTTGATCGAAAAGATCAAACAAGGTAACTTAAGTGATTTCTGCCCTAACTATTTAAGAACTGTAAGGTTGATATGCGAGGTTTACATAAGCTCACTTGCTTGTCACTTGTGCATTCAAGACATTGAGACTGTCTGTTCCTCCTCTCTTATTATGCTCTCCAAGTCATCCCGTCATTAAGTGTCATTTCTTTAGTAGCACTTTGAAGTTATGTGCCAAGTGCGAGATCCATGTGATGCGTGCATGACAACTATTAGGAAAGAACCCTGCATCTATAGTATGCAAGATTGTCTAAACTTGCTTCGTCACTAAACTAGAAAAAGCAAATTGAATATGCAAAGATCTTAAGGAGTTTTATCTTAAAACCACTAACAATGAATTAGTCTTGGGTCAATTCTATTTAATGGTATTAAACTTAAGGTTAAGCGTGTAATGCTTAGTTCATATTTTGCTTTGAGAAATCAACATGTTTGTGCTTAGCATGGTACTTGGGGTTTCCTTGATGGCGTAGAGATCCATAATTTGTGGTGGTTTTATTCTTGGCATCCATGTCATTAACGATGTTTAGGCATATACGATATTGATCTCGGTAAGTGCACTATGACTTGTTTATGTTATATTGTTGTATTACGTTAATGATCATTGATGATATGTGTTGCTGTTGTATTTTTGTGTCAAAAGTGTTTATACTTTTGTCCAAGGAATCCTTGTGCAAGGTAGATAGAGCTTGTTTGTAAAATGAGTAAGCGTGAATTAATAGACGTTAAGGTTGACATTGTGGTTATTGGTATTGTAATATAAATAAAATATATCATAAAGAAGAGAAAATAGTGTAATTTCATCGATTTGAAGTAGGAGTAATTTTGTCACTCTTAATTGGGCATTTATATTAATAAACCCCTCACATCTAAAGATGTATGTATCTCTTTGCAGCAGTTTCACAAGAACCAAACCTAAAACTCCCTCAAGGAACAACATAAACAAGAGAACTGGGTAAGTTTTCTCTTTATCTTCAGTCCTTTGATCATTCTAAGAGGATTTCTTTTATAATTTGAGCTTCCGGTGTAAAGGTGTTCGTGTTTAGGAGAAGGTTATTGTTTTTACAGTACTTGAATTGTGAAGGATGGGGAGATAGATAAATTATTTGCAGGTAAATTGATTTGAGAAGTAATTATATGTTGTTAATTATGATTTTGGGGTTTTATCTATTTACGGATCAAGGAAAAACATGTTTTGGGAGATTTTTTGTCTTTTGGAGCGAAGGGGAATATGAACTAGGGTTACGGCCGTCATCTCCTCTACTGTAAAATAATTTGGCCATTCTTGACTGTATCATGACTTTTACAAAAGTTGTGAGGCCTGTCACCATTCCTCTGAAAATTTTATGACGAAGTATTTCCCACCCTCTAGAACTACAAAGTAGAGAGCAAACATTGCTTCTTTCCACCAGTTGGAATGCCAGACTCTTTATGAAGCTTCTAAGAGGTGGAAAAAGTTGCTAGGTAAGTGCCCATACTATGGACTTCCTAAATGGACCTAGGTCCAAACTTTTTATAATGGGCTGAATTATAACACGAGGTAGCTTATTAATGCAGGAGCAGGAGGGAGCCTGGATAATAAATCTCTTAGGAGTATTTGAATCTTTTTGAGCACATGGCCAATAACCACTACCAATGGTCTTCTATGAGAGTTAAGAAAGAGAATACTGGAGGAGTTTTTGAGCTTTAGGTCTTAAGGCCAGTCACCAACCCCGTCATGGGTGTGACATAAGGGGTAACGACCATCACCACCCCATCACAGCCGTGATGTAAGAGGTGACAATGATTTCTTCTCCATCCGAGCCTATCTGCCCTCTATCATGGGTATGATCAATTAGGTGATGTCATTACCTTATTTTTGCCTTAGCTTAACATCAAGTACACCTAAATCGAAGTATGATTGTATATGTAGACCTATAATAGTAGTAGTTCTTAATAACTTAGAAAACCTAGATAACCTTAGGATATGTTTTCCTTCTTGAGTTAAGTAATGAATTAGTATTATTATGTATTGTGTTCAGGTGATTCTAGTAGATTTGAGTTTATCGTTCCAGACGTTGAACCAGGTACATCATTATCTGGTATAATATTTGTGCATGTTAGTTATTAGTATCTAAAATGGACTAATCGGTATTGGACTCTAATAAACGATTTGTTGCTTGTGTTTGGATGGCCCTAGTGGATCGGGAGTATCGATGGCACTAGTGTGGCATCTTGATGATCATTGTGTGATGTTGTCCCAATTGGAGTTGCACCTAGAAAGGATTCTAGTAGACTTAGTAAAAATGGTTGCGGTTCCTAGGTAATGGGGAGTACTCAATACAAAATATATGTATATAAATAATACTATATGTATGTTGTAGAGCCATGAGTGACTCTAAATTTAGGGCTAGTTGCAAATGGTTCCAAACTACATTGGTTGCCTAGCTAATTTAAAGATAATAATTTATGGCTATTGAATATATTGCCATGATTCATGTGAATATGTGTTATGATTGTTCATATGTGTATGCTTGTGGTTTTGGCATCCTAAGCTATGGCTAAACCATTTTTAATCTTTTTCAGAAATAGGTAAGAACCTATAGTGTTTGACTTATCTGAGTACGATATTTTTGTAGATTATGTAGATGACGATAGTGGACAAGACTGTCCAATAGAGTTTTGATCTATTTGATCTATTGAAATGTGATGATTTTTGTTAAGACATAAAGTTTAGTATTCTTGGATATTATATTTTTTGGTTTCTCTCAATATGGATTTTGATGATAACAAAAAGAGTTAAGTGTTTACTAACAAAGTTCATTAAGTGTACAGTAATTAAGTTTTATGAAAATATTTTTGCAAAAGAATGCAACTCAGGAAGTTTTCAGAAGGTGTTTAGGAAAGGTTTTGAAGAGCATTTGAATATTCAGAAACTTATTCAGAAGCAAAATCAATGTGTTATAAAGGTTTGTATATCAATCAGAAGGTATTTCATAAACTAATTTACAAAGACTTGAAATATGGAAGAATCACGACCAAGACTGTGAAGAACAGATGTTTTCCTAATCAATTCTTGTTTTGAAGACCCAGCACCAAAGTGAATGTATTTGGGTAATACATTCAATTATGTTCCACAAAGTTAGTTCAATTATCCAAAAGGGATTCAAGTCATTCAAATTTAAAGTTCGGTTTATTTAAATTAACGAATCAATAGCATTTGAAGCTTCACGACAGCAAAATTTAGATTCAACTTTGGACATAGCTATTTTATCGTGATATTATAAGAAGCATTTGATGGAAATAATCATCAAGGACAAGCTTATCCAAGATCAAGAGAATTCAAATTTTAAATGAGTTAATTTTGGAATTTTAAAAGCTGCTATCTTCGTAGGTTATATTCTTCCAATCAAGAACGTTGTGATCAGATTATTTTTAAGCTTTATCTACAACAAAGGCTTATTTAAATTGTAACGTTTGAAGAAAACTCATATCCGAATTACAAGCTAAAGATCAGAACCAGTAAGATAAAAGGAACTCATGTTTATCCAAAGCTGTTGAAAAAGAGGGACAAATAGTAGCCTATCCGAATTAATTGCAAAATATCTAGAACTAATCTTTTACTAGTCATTGAAGAAAGAAGGATAAATATGGCAAATTCAGAAGAAAGAAATAATAATATGAAATGTGAAAAAGAATACAAGCAATCAAAGCTCTTAAATATTCCTCAAGCAAATACTGTAATTTATATTTTCATTGTACTGAAATTAGAGGATACATTATACTTATTTCCTCAAATTGATTTGTGATTACTTCTTGTGAGATTGAGAGTTACAAGTAGGCTCAGTAGATTAATTGTAGCTTGTGGAAGCTAGGAGGATCAAGTTGAGTGCATATTGTAGCCAAGTGCTTTGGCAAAAGATAACTTGTAACTTGATTTGTTTTTAGATAGTGGAACATACCGGTAAAGACAACCGGATCCCTAGCTTGGTGCTGGAAGAGAGGAGTGATGCTCAAGGCGGAACCTCTATAAATCGCTTTGCACTCTTCTAAACTCTATTTCTTTAATTTTCATGCATAATTATTTGTTTATTTGAACTATAATTCGTATTCAGAAACTATTTTAGAAAGTGATTGAAAATATTTTTTACTGATCAGAAACTAAATCAGTGACTAAAGTTTGGAAGTTCATTTTTGTTTTAAGCTTAACATATTCTGATATTTTCGAATTTGTTTTCATCTGAATTTCATCTTAAGATATTGTTTATTAAGTTTGTTGTTTTTCAAGTAAAATTAAGAAGCCATTATTATTTATTAACCTAGTTTGTGAATTTGGTAAAGATTTTCAAAGGATTAAATTTTAACTTGGAAAACCAATTCCCTAACCCTCCCCCCCTTTCTCTTGGTTATCTTTTGGGACCAACAATATTAAATTAAGTTTGATTTCTTTATTAGGATATGTATGAAATGACTACAATTTGTCTTGAAGTTTATTTTGAAATAATGAAAATTTGATGAAACTATCTTAATTTGTGATTTTGAAGTTAATGAATACTATTTGATGATGCTAGTAGGTTTCTGAGTCTTAACATGCTACCATCTTATATTGACATGTGGTGGGCTGATAGTGTACTAAGACTAGGGCGGTATAGGTATTCCAACACTTAAATTAGTGAAGGACTAAAAGGGTCTCTGTATATATATAAAAAAAAAAAAGATGTTGAGAATGAGAGGATTTTACTAGCAAAATTAAGATACTTTTATCTTGTACATCGCATGGGATTTATAGAAGGGATGTAGACAAGTGCTGAGTTAACCATGTCCATCGGATTCTTTATATATCTTTTGTAGGGTAGCTAAGAGCAAATTCAATAAGGTGGAATGATGGAAAAATGGCGGGCTTTCGACTTGTACCACCTAGTGTGATGGCCTTTATTATGTTTTGCATGTGGGATGAGTTTGAGAGCTAACCTTCGGCTTGTTAGCTCTGTCAAGTGAAATCTATCAACAATATGATACAGTTATGGCACTAATCTTTCTAATAAATTATTCGAGTGTGTTTTTTTTTTTTTTTTGTAAAACACTTTATGAAGATTAAAAAACATATTAAAATCAACATATTTACACCACTCAAAAACCCAACACCCTTGCCATTGGGGTAGTTGCACCACTAGAAAATGTTGGTGATGGCCTTTTATGAGAAATAAATACCTAGAGATTATTTAAAAATTATTTCTACGTACTTAATTTTGTAACTGTAAATCTTAGTTCTTTTTTTCTAAGGGTAAATGAGTTTAAGTATCCAATTGCATATTTTGTCAAGTTTATATATCATTTGTAATATTAATCTGTTTGTAATGATGTGTGATAGCATCCCATAACCTTAATTTTAGTATGGGTTACCACTTATCAATAATGTCCTAATAGCACAGCCTTATGATCATCCCTTAAGATGCTAAAGACAATTTTAAAAGTTATAGGTTTTTAATGATTTAAAAGTTAAGGGATGAAGTGTATACTTTGATAAAGCTAAGGGATATTATTGCAACAATCATAACTGTTTAAAAATAACAACAACAACAACAACTACTACTACTACTACTACTTTGTGAAGGATGACGTTGAAAAAATGTTTTAGTTACATCATTAACGTGTCCTATTAAGATGTCACGGCTTAGATAGGGATTAAAGCTTAATGATGAGGTGGAATAATGGTGAATAAGTATATGGAAAACAACATAAAAATTAGTAAATAACAATTTAATAAAAGGTCCATTTATGTGTCGTTTATGACATTTTATTACCCTTTTAATTATTTTATGTCTACAGGTTTAGGGACTTTCTATTTTAGCAGCATTAGGTTCTATTTTTTTTTTGGTTGCTTTTGTGCTTTCATATAAATCATGCTTTAGGCAATGAACATGTTAGTTGATGAATATTATATCTTTGAGTGCCTTATTGCTCTATTTTCCCAAAAATTTCAAATTTCTTATAGTTTTTGAATTTTGGATGTTTATTTTTTTTTTTTATATTCTTAAAGTCAACAGGCAACTAGAAGATCATTTTATGGGTATTTGCATAATCAACTGAATGTGATAGTTTTTCTTTTCTTTCACTATGTTAAATTGGTATTAGATTGCATTCGTTCTTGGAGTAATTGGCATCATGATGGCAGAATAATCAATAATGTATGGTGGAATGACATACATAAGTGTAATGATTGGATTGCAGAACTAAGTAAGATGATGAACGAATGGATTTAGTGGTGGAACGATGATAGGGAGAATTGGGGAATTGCTTGTTAATCAGGATAGGTATCAAAATCCTAGCCATCGTAAAAGCCCTAACCCTATGCTTACTCCTGATGAGCCATTATCGCGTAAACACAAGAGACATCATGTTAGTGAGGATTATACGAGTTGGGAAATAGGGATGAGGACAGAGATTCACAATTTCATTGTAGCCAGCAACTAGAGGAGTTCTTGGATTGGTTGGTGATTGTAGAGGAGATTTTAAAGTTTAAGGGGATCTTTGATGATAAATGTATGCAGCTAGTGGTAACCAGGTTGCATGGTAGATCCATAGCATGGTGGCAACAATGAAATTGACTAGAAGTAAGCTAAAGAAATTGAAAATTACCTCATGGGAAAAGATAAAGAAGCACTTGCGGCAACATTTTTGCCCTACAATTTCTAGTGCATAATGAACTAAAGGTAGCAGAATTTGAAATAGAGTAGTAGGTTAGTAGATGATTACATTACTAAATTTATCAATTGGTAACTAAGAATGAGATTTAGGAGATGAAGGATCAATTGATTGCAAGATATATTGGAGAATTGTAGTTACAAATTCAAGACATTGTTAATATGTTTGATCCTGTTTGTGTGTCAGTAGTGCACCAAAGAGCATTGATTGTTGAGAAACAATGTCTATCTAAAAGTAATGTGACCAATAGTGGTGGTAGTAGTAGTAACGGGGTAAATCGTGTCAGAGTGGAGGTACAGGCAACAACACTACTAGCCGCTTTAATAAGCATAGCACTAATAGTTTGAGTGCTAGTAGGGCTAAGTGTTTTGAATGCGGGGAGGCAAGACATAGACGAATTGAATGTAGAAAGATGGATAAGAAGGTGCCTTTTGCTAAGAATGAAGAAGATTAAGAGATGGATGATTTCGAAGATGTAGGTGATGGTGGATTGATATTTGATATTGACTATGTCAAGTAGGAATATATGGATAGGGATGGAAAGGACACTTTAATGGTTAGGAGGTCTTGTATGACTCCTAGAGTTGTTGAGAATGATTGTCTAAGAAACAATATCTTTTGGTCTACTTGTACCATTTTGGGCAAAGTATGTGTAAGCCCCGGAAAATTTCAACAAATAATTCCAAAATAAACATCGAAAATAAAATCTAAAAATGACTCCAAATTAAAACCAAACTTCGACTAGCCCCAAATCACAAACGAATCTAGAAATTTCTTAATCTGAGAAAATGAAATCTTTAAAAATAAAATAAGAACTCAACAGCCTTTAAATCCAAAACCACTACGTATGACAAATTCTATACTTAGCTCTAACTTGTAAAATCGGGTAATATAGAACCCAAAAACGAATTATTAAAAAGTAAATAACAATAAACCTTCGGAAATAAAACCCAATTCCAAGAATATCAAAAACGTTAAGAGATATTAAATACTTAAAAAAAATTTTAAAATAAATTTCTCAAACTAAATGTGTTGTATAAACAAAAACCCTCAGTTTCCAAATTAGCAAATATCTAAATCGAAAAATCACTTGGGAACCCTAAGTGGAATATAGTAGTTCATGTAAACCCCTAATTTTTTTAGGGTAATATCAAGTTCAAACCCTAAATCGAAAACTCAACCGGAAAACCTAAGCCAACAAATTCCCAAGAAACCCTAGTAGTTTAGATCCGGCAATTCCATATTCCTAAACCAAGAAGTCAGATTATGAGTAAAGAGTATAGTTTGGCTCGTAATAATACTAGGATGCTTTAAAACATAAGATTAGCGAATTTTCGATCTATTTCGAATCCGATCAGGTACAGACTTCGAAAAGCGTGCCATAGGGCTCGAAATATTAAATATACGAGATTAGTACTATTAGACTCATAATTTCATAAGATTTCCAAATATATCAGTTATATAATTTTCGGGTTATAAAAGTTATTATAACATTTTTATCATATTTTCATTACTATCGGTACTTTAAATGTCTAATCTACTTTTTGATTTCTTCTACACTATTCATAAGTACAACTACCCATAACCTATTTCTTACATCCTTATATCCTACTCTTACAATTTCATCATTTTTCTACAATTTACTTTTCCAATATAACTTTATTACTTAAATTACTAATTAATTTTGAATCTTACACAACACAACACAAACAAATCCCCTCTCCTCCTCTTGAACCGCGTTACCCTCTCCCTTTCCCTCTCTACAATTTGTTTTATTTTATTTTCTTTTATTACACAAATCCTAATCCACAAGTTTATATATACTCCTTTATACCAACTTCCTCTCACTTTCTCACTTTTTACAAAGCTAAACTCTTGCAAAAATTTTTCTTTCTCTCTTCCTCTCCCTCTCTCAAAACCGAACACACATACACACACACATTCACATATTTTTCTTCAAGTTCTTGTTCCAATCTTCCAATAGGTAATAGATGAATACTTTATGATCTTAAAGCATGTAATGTCAAGTTCATTCATGTGTGATTCCACACAAAATCCTCATGAGCTTCAACTAAGGATGTGGAAACACTTGAACATGAGATTCTTACCATCACAATGTTATAGATCTTGTTATTTAAAGTTATTTTGCTATTATCTTGTTTTATTTTCAAGTTATATATTGTTTTTAATGATTTGTGCATATGTTCATCATCTATTCATATTACGTAACCATCATAGTGTTAAAGCATTTATAACTAGTATAGTATACTAGATCTAGTTGTTTTAAGTTCATATATATGAGAATTTTGTTTTATGTTCATAAATAACTTGTAGTAGCATGATGATAGTAGGAAAGTTTTAGAAAGCTCAAGATCTATTTTATTTTCAAAAAAATCATTTAAAAAAATTCGATAAAAAAGGAACCATATTTAGAAAAGCTATTTTTCAACCAAAATATGTATTTTTCATTAAAATGAAGGGCTTAGGAAATAGATATCATAAATGAATGATCTTGATGAGTAAAGTTTAGATCTATGAGTTTATAGTTTACTACCATGGATTTCTTTTATGTTTATGTTCATAGTAAGTGTAGATCTTGGTTTTGAACTCAAGTGAAAATGGTGAAATTCGTATCTAGGTAAGACCCACATTTAAAAACCATTTTCCAAGTGTCAAAATAGAATTTTTACTTGAAATAATGAAGGCTTAATGTGTATATATCATCAAGACTTCATTTTATATGATTCAAAGGTGATTTCCAAATATTATTTTTCAAAACAAAATTCTATTTTCGGATCTAAACAAAGGCACAACTTAAAAACATGTTTTCCAACTTAAAAATGAAGTTTGTATTCAAGATATGGAAGGCTCTTAAGATAGGATATGTAAGGGATGAATTTTTATAAGTTTAGATGGATTTTATCAAAAGATATGTCCAAAAATAAATTTTGTAAGTTCGGATCTCAACCAAGACCAATTTTGAAAACCCATTTTTAAACACAAAAATGAAGGATTTGTTTAAAAAATGAAAGGCTTATGGAATAGGTATCAATAGGAGATGTTTTTGATAAGTAAATGGTAGATCTACTAATAGAGATTCTCAAAATAGGAAGAGATTACAAAGTATAAAATTTGAGTTTTATCCTAACCTTGTGAAATTCGGATGGTTTCAAGACCATGCCTTGAAAACCCTTTTATCAACTCCAAAGCTTGTGTTTTATATGAAAAATGAAGAGTATAGGTCATAGATATCATCAAGTAATGATTTTTATGAGTTAAAATGGATTTGCTAAGAATAATATGTAGAACAAAGAGTAAAAATAAAGTAGGAAAATTGAGTTGCTTGTCATTTTAATAAATTCGTAATAATGGAGTAATGGCATGAAAACACTTACTTTCCAAACTCAAAATAGAAGTTTTATTAAAGAAATGAAGTCCTTAGTGGCTAGGTATGGTTGAGCCTTAATTTTCTAAGTATCAAATGATTTTTACTTAAAGGAATCACCATAAAACAATTTTTACAAAATTCGGATTTTGAGATGAACCATATTTGGAAACATGTTCACAAAGCATAAAATGGGAATTTTTATGTAGAAATGAAGGTCCTAAGTAATAGATATAATGAAGACTCAATTTTAACAAGGATAATTAGATTTTCTTAAGAGATAAATCCAAAACAAATGGAAATGATCATAGTTAGGAAACTAGTTTTCTTAAAAGTAAATATTCATGGAGTCTTGCAAAATAAAGAGTTCTAAAATTTTCTTTTAGTAAACATCATCAAGATCATGCATACATCAAGTTCATAACATGCCATTCATGATAGGAATTCATTAATATTGCATGTATAGTTAATCTATATAGTATGAACATTACAAACATTTACAAAACTATTTTTTGGAATTGGAATTTGCTACTGATTAGAATATTTTGTGACCCAAAATTTTCAAAACTTGAAAATAATTTTAAAATTAGATAGATCTTTCAAAGTAGATAGAAATTGGTATATAATTTGCTAAATTCCGAGTTAAAACGATAAAGTTATGGCCGTTTTAAGTTGGAATTTCGCGTAGAACGAGAATTACGAATTTTCTAGTTTTGTTAAATAGTTTGGATTAGTTAAGTGATGAAATATTTATTAGGGTATTTCTTTCTTTTAGGTAACCCTGAAATCGACGATTCCCTACTGCGATTACTTTTACTAATGACCGATGATCCAATGGCCGAGTGAGCTTTCTTCTTATTTTGTTACCTTGTCGCGCTTGTAGCTAGTTGCATCATAATTATAGGAACAAGATAAAAACCGATATAGATGGGATGGGATAGATTATGAGACTTTGATGTATGTATGCCAAAGAATACTAAAGCATATCGAAACCATGAATAGATTGGATAATTGCACTATTCATATTATTTATGTTTATGTATATGATATTGGTTGGTCACTCTAAAGAATGTATGAATAATTTGACCTAAGCAAAAATAAATTGGTCATGTATCGCATCGGATAAGTTGCATTTGGTAGCGTGCTACTCCTATGTAGGTCGATCGGTATGGTCCGAGGACTCGTTTGGAGAATAAGACCCGGTATCAGAGTTCATTCATAGGGAACTAAGACACACCAGGGATGCATCCCATGTATGAGCCTAGCCGAGTCGAATGCTATGAGCCTGGGGGGCTTGGGGACTAACAGCAGTCGTGTAGACTTTCAATACCATCTTTAACCCTAGATACGAAGGGTGTAAATCCGTTCCGTGTATGGGTTTCAGATACCCATACATAATTATCTACTCATGTGTTTGTTCATGTATAGCATATGGATGATTTATAACTTGCTTGTTATGGTTCAAAATTAAGGGAATTCTCACTAAACTAGTGTAGCTTATACCCCAATAGACGTTTGAATGAACAGGTTAACTCAAGGATGCTACGTGGGGATCGAGATGGTTGGAGCTGAATATGGCTTTGGGATTCCGGCAGGAAGTAAGAATACTTGAAGATATTAGCTAAGTTTTGTGAATTGCTTTGTAATAATTATTTAGTGAAATCTGTGGATGAATTATAATTGAAGTATAGTGAATTGCATTCCCTTTACATTGTTACTCACGTTGTATCAATATAAAATGTATCATTCTGATGTGTTTTCTCCATGTGTTATACGCCTTATATATAGTATGGAAGCCTTCGCATGATTGAGGTGGTCATTTCTAAGCTTTAATATTGTATAAGACGGACTGCCACATTTAGGGTACCCTTCGGGGCGTGACAGTATGTCAATTTATGGTGGATTCTAGTAGCTGTGAAAGCATCGTGTCCATAGAAGTAGTGCAAAAATTAGACATTTAGCTTAAATATCTCCCTAAACCTTACAAGTTAGCATTGTCTTAAAACAAGCACTAGTTTAAATTTCCATTAGTTCTAGATATAAGATTTTGTTTGATGTGATGTGGTTGCAATTAATGCTTGCTATTTACTATTGGGAAGGTCTTGACAATTTGTGTTGATAGAAGTGTAACACATGATGGTAGTGCTAATATTTATAGTTTTGTGTATAAAGAGGTGAAAATTGTGTTGGTTGTAATAAAGAGTTTGTTGAGTCCAAATCTTTGAAATTGAGTTATAGTAATAGTATGTTGTCTATGGCCATATTTGAAGACGAGTTACAATTTATAAGTTGTTTTTGCTTTGGTAGGTAAGGAGGTAGATAAGGAAATAGTAATTTCTAAGGAGGCAATCCTAGTTGTAGAGGGGTTTCATGACCTGTTTCCTGATGAGTTACTTGATGGATTACCACCCTAACGTCATATTCAACACCAGCTTGATCTTAGGTATGGTGCCGTCCTTTCGAATAGACCATACTATAGAATGAGCCCTAAAGAGCATGATGAGTTGAGGAGACAAGTTGAGGAGTTACTAGCTAAGGATTTTATTTAAGAGAGCTAGAGTCCTTATGCGGTTCCAACTTTGCTAACACTTAAGAAGGAACAAAATTACTATGAGGTATCATTCTCTTATCTCAAGTTTGGATGATTTGCTTGTCTACCTTAGTGGTGCTAGAGTATTCACCAAATTGGATTTGAAGAGTAGGTATCATCAAATTCAGATCTGAGTTGGTAGTGAGTGGAAAATAGTTTTCAAAACTAGGGAAGAGTTGTATGAGTAGGTAGTGATATCGTTTAGGTTATCAAATGTGCTTAACACTTTTATGTGGGCGATGAATTAGATTTTGAGGTCATTCATTGGTAAGTGTGTCATCGTGTGTTTTAATGACATTGATTTATGGTGCTGATCTAAAGGATCATGTTAAGCATTTGCAAGAGTTCTTAATGTATTACACAATAGAAGTTTTATGTAGCTATCAAGAAATGTGTTTTTTGAACTTGAAGGTACTTATTTTGGGCTATGTTATTCCTGGCGAGGGTTTGCAAGTTAATAAGTCCAAAAGTGGAGGCAATTTGCTAGTGGCACTAATTTAGTACTTAAGTTGCGGTGAGAAACTTTCATGGTCTTGCATCCTTTTATAGATGATTTATCTCTCATTTCAATAGTAGCTCCCATTATCCATTGTATGAAGGGTGGGAAGTTTGTGTGGACGAATGATGAAGAAGGGCATTTGAACTAATCAAAGTGTGACTTTCGATAGCCCTAATATTAGTGTTGTTTGCTTTTGATAAGCCTTTTAAGTTACATGCATACACCTCAGAGGTAGGGATTGGAACAATTTTGTGCCAAAATAGCATATCAATTGCTTATTTTAGTGAAAAATTGTTAGGGCTGAAGTTGCGATGTAATACCTATGATGTGGAGTTCTATGCTATGTGCAAGTTGTCAGTACTACTGGCGGCATTATTCACAATTGGATTCTAGTATTAGGACCATGGGACCCTTTTTTTTTTTTTTTTTTTTTTATCTCCCTCCGTTTCGCTTCTCTTTTAGCGAACTGACTTGAAGAGAAGGTTGATCCAATGAAAGATATCCAATTGGTTTTAAAACAGGTTGTGATGTCATGTATACTACGCATTCTATTTTCTTTAGTTCTTAATGGTTGCTTTTTCAGGTTCAACCTCAAGTTGATAATCACCAAACATGCGAAGCAGATGCAAGCCCATTGTTTAATGTTTATTGCATACCTGTCAACTTGCAAGACATTGTATAACATGGTTGTTCTTATTTAACTAAGGGATGTTACATGTTCTGTTCAAGTTATTACGAGTTTTATTTTAGATAGCTTGTTGTTGAGCAGTCGCCTATGGTATCTACCATTTGACAAACATTACATCTTACGTGAATCAAACTGATTTTTTTTTTTAAATGACCGATTAGTCCAAAGTTTTTCAAAAATCAAACCACAAAGTATGGTTCGTTTGGTCAAATGAGGGAATTAGATGGAATCATACCATGGTTATTGGTAGATAAAAACGATAAGATTCTAAGAAATTTACGGAATATTGGTGAAGGATCATTCCTCTTTTATTTATGTAACGAAACAATACAGTCAGATTTTCAGGGAATTGTATCTCCATTAAACTCCTATTTCATGGAATGAAATAAAGATATATGAATGAGTTGACAACACTCAAACATACTGAAGAAAGTAATATATATCATTAATTATAAGTGATAGTCAATACCATAAACTTGTTGGTGCCTTTAAGGGTATGTTTGGATGGTTTGATTTTCATCTATATCTGTATCTGTATTGAAACGATATGTGTAAATATGTTCTATTTGTATTTATAATTTATCTATATTTGATCTATTTGATCTTTTTATTAGAACTGCCAATTTTTTTATCTATATCTATTTTTTAATAAATAACTTGTTGGAAAAAAATTTGAAAAATTATCGGTACTATCCAAAAAGCTAAACAAACAGAAAATCCTTGTCCGGTAATTTCAGATATCTCTAGTCGATAGAAGACTCCTTAGAAAATTGGCAAAGTCTCAATTAGAACTAAATAGAAATTGTGATTTACAACAAATAAAAGTACATTAAACATGGTGATCATTGCTTCATCGAGGCAAACAACCTCGTGATCGGCCGGACAAGGTAGACGATGAGGATGAACCTCCTGAAATGGTACTCCCATGGAACAAGTCCGATAAATAATTCCCCAAATCGTCAGGTCCAAACCTCACCAGGTCATCCAAATTTCTATCTCCCTTAACACCACCAAGTATTTATCATGAAACTCCTTGTAGGCAGGAACCAATTTTCTAGCTATTGACATTTTGATTTCATCTCTCAATTTTCCATCAGGCACAACCCATGAAGCCTGTTTTTTAAACACCCCTTCAAAAGCTGCATTGAATTTAATCAAACAATCTTGGGCGTCCTTGGGCGAGATTCCAGGTTCATTGGTACTATCTGGCAGGGATAGGAACACCTTGCTCCAGGATGTATATTCATGGCTCAAAGCATATTGGTTAACTTTCCTGGAATGCCTAGAAATCCATTCATCTCCAAGCAGATACTTCAGGTTCGTCGTGTTCACCTTTTCGACAACAAATTGGAGGTTGTTGGAAAGGAACAGATATGATAAGGACACATCTTTGTAGCAGTCTGCTTTGCTATCGAGTTTACAAAGCAAAACGAGTATTAGCCAGGCAAGACGGACCGAAACTAGTGATGTCGGTAATTCATTCGATTCAGGATTGTCAAAATATGATTCTGGAAGTTGGATATTGCCGGGATGGGAATGATCAATCAAAATATCCGATAGGGTACTGCTGAATTCTGCTAGGGAGCAAATAAATGTCATGACGGACTGTGTTAATGGGTGTATTCCTCCTCCTGGAGCCAAAATCCTGGAGGAATCTTTCTGAACAGAGGTCTCAAAGTCTGAAAGAATTGCCTGAACCGACTCCCCGAGCTTTACGAGTGAGGATAATGTCTGAAATTTGACGGGTGCGGTGGATTTGAAGCTAAATATTGACTCAATCTCAGGCCAAAGATCAAAAATCACTTCATATATTTTTATCAGGTTGAAAATTCTATCAGGGTTTCCCTTGATTTTGAGAACGAGTTGAGGGAATTTGAGCAAATTTGTTGCACCTTCCTTAGCTATCTCAGTAAAACAGGACTCTCTAACTGTGTCTGATGAAGAGAAAACATAATCACATAAGATCCTTTCGCCTCTAAAAAGTGTCCTGACAGCAATCTTGACTGCATTCAGCCAATTTTCAATAACATGCTCTTGTGAGCTCCAATTCATCTTGTGTAATTGTGATGACCTATACCTGTCAATACCAAGACGGAATAAGCCTTCATCTATGATAGATTTCCGTAGAATTTTGTATATTTTTACGCATTCCTTGCCATATCCAGCCTTCACCATGCAATCAACAATAGACTTCATATCCGACATCGTGCGTTGAGAGGCACTTTCCATTTCAGTGATTGATTCACCAGCTTTTTGTACTTCATCCTCTATAATTTCATCCTCATTAGTGCAGTGTTCGGTATGTCCTGAGCTGCTGGATTCATTATGATGTCCTGATGAAACTGATTCAGGATCAAGATGATCTCTATTATTAGAAAGCATGTAGTATAGCTCTTTCTCAAGACGCTTCATTGCGATTTGCATAAGATTTTGTGCGGTTACAAGCGTGCTAGAGCTGTATCTGCGTGAGACTAGTAAGTGCATAGCATGCTGCAAATTGGTAACAGAATCGAGAAATTCTTTGGCTTCCTGCCTGCTATGTTGGAAGAGAGAGCTGATTTTGGTGTAAGAAGAAGAGTTCAGGTCCCACTTGGTAATGGTTGATTGAGCATTTTGTATGATATCTTCAGTTTTGGCGTCACCAAAGAGAGGCATCATTGGTGGAGTCAAATTCGCTGAGCTTGAGAATGAGTAATTAGTAGCAATAGTTTTGGATGATGATGAGAAGGAAAAATCATTTGACATGCCTTTTCGTGTTGTCGGTGTGTTTTCTTTGGAAATTGCTGAGGTTGGCACTGTGTGTTTTTCAAGTTTTCTACAATTTGCTGCAATTGTAGAGAAACACTTGGAAAAAGGTTTAAGGAGGTTTCTTAGTGTTGTGTGATTTGTTATGCGAGGGATGGTATTTATATTATAGAACGTTAACCTGGTCAAAAGGTTCGAACCTTCTTCAATTTTATTTTTAGAATTTTAAGTAAATAATTAAAAATTATGCTCGAATTTTAAAATTAATTAATTTAGTATCTGAAAACTTTGAAATTGATCCATTTAATACTTAAAAGAACTTAACAATATTATTGTTGGTGTGCTCAAATTAAAATTTTTTTTAAGTATTAAATTAATCAATTTCAAGATTTAGATATCTAATTGAATATTTTATCAAAGCTCGTACTATACTTGGCATTAACTCTTTTTCTTATAATGGTTTGCTCCTTCATAGTATAATTTTGGCTACCTAATCATTAGAATAAACAATAAAAATTTTCTTCTTTCAATATTCTTAGTTTACTTAAGTAAAATGTCCATCGATATTAAGGGAACAAATGGGCCTTTTGGTTTTGTTTGAGGAAGGTGATAACTAGGTGATACAAGAAAACTTGAGCAACATATGTTTGATGGGTCTGAGTCAAAAAAGGGGGACAATGATGTATATTTTTTTTTATCGTACAACATCTTGGGATGTCAATGGATGTTTTGTAATGCAAACTATTTTTTAATTTGATAATTCTTGGTTTATATGTAGGACCAAATATAAGATTCATTTTTTTTTTTCCGCGTCCGCTCCAAGCATGCCGGTATTTGTTAGTGCTTTTATATATATATATATATATATATATAAATGTACCTGCTAATATTTCTAACTAAAAAATATTGAAAGAAAAAAATCATTTCTTCAGACATGTAATTCTTTTATAATATATCATCAATATTGGAATGCCTAGTAAAGACTATTGATAATATATGAAGGCCGCTTTGCTCAACCACCAAAATTTTCTTTGGTTTTTGTAGTTTTACTTGTGTTCTATCTTTTTAATCTTAATTTTAGTCACATGCATCCTAATGATTATTTAATGATCTTCCAATCCGTATCATCTCTATGAGACCACAATATTATTTATAAGAGAATAGTATTATTTGTACCAATTGTGCTTCAAAGCCTTAATACTCCCAAAAACTTTTGAGCATTCGAGATAATTACTATGGAATCACTCCCTTCTTTCCTAATATTCTTGTAATCCTGCATCCAAGATAGTTTTTTCTTTTTCTATTTATCCATGAGTTTCACATACTAATACTTTGGGAAATAATGTGGTCAATAATGATTTAATCAGTATTTTTTCAATATATTTTAATAGACTTTAATTGGATATTTAATTACATTCCATTTATATCTTTTAATGACATTTTTTTCAGTTATCCATTTAATATCATTTAATAGGATATCTTTTTTAGTTTTTTTTTTCTCTTTATGGTTGGTTTTAGGCTTGTCTATAAATGTACGTCTAGGGCAATGAAAAAAAATTCAATTATCATATTTTAGTGAAATTATATAGAGCAGTAATTGCTCTTTTCCCTAAATCTCGAAATTAGATTACATTTCAATTTTTTATTTTAACAACCTAAGAGTTCTCAAATTCAATAGGTATTGAAGATCACAAATTGGGTATCCATGTGCGAATCAATGCCGTGTGATATAAAACCTAATTAATCAATTGCATCAAATTGGTATAAGAGCTGCATTCGCTCCTGAAATTATAATGGCATCTCATAAGAAGACCAATCAACGGTGTATAATGGATGAGATCTATGATTGTGACTATCTAGATCGTAGGATTGGAGAAATGATAGATGAAAGATTGGATGCAGCCTTGGAGCATCGATTGGAAGTAGTGGTAGATCGAGTTGCAGAGAGATTGGGTGTGCTTATGGGTAACCAAAATCAAAACATCAAACCAATTTTTGAGAACAAAGAAGATGATGATGTTTTTGAGATTGATAATAAACTAATTTTCATGCAAGGTGAATGGATTGTCTTCTGATCAGAAGGGAATCAAACCTTTAATTCTTTTTTAGGACATCGATATCACTTTCCTTGAAGACCGTGGTTTTATTTCATCCATACAACACATTACTGAGACAGCAAAGGATCCTTTAATTCTGACTAGTAATGATAACAAAAGAAAACTTGGATAGACTTGAGATATGTTTTAAAAGACCACTTGTAAAGCAACTGCTTTCTCACGCATAGATGTTTTATGCAACAGAAAACACAAGATTTCAACCTCACATGGCTTTTGTGATTAATTCCAAATGGATCTTCCATAACATGATGAAAATTTGAGGACGAATTTTACCTAACATGAAGGAATTATGCAGTCAATACTGATTCAATCAATATTTTTTTCAATATCTTTTAATAGGCTTTAATTGGATATTTAATTACATTCCATTTATGTCTTTTAATGACATTTTTTTCAATTATCATTCAAAAGAATATCTTTTAAATGCCATTTAATGTAATCTAATAGGATTTTTTTTAGTCTTTTTTCTTTTTTGGTAAGTTTCAGGTTTGCTTATAAATATAGCAGCAATGAAAAATTCGGTTATCATTTTTTAGTAAAATTATATAGAGTCGCATTGCTCTTTTCCCCAAATCTCAAAATTATATTATATTTTGATTTTTTATGCCAACAACCTAGGAGTTCTCAGAATTAATAGGCATTGAAGATCTTAATTGGGGTATTCTTGCGCAAATCAACGCCTTGTGATATAAACCCTAATTAATCCGCCGCCTTAATAAACAATAGTTTTGGACTTTTAAAAAAGCTTTTATGATAATGGAACAAGAATTTTAAACTCCTCTACTAGTGTTGGTCCTTAGGTATGGCTTTTAGGCTCTTTGTCTTCTAATTTAATTCTAAGGAGTACAAACATTCTTCCTCCATATGTTGATGCAATCAACTGTTAAGTCACAGTCCACAACTAAATTAGGTAAATTGCATCAAAAAGGTATCAATGGTAAGTTCATTTAAGGTAGCAATATTTCAAATGGTGAATTCAATTAAGGTATCAACATTTCAAGTGGTTAACAAGAGGTATCAATTTTGCAAAGTGAGTTAGATAAGGTATCAATAAATGATCATTAATAAAATTTAAGAAGCATAATTGAAAAATAATTGAAACGCTGATACTTTAAATGAACTTTGTAAAATGTTGATACTTGATACTTTATATCTTTTTTAAGTACTTGAAACGTTGATACCTTAAATAAACTTACTCCCAAACGTTGATACCTTTAGTATAATTTACCCTAACTAAATATAGAAATCGTCTTGCATTTTGGATGGCATAACTATTAGGTTCTTAATTACCACTTACTCAATGAAGCTAAGCTCAAGCCCACAATATAAAGCTTATAATTCTCACATTCTCTTCTCACTGCCACTCATTCCTTTCTGAATAGATGAGTAAACTTGAAACCTAGCCTTCCCTCTATAATTTGCTAATGAATTTGTGTTTGTACGTATATGAAACAATAGAGGTTGTTGAAGTAGCCAAGACTCCTAAGCCCACAAGATCATAATCTTATATACCCTTTTTCTTCATATTTTCTCTTATTTATATCTTTTTGTGTCACAATCACTATTGCCATTGCACCTAATTTTTTGTTAACTACTTTATAGTTATACAATTAGCTTCTACATGATAATCACACAATAATCATGTTGTAGGGCCTTTGTAGTGTTTTCTTATTCCATTTGTAACAGTTTTCCCCCTCTTTTGAAACACAATCTTGTCCTTAAGGTTGAACTAAGGATATAATGTTTGAAATAATGTCAGGTCATCCCATGTAGAGTCCTCAATAAGAACTCCATGCCATTAAACCAAGATTAGAGTCATTTGCTGACTCTTCCACACTATATCATGGATATCCATAATACTTGGAGGTTGCAATAGTGGGTTATTATGATATGAGTTAAGGGGTAGATTAGGAGAGGGTAAAACTAATTTTTGAGCCACCTTCAAATATGAAACATGGAAGACATTGTGGATCTTAGAATATTGGTTAATCTACTTAAGAGCTTTGAAATGGCCTATTAAATCTCTTAGGCAATCTATGAATGCTCCTTGAGATAGAAAGCTATCGACATGGTTGAAACTTCACAAAAACCATGTCACCTTCCTTAAACTATACGTTTGTTTTGTGTTTATTTACTTGAAATTTCATACAAGCTTAAGCTTGGAAAGATTCAACTTGACTGATTGTAATAACTCGTCTTGTGTTGATAAATCTGAATCCATAACTTCAAATCTCGATTGTCCTTTGATATGCATAGGAATTGTTAGTGGTTTTCTTCCACAAATGACCCAGAAGCATTTGTCTCTAAGACACATTGCTTACTAAAATCTAGTGAAATTAAAAAAACAGCTAAAGTGAGAACCTCCTTTAACTCACTACAACAAAAACGGCCTTTTGCCACGTTTTTTAAACGTAGATATATGTTCATTTAACATGGCCAAATACATTATGCTACGTGTTAATAACCGTAGCCAATAAACATCCCCAAAGATGTGTTGCAGATTAATTTGGCCACGTTTAAAAAATAGACGTCACCTAATAAGCTCAAGCCATCAATTTAAATGCAACCAATCTTCAGATAATTTCCCATTGTGAAATGTGGCTAATAGTGCTAATTAGCCACGTTTATTGTTACTGTTATATTACCCGCCAACTCAATTAGCCACGTTTCAAAAATGGCCATTCTGTTAAATTAACTAATCGTTTAGTTACATTGGCATCTTTTAAACGTAACCATTCATCTATATTAGCCACGTTTTCATATGATTGCTCTATTAAATTAGCCAAGTTTGATGTTAGCATCCAATTAAATTTGCCAAAAAAATATATATTTACTCCTGCTTAATATGTGTTGGTAATAGATATATTATACACTTGTTATTCCCTGATTGATACGTGTTTATGCACAAGTTTAACATCATACACTTGTTATTGTACAACATTTGAAAATAATCTCGCAATTTGCACATTTAAGATAAAACTATAAATCATAATTTAGTGCTCAAATAACAAAAAATGAGACACAATCTTTAAATTCATAACAAACAATCAAAGCATTTCATGGTTTTTTATATCATCCATTCAAATGAAAACATAATTGTCAAAGTAGATTAAATATAACAATTCCAAAAACTTTTCAAATTTTTGAACTAAAACATTGATTTCTAAATTTGCTCAAAAAATCCCTCTCCTTCTTCAACTTTGATCATCATCTTCATCTTCATTATTAGATGGTGTAGAAGAATAAAGTTGTCAATTTCCATATCCTATAACAAATTATTTATGGTAATAAGATCTATATATATATATATAATTATTAGAAAAACTAACAGCAAATCTATATAGAGTGAAGATTGGGAGGGACTTAGTGAAGTATGTGAATGTATTTGAAGTAAGAAAAAAAAATTCATTTTCCCCAAGTGTCAGATTAGAAACAATCCATGAATCCACCAAATACAAGATTTCCAACGGACAAAGCAGCATTTGGAAATTATAATAAACCAACCTCAAATAGACCTCAAACAGATAGATAGAGACTTGTAAAGGCAAGGATTTGTCTAGCAAAACCAATCTCAAAAAAGGTTTACATTACATTTCATTAAATTTACAAGAGTAAGTACTTTAAAAACTAAAGCATTTCTTTGCACAGTTTGTATGGCTATAGGTTTTAACAATATTTATAACTCATGAGAGAGGTTTTGACTTCGTATTTCCAACTAAAAGTATGTGTATGATGATAAACATAAACAAACACCCATTTTTTACCAAGATGCTTCATCACTAACAATTTTTTTACAAAGGTGCATTTCATATAATTTATGTGAACATACACATGCATTTAGGATTACACCGATGTCGTATCCTCTCACGGTAGATGTTTCCAAGAACATGATGGATCTGTATGTGTATCTACACTCTACATCACAAAAGATTACCCTTAATTAGATGAAAGAGAACTTAAGTTTGTTTTAGCTAGTGTAAGCTCCGGAAAATTTTAGTAAATAATTCCAAAATAAACATTGAAAATAAACTCTAAAAATGACTCCAAATTAAAACCAAACTTCAACTAGTTTTAAATCATGAACGAATCCAAAAATTTCTTAATCTTGAGAAAATGAGATTCCTTAAAAATAAATAAGAACTCCACAGTCTTCAAATTCAAAACCACCACGTACAACAAATTCTATACCTAACTTTGACTTGTAAAATCTGGTAATATATAACCCAAAAAAAAAAAAATTATTAAAAAATAAATAACGATAAACCATCGGAAATAAAACCCAATTCAAGAATTCCAAAAAAGTTAAGAGATATTAAATACTTAAAAAAATAAAATTTAAAATAAATTTATCAAACTAAATGAGATGTAGAAATATAAACCCCCAATTTTCAAATTGGCAAAGAGCTAAACCGAAAAATCACCTGGGAACCCTAAGTGGAATATAGTAGTTTTAGTCTGGAAATCTCGCGCTCTTAGCCCTAGAGGCTGAGATGTAGTTTAAGTATGTAGAGTAGCTTGTAGTAATATAAGGTTGCTTAAAAATATCAGATTGGTAAATTTTTTATCTATTTCGAACCCGTTCGGATACAGACTTTGAAAAGCGTGTCTTAGGGCTTGAGATATAAAAAATATACCATTAATACCGTTAGACTCGTATTTTCATAAGGATATCAAAAATATCAATTTTATAATTTTTCGATAACTGGAAATATATGATTTTGCGATTATATTGTATTTCTTTACTATCGGTAATTAACTAGTCTTTTGCACTATTCACTACATAATTTTACTATTCTTGTAAACCCTTATATTTTAAATAATATTTTATATATCATAAAAAATATTGTTTTTCAAAAATTTAGTTCGTTTCGGGTTTTTACGGGATCAGTTTCAATTTAAGACCCTTACTAAAAATAAAAAATTAATTTAATAATTGAAAAATATTTTTATATTCATAAAATAACTTTTTAGAATTTTTCGAAATCTAAAAATATCAGTTGTAGCTTATATAAGCATATTTTGACCGTACTGGTAACTTATTTGTTGAAATATTAAAATAATTCAATTGATTATTTAATTTTATTTATGAAATTTGCCACTGCCACTCATTTAAAAATACTTTTCTTAAAATATTTTTCTTAATTTTATTTTATATATTTTTCTTAATAAAAAGCACTTTTTCAACCCATACTTTAAGTACACTTCAATTGTCACTTCTACACATTATTCATGTTTTCTTTCACTCTTTCTTACATTTGAACCTGAATAATAATAGTAAAATTCGTATCTAGGTAAGACCCATTTTAAAAACTACTTTCCAAGTGTCAAAATGAAATTTTTACTTGAGATAATAAGGGCTTAATGTATATATATCATCAAGACTTCATTTTATATGCTTCAAAGATGATATTCAAATATTATTTTTCATAACAAAATTCTATTTTCGGATTTAGGCTAAGGCCTAGTTTAAAAACATGTTTTCCAACTTAAAAATGAAGATTTTATTCAAGAAATGGAAGGCTCTTAAGATAGGATATGTAAGGGATGGATTTTCATAAGTTTAGATGGATTTTATCAAAAAATATGTCCAAAAATAGATTTTGTAAATTCGGATCTCAACCAAGACTAATTTTGAAAACCCATTTTTCATTACCAAAATGAAGGATTTGTTAAAAAAAATGAAAGGCTTACGGAATAGGTATCAATAGGAGATGCTTTTGATAAGTAAATGGTAGATCTACTAATAGAGATTCTCAAAATAGGAAGAGATTACAAAATATAAAATTTGAGTTTTATTTGAACCTTGCGAAATTCGGATGGTTTCAAGACCATGTCATAAAAACCCTTTTATCAACTTCAAAACTTGAGTTTTATATGAAAAATGAAGAGTATAGGTCATAGATACCATCAAGTAAAGATTTTTATAAGTTAAGATGGGATTTGCTAAGAAAAACATGTAGAATAAGGAATAGAAATAAAGTAGGAAAATTTGAATTGTTGTCATTTTAAGAAATTCGTAATAATGGAGTAATGGCATGAAAACACTTGCTTTCCAAACTAAAAATAGAAGTTTTATTAAAGAAATGAAGTCCTTAGTGGCTAGGTATGGTTGTGCCTTAATTTTCTAAGTATCAAATAAGTTTACTTAAAGGAATCACCACAAAAACTTTTTTTTTTTTTTTTTTTGTTTACAAAATTTAGATTTTGTGATGAACCATATTTAAAAACATGTTTATAAAGTGTAAAATGGAAATTTTTATTGAAAAACAAAAGCCTTAAGGAATATACATAATAAAGGCTTAATTTTAACAAGAATAGATAAATTTTATCAAGGAATTTTTCTAAAAACAAGTGGGGATTGTCAAGAATACAAGACTAGCCTTTCTAAGTTGATTTTTCATAGTCTTACAAAGAAAAAGTTTTCTAAAAAAATTCTTTTATTAAATATCATTAAGAATATGTACATATATACCTAATGACATATCATTTATGATAAAAACTTGTTCATATTGCATGTATAGTTAATCTATATAATAGGAACATTACAAACATTACAAAACTATTTTTTGGAATTGGAATTTGCTATTGATCAGAACTGATCAGAATGTTTCATGACCCAAAAATTTTCAAAACTTGAAAATAATATTAGAATTAGATATATCTTTCAAAGTAAATAGAAATCAATATATAATTTACAAAATTCCGAGTTAAAATGACCAAGTTATAGCCGTTTTAAGTTGGAATTCCCGCTTAGAACGAGAATTACGAATTTGATAGTTTGTATGAGATAGGGTGGATTAGTTTTGAGCTGAAATACTCATTTGCGTATTCCTTCCTTTTTAGGTGACCCCAAAATTGACGATTCCTTACTACCAATTACTTATACTAAGAGACCGGTGATCCAATGGGCGATGGGTTTTCCTCTTATTTTGTTACCTTGCTTGTGCTTGTAGCTAGTTGCACTAGAATTAGGAACATATAAAATTGTGATGAGTTATGGTATAATCTTGGTTGAATGAATGATAAGTATATCGAGGCGAGACTTGTTGTAAAATCATTGTATGAGTTAGCATAGACTTGAATTGTCTGAAATTCTCTATGATCGCTCTCAACCTACATAATTAACATGCTACAATTATATGAATAAACTGTATATGCATATCACGTATTGAGTCACATTGCATTAGCTAATATACCTTTGGTGGGACAAAAGTATATTAGCGGAAGGCGAGGGGGCTTGTGTTAACATGAAGGATGTGAGATCGCTTAAGTTAACAGAAGTGGGGTAGGCACTTAAAAATACCACAATAAAACAACAGAGGTTGTATAATTAAGAGAAAGAGATCGGGATTATGGTTGCATGACTTATGGACAATCTCACTCAAGATTGGAATTATGGTTGCATGACTTATGGACCACCCCAACCCTGAATGAAGGGCGTAAATCCATTCACATATCGCTACCAGAAAGTCATATGCTTGTTTGCTCATGTGTTTGTTCATGCATAGTATATGGATGATTTATAACTTGCTTGTTATGGTATGAAATTAAGGGAATTCTCACTAAGCTAGTGTAGCTTATACTCCAATAGATTTTGAATAAACAGGTTGACGGAGAATGCTTCCGAGGAACCAAGATGGTTTGAACCGAATATGACTTCGGGATTCCGGCAGGAAATAAAGAATACTTGAAGTTATTAGCTAGGTTTTTTGAATTGTCTTGTAATAGTTTGTGTAATGAAATCAATGGATGAATTGTAATTGGAGTATAGTGAATTGTATTTCCTTTACATTGTTACTCAAGTTGTATCAATATAAAACGTATCACTCCAATGTGTCTCTTTTATGTGTTAGACGCTTTGTACATAGTATGGAAGCTTTCGCGTGACTGAGGCGGTCATTCCTAGGCTTTAATATTGTGTACGGCGGACTGCCACGTTTAGGATATCCTTTGGGGCATGATAGCTAGCACTAGGCATAAAAAAATATAAAACCAGCAAAAGATGCATTTT
>JAMXBD010002034.1:0-249804 GCA_024138025.1 Combretum micranthum
CACTCCAATTGAATCAAAAACTATTCGAAATTCTCAAATTTTCAAATTTTCTCTTTAAGAACCCTAATTTTCGAAATCTTCGAATTCACTCATTCTGATTGTGTTTTGTTGAAATTGACTTGTGCCTTTTGTTCCTAGGACCTCCTATTTATAGGTTTGCAAAGCTCAATTTACGTTTTCAAACCGTTTCAAAAATGAGTGATTTTTGCCCCTTGATTTTTCACGAATTTAATTAGAAAATCCATGATTAATTTGTTTGAAACTGATGAATTGATGATGTTTTCATATTCCATGCCAGATTCTCCACTCAATTTTTGTAACTCCTCATTCATGTGCAATTGAATACTTTATACATTGAATTTTGTAACTTTTGGTTGTTTTTTGCACTAATTTTGTAACCACTTTGTAACCATTTTGCAATCCCATCATCAATTTTGACAATCAATGATTTTTTGTCAGTTAAAAACTGATGCAAAGTAAGGCAAAAGTCACATTTGAGGAAAATGAAAAGACAAAAATGATAAAAAGGCAAAATTTGCCTTTGCTAGGTTTGAACTGTGTCATTGAGCTTGAGTGTGTGTTTGGGTCCATATGTTTAACCAATAGGCCCATTTGGCCTGTGCCTTGATCACTAGCCAATTTCATCAATACTTAAGGCTTTTTGGAAAATGAATTTAATTAAATTTTAAGCCTTAATTAATTGGGCAAAAATTGGGTGTCTACAGACTGCCCCTCTTTGTGGTAAAGTTTGAACAAAACTTTTGCCACAAAGACAAAAGACAACCAATTTTTGCTTTAGCTTCTCTTTAGATTTTGAGATTTGGTTAGGTCATTTGCCGGACCTATGGGCTTTGGTTTGGTCATTGCCGGACCAATGGCTTTGGGTTTGGTCATTTGCCGGACCAATGGGGTTTGGTCATTTGCCGGACCAATGGGCTTTGGTCATTTGCCGACCAATGGGCTTTGGGTCATTTGCCGGACCAATGGGCTTTGGGTTTGGTCATTTGTCGGACCAATGGGCTTTGGTCATTTGCCGGACCAATGGGCTTTGGGTTTGGTCATTTGCCGGACCAATGGGCTTTGGTCATTTGCCGAACCAATGGGCTTTGGGTTTGGTCATTTGCCGGACCAATGGGCTTTGGTTTGGTCATTTGCCGGACCAATGGGCTTTGGGTTTGGTCATTTGCCGGACCAATGGGCTTTGGTCATTTGCCGGACCAATGGGCTTTGGTTCCATCTGGAATGGATGGATTTCTAACTTCTGTCTTGAACATATTCTTCTAGTGAATGAATTTCTGAACTCTGTCTTGATCACCATCTTGAGCGGATGAATTTCTGAATTTGTCTTGATCACCATCTTCAATTGATGGGTTTCTGAATTTTGTCACCATCTTGAAAGGATGGATTTTGGGGTCACCATCTCGAAAGGATGGATTTTGAGTCTGGGTAGTACTAGACTATCTGTCTAGACTGATTGGGTATTTGTGATTTTTCAATCTATTGGGGTTCTTTCTTTCTTTTTTTTTTTTTTTCAACATGCTTCAATTTCTATCAAAATTAGTTATTCTTGCCATAATTTTTCTTTTAAAATAAGAACAATCAATAGACCAAACTGTATAAACGCATTCATTCAGTATTATAAGATGCTCAAATTTCTTTTTCTGATGATTCAAATGGTGTTTGATTGGAAATTTGTTCAGAAGAATTTTGTGGGTTAGGCTTTTCAAAGAATTTCAGGCTTTGATTCGACTTCAGAGAATTTCAGGAATATCAACTTTGCTTATAATTAATTAAAATAAAATCAATTGATCACTTGAAATGACAAGTTTTATTGATCAAGGATATATAACTTTACAGCATCTGAGTTCACAGGATCCTTTAAATTGGGTCCATCCATTTGGGAAAGGATTAATGCTCCTCCCGATAAGACCTTCTTCACTATATATGGTCCTTCATAATTTGGTGTGAACTTCCTCTGGAATCTTGCACATTTGGCAGCATTTTTCTCAAAACCAAATCACCTTCTTGGAAATTTCTTGGCTTAACCTCTTGTTAAATGCTCTAGCCATCCTTTGTTGATATAATTGCCCATGACACATGGCGGTTAATCTTTTTTCATCTAAAAGATTTAACTGTTCAACCTTTGTCTAACCCATTCAGCTTCTTCGAGCTCTGTTTCAGCCAATACTCGGAGCGAAGGAATCTCAACTTCTACTGGTAAAACAGCTTCAGTTCCATATACCAGGGAATAGGGCGTTGCCCCAGTTGACACTCTTACAGAGGTTCGATATGCCATTAATGCTAATGGGAGCATTTCATGCCAATCCTTTGTATGCAATTGTCATCTTCTCAATGATTCTCTTGATGTTTTTGTTGGCGGCTTCTACTGCTCCATTCATCTGTGGGCGATATGGAGTGGAATTCCGTGTCATCTGCATTG
Source organism: Combretum micranthum (assembly GCA_024138025.1). Taxonomy (NCBI): domain Eukaryota; kingdom Viridiplantae; phylum Streptophyta; class Magnoliopsida; order Myrtales; family Combretaceae; genus Combretum; species Combretum micranthum. Next base: position 2,441 of record JAMXBD010002034.1, read on the forward strand.
TTGTTTCAAATTTGTACCATTATCAGTAATGATACTTTCTGGAGTTCCATATCGAGCAATGATATCTCTTTTGATGAATCGCACCACAACGGCTTTTGTCACACTGGCGTATGAAGCAGCTTCAACCCACTTGGTGAAGTAATCGATTGCAACTAGTATGAATCGATGACCATTTGAAGCTTTTGGCGATATTGGCCCGATTACGTCTATTCCCCACATTGAGAACGGCCATGGTGTTGACATTGACTGTAATTCCTTCGGAGGAGCATTTATCTTGTTTGCGTAATTTGACATAGATGACAAGATCTCACATGTTTGATACAGTCTGATTCCATGGTTAACCAGAAATATCCTAGCCTCATAATCTTTTTAGCTAGCATATATCCGTTCATATGAGGTCCACATACTCCCTCATGAACTTCTTCCATTAATTTTTGAGCTTTTCATTACACATCTCAACAGTAGGTCGTATCAAATGACCTTCTGTATAAGGTATCTCCACTTAACAAGAAATGACTTGCCAGACGTCTCAATGATTTTGATCCTTTTTTGTAGCACACTCAGGATAATCACCTGTTTGCAAGAAAATTTTGATATCTTGAAACCATGGTTCTTGATTCAATCACAGCACAGAACGCGGGTTCACTTCTTATTCGGACTTGCAAAGGTTGTATTCTTACTCCTTCAGTGAATTGGATCAAAGAGGCCAGAGTAGCCAATGCATCAGCAAATTGATTCTGAGTTCTCGGCACATAAGTGAAGGAAATTTCTTTGAACCTTCCTGTTAACTCAGCCAAGTGATTATGATAAGGAATCAACTTGGGATCCTTAGTTTTGAACTCGCCTCGAGTTTGGAAAATGATAAGTGATGAATCTCCAAACACTTCGAGCTCCTCAATATTCATTTGAATTGCCATTTCTAATCCCATGATGCATGCCTCGTATTCCGCTACATTATTTGTGTAAGGAAACATTAATCTGGCTGATGCCGGGAACTGTTCTTCTTTTGGTGAGATAAGGACTGCCCCTATTCCACCCGTATACGTTGGCTGCTCCATCGAAATACAACTTCCAATTGTTGTTTTCGGCTTCTGTTTCTGTTATTCTGATGCCTTCATCTGGAAACTGATCTTGTTCCTTTAATTCTTCGTCATCAACTGGGCTTTCTGCGAGTTGATCAGCTAAAACTTGTCCTTTGACTGAACTTTGATTCACATAAATGATATCAAATTCAGAAAGTAGCATCTGCCATTTCGAGATTCGACCTACTAAAGCCGGTTTGCGTGCCAAGTATCGCAATGGATCATGCTTCGTAATCAACTCGATCGAGTAGAAGAGCGTATACTGCCTAAGCCTGTGCATAACCCATACTAATGCACAGCAGGTCTTTTCTATCTCTGAATACTTTTGTTCTCCATTGAGAATTTCTTGCTTAAGTAGTAAACAGCTCTTTCTTTTCCTTCCTCATCTTTTTGCCCAGCACACAACCCATAGATTCAGGAAGAATTGTCAAGTACAAGAACAATGGCTTCCCCGGTTTTGGAGTAACCAGTACTGGTGGATTGTCAGATACTGCTTTATCCGATTAAAGGCTTTTTCACATTCGTCATTCCATTCAATTAGGGCATTCTTCTTTTAGCAGTTTAAACAGCGGTTGGCACTTATCAGTCAGCTGTGATATGAATCGAGCAATGTAATTCAACCTTCCCAAGAGGCCTCTGATTTCCTTTAATGTTTTTGGTGGAGGCAAATCCTGAATCGCCTTGACTTTATCAGGATCGATTTCTATCCCCTTTTGGCTAACCATGAATCCTAATAATTTTCCAGATGTCACTCCGAAAGTGCATTTTTCTGGATTCAATTTCAACTGGAACTTCCTTAATCTTTCAAAAAGCTTCCTTAACACCACTACATGATCATCTCCTTCCTTTGTCTTGGCGATCATATCATCTACATATACTTCCACCTCTTTGTGCATCATATCATGAAGTATAGCAAGCATTGCTCGTTGATAAGTTGCCCCGGCATTCTTGAGACCGAAAGGCATGACCTTGTAACAAAAAGTTCCCCAGGCTGTAACAAATGTGGTTTTGACCTTATCTTCTTCGGCCATTAATATCTGATTATACCCTGAAAATCCATCCATGAATGAAAATAGATGATTTCCAGCGGTATTGTCCACTAAAACATCGATGTGAGGCAACGGGAAATTATCTTTCGGGGTCGCTTTGTTTAGATCTCTGAAATCCACACAGATTCTTACTTTCCCGTTTTTCTTAAGTACTGGTACTATATTTGATACCCAATCCGAATAATCAGAAACCTCGATGAATCCTACTTCAAGCAGCTTTTTTACTTCATCCTTGATTTGGAGGAGTAAATCCGGCCTAAATCGCCTTAATTTTTGCTTTATAGGTTTAAAATCCTCCTTTGTTGGCAATTTGTGAACCACAATGGATGGGTCTAAACCAGGCATATCGCTATACGACCATGCAAAAACATCCAAGTATTCGGCTAATAACTTGGTTAAATCTTGTGCCGTGCTCTCAGGCAATTTTCCCCCTATCCTCAGATTCCTAGGGTTTTCACTTGTTCCCAAATTAATCACTTCAATGGTTTCGGGAATTTCAATCTTCCTTGTTCAAAATTCAAATTTCTTGTGTTCTAAATTGATAATCAATATCATCTTCAACATCTAACCCAGTAGAGTTAGAGGTGATATTGATATTTTCATTAATTATACGCGCGAGATATCCCTGAACTTCATCACAATTGTCGAATCTGGTTGAATATGAATGAGGAATGTATGAGAATATGTGAAACACAAATGGAAATAAATTTTATTAAACTGGGACGGTGTTTAAGTACACTTATTTGAGCATCACATAATACTGAAAAACACAAAATACTAATCTAGTCTTAGATAATTCTTACTTAAAAGACTTAATACTAGCGCAAGGCATAGAGAACCAATTTCTCAAGATCATTTCTTTGGATGAAGCATCTTCTTTGATATCATCTGGCTGCTGGATATGATGTGGCTTTGGAAAGGAATGGCTGATGTGAGGAATTTTGATGATTGGATCATATTCCTTGTCGAGCTTCCTTCTTCTCATTTGGTTTTTCATTTCCACCACTTCAGCACAAGTGGGGGAATAACCCAGTCCAAAGGTTCCCACCTGAGTTTCTTTCTCATCATCATCATACAGACTTCGTCAAACATTTGAAGCCCGAAGTCTTCTTCTCCTTCTTTTCCAATGTAGGGACAGCTGTCTCCTTGTAAATGGCATAATCCTGTTCTCCCATAACAGTGATGAGTTGACCATTGGTTATGAACTTAACTTTCTGGTGCAGGCTTGATGGTATTGCTCTGGCAGCATGGATCCATGGTCTTCCCAACAGCAGATTGAATGTTCTGGGGATATCAATCACTTGAAAGGAATAATGAAAGTTTGAGGCCCGATGTGACTTCTAACTCCACTTCACCTATTATATCTCTTTTTGACCCATCAAAAGCACGAACCACAATAGAGCTTGGTTTGATGTCTGACGGTTCAATTTCCAATAAGCTCAAAGTGGCTAAGGGGCACACATTCAAAGAGGATCCATTGTCAACTAATACTCGAGAGACGATCTTTCCACAGCTTTTGACTACGATGATAGGGCTTGTTATGTTGATCCCTTCCTCTCCCAGTTCTTCAGATGAGAAAATGATTTGCTCATTTGCAAAGATTGAGTTGATGATATGCCCCAAGGCTTCTTCTGATACACCTTCTGGAACTTTCACTTCTTCTAAGGCTTTGAAAAGAGCCTCACGGTGTACATTAGAGCTAATCAGCAGACTCATGAGCGATATTTGGGCAGGTATTTTGGCCAACTGCTCGACAACCTTGTATTCACTTGCTTTCATCAGTTTTGCCAATGCTGACTTCTCTTCATCTTTCTTCCTTCTTCATTTTGCTGCTGTGGCATATTCACAGTTGCATTCTTTCCGGTCGACTCATAAACTCTTCCTGAGCGAGTAAGGCCACCAACCATGGCCATTGAAGCATGATTTACCGCTTATAATCAAATGGAGCGGCTTTATATCATTCACAGCAAGGGGTATGTGAAAGGTATAGTTCTAGGCTTTGATGAAGTTGATCCATCTTCACTACCTTTGCCTATTTCGATTTTGATGGATCTAGGTCCACCTTCGATCATACCCACAAACTCGTCTTCTTTTGCTTTCTTATCTTCCTCTTCAAATTCTGGACCCCATCCAGTTGGAGGAGCGTCAGCATAGACACGGGGCTCAAACCAGTAATCATTAAATACTGGTATTTTCCATCATTTCCCAGGGTTCCAATGGTTGGATCTCCAGCCTGATACCTTTCCCATAACTCAGCCTGTGTGCTCGATCTCCTTGGTTTCGGGATCAACATTTCCAGAATCTCTTCTTTTTTAATAGTTCCTTGTAGTAGCTTGTAAATAGCAGGCCTGGTTTTGGTGCGGTCTCTTAAATTCATATTGAGCAAATGACCCTTCTGGCGAAGGTTCCATGCTACTTGTTCTATGGTGATTGGCAACTCATCCAGATTGATTTCTTGATCCGGCACTTCAGCGGTGATCATATTGATGACTGGTCCATGGTTTGGCAGTGGGTTAGTAGAGACGTTTGGAGTCTCAACGAAATCCAACTGGATGACTTTTGCATCAATAAGATCTTGGATTTTATGCCTAAGCCTCCAGCATGTCTGTTGAATGCCCGATTTGCCCCATGTGATATTCACACTTCAGCTCAGGATTGTAATATCTAGGCTTTAAGTCTTCCCTAGGAACTTCAAGATTGATCAGATTATCGGCCCTTAATTTAGCTAATACTTGGCTAAGGGGAACCGGAATTCGAGTGAAGTTCCGCCTGCTGAACCTTGATTGTTGATTTGGGACTGCACTTTGTTGAGTCTGATCCTTATTCTGATTTTGATTCTGATTTGTTGACAACACGAAAGACTTAGTAGGGCCAGTTGCATCTGAAGTATTGACCATGCTGACGGTTGAATCTTTCCCTTTATGGGACATTTCTCGGTGCAGTATATTTCTTTTCTTGTTGCAATTTTCCTGCTGAAATTGCATTCTCAATCCTGCACCCAGCTATCACCACTTCTGAGAAACTTGCTGATGCATGCCCAATCAGATGGGAAAAGAAAGGTTCCTCTAGCGTGTTGATAAAAGTGAAAGTGAGGTCCTTTTCAGGCATCGGGTGGTGATCCTTGCAGCCAATGCTCTCCAGCGCTGAGCATACTCCTTGAAAGTCTCTTCTTTCTTCTTCTTCAGATTGCTTAAATCCCATACCGAGGGCGCCATCTCAATGTTAAACTTATACTGATTAAAAAACGCCCTAGCCAACTTGTCCCAAGTATCAATTTCTTGATGGTCTAATTGGGCGTACCAGGCCAAAGCAGCACCAGTAAGACTGTCCTGGAAGGTTTGCACCATCAGCTTGTCAAACTTTGCATATTGCCCCATTCGTCGTACATACAATCTGGTATGCATATTAGGGCAACCTGTCCCGTCATATTTTTCAAATTCCGGTGCCTTAAATTTCTCAGGGAAGGCACCTTCCTCATATTGAGGCAAATTCAGATCGCGGTTTGATCAAAACCATCGAACGTCTTCATTTTCTCAAACAGTTTTCTCTCCATTTCTTTAGCCTGAGCTTCCAGTTCTTTCTTCAACTCAGCCGCATTAAACTCATTTGATGACTCCTCTTGCTGAATAAGCTGCCCTCAATTTCTTTTCCTTTCTGTGCCCTTGAGGATTCTTCAGGAGTTGTAGGGGTCTTGAGTTGGGCAAGACTCTGTGTTAAAGCCTGCATCTGTTCAGCAATTCCAAGGAGGGTTTGTTCCACGGTGTTGAGTCTTTGTTCATTGGTCTGGTCTGTGGGGTTACTCCCGGTGTTAGACATCTTAGCTCGGGATCTGGTAACAATAGGGCTCCTAACCGGCTTGGACGCTATCTTTCAAGTTTTAAACTCGAATTTGCTAGACCTGGACATTTATCATTTATTAATATATTTTTTTAGAATAAATGAATTAATATACATATGCAAGAATGCAGATATGCTATCACACAGATGCAAATGGGGATATTGACCAATGATTTTTTTTTAAAAAAATTTGTATTAAAAGATAATGTTTAACATAACAAAAACTTCTAATGGTTTAGAAACTGAATTAAAACTACTTTCTAATGGTTTCAAAGAACCTTGATTCCTAAGGACTAAACCTAAATCAACTAAACCAGTCTTCTTGTCTTAGTGGGGCAAACAATCTTGTCTTCCAGGGCTAGAATTTTCTTTTGAGCTGCCTTCAACTCAGCCTCTAAAATGAAATTCTGCTTCCAGCACTTTGCAGGCGATCCACCATTTCCCTCTCTCTTTCTTGGAAATCTCGGTGACATACTTCCAGGCGAGCCGAAACAGCTTCCATGTAAGCAATTGTTTCAGGGTCAGGTTCCGATGGTGCTGGTTGAAGGACATCGGGAGCTTCATATCGAATATCCTTATTCTTCTTCATTTGGCTAGCCACATACCACCTGGTTGCTCTATTTCTTGTTTCCTTATTTTCTGGCTCGACTTCAAAAACCGGCTTCACCTCTCTATTTTCCCATATAGCTCGGATTTGATTTACTTGATTCTTTAGCTGGTAGTATCTTGGTTGGATCCAAATAATCCAGAGTGACTTGCTCCAAATTAGGCTTGACAGTAATATCTTGCAGCATACCATACTGTCTGATAACACTTGAGGGGTAATAACCAGTACAGCCGGTGAGTCCAATTAGGGGTACTGCCATGTATTCCTTGCAACTTAGGATGGCTGCAGGGCTTTTGAACCAGCGAGCTTGCCACATCATGTCTTCAGGTGGCATGTCTTCAAGAATGGCAATTATATCCCATAGAGGATGATCATCTTCCATGTGGACCCTTTCAGCAAAGGATTGGATGAGATCATATTTCAGGCTGATGAGGGATCCATTAGCCAAGTCTTTTCCGTAGTGCTTAATGTGGCTAGCAAACCAAACCATTAGTAAGTGCATGCTTGCTTTGAACTTGCCTTGTCCTTTAGACTTGATGTGATTCAGACTACGGACTTGTTCGGCTAGAAGAGCGGGAACATAGGATTTGCCAGCTAAATATTGAGAAACCAGCTCTATGACCCGGAAGTGGATGAACAAATTGCCATTAGGGAAGAGAATGGTTGCAAAAGCAGCTACTATGAAGGCATTAACCCGGTTTTCTTCCCAAACTTCAAGTGGTATACTGAAAGTGGATCGGTTGCTTTTAAATATTCAGGTTCCAAACCAGTCCATCAGTGTGGTTAGCGGATGCAATATTCATTGCAATCTTGATAGCTTCAATAATTGGTCCCCTCTTGATCCCCAAAAACTCTGATATAACACGGACCGGGCTATGCTTGAAATTTGGAATATAGATTCCTTCAGAGGTAGGAGGTGCTTGGAGTAGCCTAGTATATTCCTCAATGGTTGGGCTAAGTACATGCTGACCAAACGGAAGACAGCTTCTTCAGGTTCCCATAGATGAGTGAGGGCCCGGAACATGGTGAATGGAACATGGATCTTTGGTAGGCTGAGGATTGGGCCTAACCTATCTCAATGAATGACTTTGGACTGGAGTAAAACTGACAAACCATCGGTCCAGTAGGAGCATTGGATCCTTGAAGGTTCCACTCGATTTTCTCTAATAAGGCCCCATAAGCTATCGCTACTGTCGGTTGAAGACATCATTTTCTGAAAATTTTTAAAAGGTATAAGCTAATATTTAAAATTTTTTAATTTTTTGACAGCTTTTATTTTTTTTAGAATTTTCTTTAAGTATTTTTTTTATTTACATATGTACATTTATTTTTTAACTTCATTTTTTTTAGAAAAAGTTGGTCAAATCCCATGCTAATGAATGCATGATTTGGTAGGGTTCTATAGGTTCCCCGATTTAGTGTACTAAACCGGAGTGGGAGGACATTTCTTGATCTAGAGGGTGGAAAGCCACAGCCCCCGGACCTTACTTCGTCCTCCTCGCTTAGGCTCTTAAGACGGCCCTGGTACGACCGTATCTAGCACACATTCATGCTAATGCAAATGCAAATGCAAACAAAGAAATCAAACTTTTGTTTTCTATTTTTTCATATTTTGCAAGGTTAGTATATATTTACAAAAAAATATTCAAGATAATATACAAAGAATCATATATTCACAAAAATTGAGCAAGGATAAATTTAAAATTTAAAATTCCTAAGTGGCTAGCCCTCTCTTTTTTTTTAAAAAAAATTTAGTCCCCAGTGGAGTCGCCAAGCTGTCGAGCCTGGATTTTTTCCACTATCTTATCTGGTTCATTTCTCCTAACCCGATTCACATTAAACCCGAACCCATTTAACATGAATCCTCGACTAGGGGTTAAAAGAAATTTTTAAAAAAATTTTAGAGTCGCCACCCGATATAAATCGGGAAAAAATAAAAAGCTAGGATCAATGGGTCGGTTGATCCTAACTTAGCTACTAGTCTGCGAAAATTTGATTTAAAAAAACAACTTTTAAAACCAGATATCATGGATTCGGGGGCTAACCTATTAAAACCAAATGGTTACCACTTTTGGAATTTTAAATTTTTCTATCCTTTTCATGCTCAAAAATCAAATAAAACATTATAGCACAAATATTTACAAATCAAATATTCATTTTATTTTTTATTTTTTATTCATTTTTTTTAGAATATCAATATCAATAATTTCTTTATTTACAAAACATTTTTTATTTTTTATGTCGCCCCGCAGGTGCCTACGTACTCGCTAATCGAGATCAGACAAAACGTAGTTCTTTTAAAAAAATTTAATTTGTTGATCAATTTTAATTTTTTGAACTATTCTCAATTTAAGTTCATTAAATTTTCAAGTTTTTATAAAAAATCATTTTTTGATGCTCCTATGATCTAATCAATGATTTTTTTTTATTTTATGAAAATATAATTTTTCTAAGTCCGAAAATCATTTTTTATTTTATTTTTTTTTGAAAAAATTTTGTTTTTGGAAAATCCAATTTGTCATTTTTTTATTTTTATATTTTTTATTTTTTATTTTTATTTTTTTTTTTTTAAAAAATCATCACATAAGTTCACAATATATCTAGAATATATTAAAAAATATTAAAATATTTTTCATGCATTAAATATGCATTTTCTAAAGCAATTTATGTATAAATACACATTAAAAATATTTAAAAATATAAAAAAAAATAAATTATATAAAAAATAAATATTTTGATTTTTCTGGATTTTTCTGGATTTTTCTGTATTTTTCTGAATTTTTTATGAATTTTTATAAATTTTTTACTATTTTTTATTATTTTTTATTATTTTCTGAAATTAATTATATAATAAACTATTAATAAAATAATGCGGATTAACCTGGACCGTCGGATGAAGCGGACGAGATCTGGAGCATCGATTCGCTGACCGATCTGGATCGTCTGATCTTGTTGACTGATCTGGGCCGTCTGATCGCTTGATGAAATCTGGGCCGTCTGATCGCTTGATGAAATCTGGGCCGTCTGATCTGCTTGATCAAATTGAGCCGCTGATCTGCTTAATTGAATCTGGGCCGTCTGATCTGCTTGATTAAATCTGAACCGTCTGATCAGGGTTGACCGTTGACTGATGACCGACGACCGTTGACCGATGACCGACCGGGTTGGGATTCGGATTTTCGGGTCGGATTCGGATCTTCGTCGGGCGAGGAAGACGATGACGCGATCTTTCGAGCGTTCGTCGGCCGTCCCTGGTGGTTGTTGACCTCCCTAAGCTTGTCGGCCCGACTTCTATGCTGGTGGCGCGTCCGTTGGTGGTGGTGGCGTTCACTCAGAACCACCAGAAGCGGCGGTTCGCGGTGGTGGGTAGCAGCGGTGCAAATCCGAAAATAAAAAAAAAATTACAGAGGTGATTTTGAACAAATTGATCAAATTAAAGCACACTCGATCACTTTAAACTTGTTCCTAAAGCTCCTTAAACACTCCAATTGAATAAAAAACAATTCGAAATTCTCAAATTTCAAATTTTTCTTTAAGAACCCTAATTTTCGAAATCTTCGAATTCACTCATTCTGATTGTGTTTTGTTGAAATTGAATTGTGCCTTTTGTTCCTAGGACCTCCTATTTATAGGTTGCAAGCTCAATTTTACGTTTCAAACCGTTCAAAAATGAATTGATTTTTGCCCTTGATTTTTCACGAATTTAATTAGAAAATCCATGATTAATTTGTTTGAAACTGATGAATTGATGATTGTTTTCATATTCCATGCCAGATTCATCCATCAATTTTTGTAACTCCTCATTCATGTGCAATTGAATACTTTATACATTGAATTTTGTAACTTTTGGTTGTTTTTTGCACTAATTTTGTAACCTTTGTAACCATTTTGCAATCCCATCATCATTTTGACAATCAATGATTTTTTGTCAGTTAAAAACTGATGCAAAGTAAGGCAAGAGTCACATTTGAGGAAAATGAAAAGACAAAAATGATAAAAAGGCAAAAATTTGCCTTTGCTAGGGTTTGAACCTGTGTCCTTGAGCTTGAGTGTGTGTTTGGGTCCATATGTTTAACCAACAGGCCATTTGGCCTGTGCCTTGATCACTTAGCCAATTTCATCAATACTTAAGGCTTTTGGAAAATGAATTTAATTAAATTTTAAGCCTTAATTAATTGGGCAAAAATTGGGTGTCTACACTTATCTACCCCAAAATGCCCCATCAAACCTCCTCCATGTGCTTCCCTAACTAGTAATTCCCTCACAGAACTTCTAGGAATGCACAATTTATTTTTCTTAAACAAGAATCCATCAGACACAAAATAATCATTTACACCAGTCCCATCAACACAAGCAGCAAAAATCCCAGCAAAATCAACATCATGTGGATACATCTCTTTCACTAACTCAAATCCTAGCAAAGATGTACTAAGAGAGTTAAGTAAAGCGTACCTTCTTGAAAGCGCATCAGCGACAATATTTTCCTTACCTTGCTTATATTTGATGACATAAGGGAACGTCTCAATGAATTCTACCCACTTAGCATGCTCATGTTCAATTTATCTTGACCCTTCAGATGCTTTAAACTCTCATGATCAGTGTGTATGACAAACTCCTTAGGCCAAAGGTAGTGTTGCCATGTTTGCAATGCTTGCACTAAGGCATATAGCTCCTTATTATGTTGGATACTTCAATGCCGCTCCACTCAACTTTTCACTGAAGTACATTAGTGGCTTATGATCCTGCATCAAAACAGCTCCAATCCCTATGCCACTAGCATCACATTCAATCTCAAAGTTTTATCAAGTCAGGTAAAGCAAGCAATGGTGCATTACAAATTTATCTTTAAGTTCATTAAAAGCATGTTCTTGTGCATCACCCCAGTAAAACCAACATTTTTTTAACTAACTCATTCAATGTGCAGCAATAGAACTAAAATCTCTAATGGATCGCCTATAAAATCCAGCAAGTCCATAAAAACTCCGCACCTCACTGCATTTTTAGGTCTAGGCCACTCCTTAATGGCTCTAACCTTCTCCTCATCAACCTCAACTCCATGATTAGAAACAACAAAACCCAGAAAATTGACCCTATCCATGCAAAAACTACACTTCTTAAGGTTTGCAAACAATTTCTCATCTCTAAGTTTTGTTAAAACCAATCTCACATGCATAACATGATCATCAAAACACTTAGAGTAAATCAAGATATCATCAAAATAAACAACAACAAATTTACCTAAGTATTCATGCAACACATGATTCATCAATCGCATAAAGTACTAGGTGCATTAGTAAGACCAAAAGCATAACAAGCCACTCATACAAGCATACTTAGTCTTAAATGCTGTTTTCCATTCATCTCTACTTTCATGCGTATTTGATAGTAACCAGATTTCAAATCAATTTTTGTAAACAAACAAGAACCATACAATTCATCCAACATATCATCTAACTAGGTATAGGATGACGATACTTTACAGTGATTTTGTTGATGGCTCTGCAGTCTACACACATTCTCCAAGTCCCATCCTTCTTAGGGACTAGGATCACAGGAACGAGCAAGGACTCAGACTCTCTCTTACATACCCTTTCTCTAGCAACTCCTCAACCTGCTTATGGATCTCCTTTGCCTCACTAGGATTGGTTCTGTAGGCAGGTCGATTGGGTATGGCAGCTCCAGGAATGAAGTCAATCTAATGCTCTATGCCCCTAACTGGTGGAAGTCCACTAGCATCTCTTCTGGAAACACATCTTCAAATTCCTGCAACAAATCAGAAAACACACTAGGCATAGATGGATTAATGTCATTAGTGGCAAACAAGCCCCTTTGTACAAAAGTACAAATATAGGCCTATTGGCATTCAAATCATGCCTAACCTCACTTGACCTAGCAATCAAACTCACATTCTTATTCTTTTTCTCTCCAGGCCGATTTTCATTTTGCTTTTCACTTCCCTCTTTCTTTTCACACTTCTCACTTTTTCCACTCTTTTTATTTCACTCTTGTTGTTCTCTCCCTCTAAAGTGCTTTTTCTACTCTCCTTCTCTTTTCTTTCGGCCTCAACTCTCATCTCTCCAGTTTACATTGGTCATCATATATTTCCCTAGATGACAATGGTCCAAAATTGTTTTTCTTCCATCTTTGGTGAAAGTGTACCTATTTAAATAGCCATCATGTACTATCTTTCTGTCAAATTGCCAAGGTCTACCTAACAAGATATCACCAGCATGCATAGGAACAACATCACATAGCACCTCATCACTATACTTGCCAATGGAAAAGGAAATTATAGCTTGCCTATTTACCTTAACCTCGCCACAGTCACTAAGCCATTGAAGTTTGTATGGTCTTGGATGTGGTATAGTAGGCAGCCCCAACCGATTAACCATGAATGTACTCACCGCATTAGTACAACTCCTCCATCAACAATGAATACAGGCCTTCCCTTGGACATGGCATCTAGTATGAAATAGATTCTCTCGCTGCTCCTCATGACATTCCTTCTTTAACTGTGTATTAAGTGCACGCCGAGTTACAAAACACATCACCTTTAACTGCCTCCTCAACACTCCCTGATCACTACAATCCTCCAACTCAGGCATGTCATCATCCCCACTCTCATTGCCAACTCCCTCATCATCAGTAACAACCTCTCCATTTCTCACCACCATAGTTCTCCTGTTAGGACATTCTCTACTAATGTGCCCCACACCCTGACACTTCCAACATTTAATGTCCCTATTTCTACTCTTCTGTTCAGTTGCCTTAGGTTTTTCAGATGAACCCCACTACTCTTACCAGGTGCAACATCAACTGTAGACTTACTTCCTCCCTTAAACTCAGACTTTCCATATCCTTTCCAATTATTATTATAGCTTGAAGAAGATTTGGAAACATACCTGTTTGAACCTTTGCCATGAAGTTGCTTCTCGATTTTAATAGCAAGATGTACCATCTCTTCCAACTTAACATATGGTAGCAACTCCACTTATCAGCGATTTCTTTATTCAAGCCACCCAAGAACCATGCCATGGTGGATTCTTCATCTTCAACCACATCAGCCCTCGTCATGATCATCTCCATCTCCTTGTAGTAGTCTCTACACTCCTGCTACCTTGTCTCAACACTTGAAGCCGCTGAATCAATTCCTTGGAAAGTACTTGAGAACGAAACGCTTCCTCATCACAGCCCTAAGCTCCTGCCAAGTATCAATAGGGTACTCCATATTCCTCCTCCTACTTGTTACCAACTGATCCCACCAAGATATAGCATAATCTTGAAATTGGGTAACAACCAATTTCACCTTTTTCTCCTCACTAAATTGGTGACAATCAAAAATCAACTCAACTCGCTTTTCCCATTGCAATAAGCTTCAGGATCAGACTTACCCTGAAAGATAGGAATTTTCAACTTGATACTCCCCAAATCTCGATCTACATAATCATCATTCCATCTATTCCTAGCAACGGGATAATTTTCCTGCATTCTTCCTCTTCCTATACCCCTACCGCCTCTACCACCTCTACCTCTCCTATTGAATATCATAGGTGGACTATCATCATACTCCTCCTCCCGATACTCATTAACATCCCCACATCATCAACCTGGGGTGTGGTAGAACTAACTCCTCTATTTACTCCCATAGGACTCGCCTCCTTCTCAACAGCTTGTAGTCTCAAATTCATATTTTCTAGAGACTCCTTCATATCCATCATCATCTCGATTAGAGCTTATACTCAGATGCTCTAGCGTCTTGCATCAAAGCCCCTTCTTTACTACCTCCGTCCCTACCTTCAATCACACCCTTACCCGACATCTTTTCCTGCAAAACAATAATCGTTAGCAATAATAAAGTTCAATTTCCTCACAAGTGCTCCTTTTCGTGTTTATCACTCACAAGATGGGGGTATTCACTCGTGTTTCTCGAATCAAGATGCCACACAAGGTATTTCCTCACAACTCTCAAGCCATCTCTTATATGTTCGTAATTGAATCACACTCTATAGAACAATTTCAAGAAGCTCAAAACGAAAGGTGTTTTCGAATGGTCTGAATGGTGATTTTCCCAATATCCCTTGATCAAAACAAACAATTTTGATGATCACACTATAATTTGAAAGACAACTCAACTAACAAAGAACACAAATTCTAATGGAAGAATAATATAGAAACTTAATACTGATTTTTTTTTTTTATTTTATAAATTTGCAATTTTTTTTTTCAACTCAAATCACAAGACTTGAAGATTTGAAAACCTAACTTGTGTTTCCCTATAGATCTGAATAGATCACACCCAAAAAGAGATCAAAGAACAAATTTTTATGATGTAATATGAATAAAGGTGCAAACTTTTTGTTCTCACAAGAATCAAGATGTGAGCTTTATGATCTAAAGAAATAAAGATGTAATCTTTTTGATTGATTTTTTTTTTTTGAATTTGAATTCAAAGAAAACAAAAGATAGATAAAAAGAAGGATATAACCTGATCTAGAGCCAAAGCTCTGATACCATGATACGAGAACCCTCGCAATCACGCTTGAGAACCCTTTTGATTATTATGGACCCCAACACAGTAATACGAAAACCCACGAATTCTATTGGAATCAAACCCTAAGAAGGATTAGATATAGGTTTGTCTTAGTTTTCTTGGTGATCTAATAGTTAGAACAATGATGCCCTAACCCGAAACACTCCACAAAGAAGATGATCAAACTTCCTTGAATGTTCCTAAAAACATGTATTCTTCTCAAGAACACAAAGAACAAGCAAATAGCTTTTCGGTATTCAAATATGTCAAAACTTGTTTCAATACATCCCAACAAGACTATTTATAGTCCATGCAAATAGGCATAAAGAAACCTACCAAAACTATTAAAATAAATAAAATAAGAGAATTCATCTATGAAAGGCCAGCCCATAAGCTTCAAAGGCTGGAGGCCTTATTATTAAAAGAAAACCCAACATTGAAGGATCTTTATGTATTTTCACTTGCACTTGAAAATATTGACCCGCACTTGATTTCCACTTGTTCCAAAGCTTTGATACCCATGTAATCCATCACTAGTATACGTCATTAAACTTTGGAAGTGTTGATTGAAAGCTTGTTGAATCTTCTTAGCTCGAGATCTCGTGATCGGTCCTTGGGGTAAGTTAATTGGACTTGAATTTCTTTGAACTTCAACCGTAGCCACTTGATCTTCATGTTGACTTGGCTCGCGATCTTGGATCGTTGGTTCATCTATAACATTTAAGGTCCTAAAATATTTTTAAAATATGGTTAAGTTTTAAATTTTGAGTTTAAAATTTATGCGATTTAGTATTTCTAAAGTTTTGTTCTACGCGATTAAGGTTTTAGGGTTCGATAGGTCAAAATATAAGATTGGTATCTACAGACTCTAAATTTTCGAACTAAAATGATGGTGTGGTCTACATTTTTATTTGAAGTCTAAATAATTAATTGTTGGTCTGTTTATAGCTCTTCGTTAGGTATTCGTATCCCTAATGTTTTATCTTTAATAGGTTATTCTTATTATACACATTCCATGAATTATTAGCCTTTTAATGCATTAAAATTTAAAGCCATTTTTTATTTATACGTATATAATTTATTCTTGGTTCTTGACTTAGATTACAAAATCTATCTTTGGTGTCTTTTTAATGCATTTATTTATTTAGATTCTTAGGTTTTTAGATTATAAATAGGTTCACAATACTCTAAAGTTTCTAACTAAGGTCTAATCGGGTCTTATAAATCCATATCTATCATATATTAGGATTGTAATTTACTATCATATTTATATGTTAATCTACTATTATTGTTATATTCTTTTGGAAAATATTTCTTTACTATATATCTTGTATATGCACATATATATTTTTATTAAGTCTAGATTTATAAATATTGATTTTCTTTTAATCCTATCATCTATTTTTTTTTTTAACTTTAGTGATCCTTTTCTAAATTATCATTTTCTAACCAATAGCTTTTAAAATTAATTATTTCTTCTTATATGTGTAATCTAAGACTATTATAATCACTTGTAGAATTTTTTACTTATGTTGCGAAATATTGTCTTTTATTGCCTAGAATCATCTTGATTATTAATTAGTTATGATTATGGAAGTTATATTTTGTGCCTCAAATTTTACCTATAAGGATTCGAATTCTTGTATTATAACAAAATTTGTTTATACTTTAGTGTTATTAAATCGTGAAAATTGGGAGTGGTCTTTATGACTTTTTCTTGAAGTTCTCCAAGATTCTATGTTACAATTTATTAAGTATCATATTCAGGTTATCTAAAATTCAGGGGATTACTGATCTTAGTTAAATTTAAAAGCTACTAATAAGAATTTTGTTCAGTATCAAAACTAGAGATGTATATATAGTTTCATCTCTGTATTAAGTCCAATACTGCATAAATGACTATTTATGCTCCTAAACAGAAAACGGTAATCCAATATGAACTGTTAAGATTTAAATACACAACGAAAATATAACTGATAAATAACTCAAAATCTACACTTCAATAATAATCAGATCACGCGATTGTTCTAAACCGAGTTTTCTTAAGCTATCGGAGCCTGAAACAAAATTGACCCAATGAGCTTAGAAATCCAAATCGCGGGAGAAAATTATACGAATAATTAACTACGTATAATATAACCTCAATTTGTATTATTCGAAAATCTAATGTTTTTGTATAAATTAACAAGCATATTTTTGTACAAAAACTTTCATATATTGCTAATCTATCCCGTATAACTCGTATAATTAACTCAAAATTTTAATTAGAATAAATAAACTAATGTATATATGTTGTTTTTCGGCTAAGTTCGGTGCAAATTGTGAGAAGGAAGAAAGAGGCCGAAACTTCTCAATAATCAACCCAAATTTGTCAACAAAAACAACTACCAACCAATCAATTGATGACAACTCATCCTAGTATTAAATGCATTGGAAACAATAGCAAGAGACATAAAAATCGGAAGAGAATCGAAGGAGGAAATAGCTGCAGCCATCTTCTTCTTTTCTTATATATAAACATTAGAAGCTCATTAAGAGAAAACCAACAAATGCCATAAATCCTCACATCCTCCAGCACGAAAATCACTCCCAAAACAACAAACAAAACGAACTGGAAACAAAGAACAAACAGATCATAAAACATAAATCGGATCAAAGGAAAAACAAAGCCAAAAACCCTCAAAAACGAGCTCAAAGGTAAGTTGACATGATTCAAAGGATTTTCGTTCAAATATAAGAGTTGTATCTGACTTAAAATTATCTTAAAACATATTAAACACAAACACAAGCTTCGAATTTCATCAAACGAGCTCCAACGAGGTAAAACTTAAAAACCCTAGTTTTACTTTCACAAAATCGAGATCTATATATTTATGTGTTTAAACGTGCTGAAAGTTGTTATATATCCTTATATATGATATATAAACCCTTAGAAGTAGATTAAGTAAGTTTTTAACGTGTAAAAATCAAAGAAAAAGAATCGAACCGAGGATGAAGATGATGAATAGTGCAACACTGCCTCAAGGCCGGCAGTCTAAACGCTGTACACCGGCGGCTTACATGGATAGGCCGGCGGCTTATAGGCGGCTTACACTCAAACAGAGGCTACGTAAAATAATTTTCAAGTAAAAATTCAACGTAAGCTGGCTACTTGGAGATCTACGCCGGCGGCGTAGGGCCGGTGTACGTTGTAAGCTGGCAGCTTTCAACACCGGTGCACTCGATCTGAAATTTTTCTTCAAAAGCAATTTACACCGGCACCCGGGGAATGTTGGCCGGCGGCCTTGAGCCGGATTACAGTTAAAATTTTCCATCGAAAGTTTTTCAAGTACAAACAGAAACTATATATATATATTCTCTCTTAAAGCCTATTTAGTATATTATATATATATGTGTGTGTGTGTGTACAACAATATAAAATTTATTACCAGAGATTAGAATAAATAGATTAATATCTAATAACTTTTGAAACCCTAGAGTTAAGAAAATATTTAGTGTTAGTTAAAGTATTATTAGTCTAATATTTGTTTTAACAAGATAAAATATACAAGAATGGAAATTGAAATAAGTTAATTTCTTGAGCAATGTAACTTCTAAAAATAACCAAACAATTATGTGAGATTAAGTAGGAAAAACACGACGATACTAAGTATTAATATCGAGTCTAGGACACAAAGCACATATAGGAATTTAACTAGATTGTATTAATGAATACTTTGTCTTAAATAGGTGACTTTGACTCATTAAAAGATCTACCAGCGGATTACTACGACTGAGTCGGTATGAGCAGGTGAGTAATTCAGTCATATTGTACTGGTTGTGATTGTAAATAGTCGAATATGTAATGCAAGATAATCAAATGAATGTTTGTTGAAAGTATGATATGATCTGATTGTATGATTGTTAAAATATCTTTATACAAGCGATAACGCAATGGTTGGTGTTGTGCAGTAGTATAATGATGATTGTGTGTAATGTATGGTCACCCCGAATTTGTTTAAGAATCAAGGACTTAACAAAATAATATGAACATGCATTGCACGAATTGCATTATTGCATATATGGTTGTGACGGCCTGCTACGTATTAATATTTCGGATCTCTGTTTTTGCTTGGTTGATCCAATGTGTGAGTCTTCCAAGGTTCTCTTTGGTCTGGCGGTCCTATGAGGAACTAAAAGGCACCGAAGAACGTCGCTCGTAGAATCGCTTTGAAATGATTAATACTTAGGGAGTTTCTAAGGGGATTGCAGGAGATGGTTTGTGCAAGCAACTATATTGAAAGTGATAACATTAAAACGAAATCGTTGATTCTCCTGTGTACTTAGTCTCTCCTGGGCAGGTGGGTCATTGAATGCTGGTTCTTCAACCCATTAAAAAGAGGGCGTAAATCTTTTTCCTGTTTGGATTCTAGATCATCCAAACTTGTATCTGTGCATATGGTTGAGTGCTTGCATTGCATATGATTTGTTAATGACTTGTGTGATGTATGGTATGTCTGATTATTTCACTGAGCTGTGGTTTTCGCTCATACTCCTACAGTCTTTTCAGGTTCACTTTACGACCCTGGTTAGTTACATCCAAGAATATGGCTCCGGTAAGGGCTTTGAAGCTAGAGGTCTACAGATCTATTTTAGTTTGATGGTTACGTATTATTAGAGTAGATTATTTAGATGTATATTTCAAAGGAGATCTATGGATTGTAATAGTTTGTAATGGTTATTCACTAAATCATTTCTCTCATATATTTGTTATTTCTTATCAAGCAACTTAAAAGATCCTGTTGTTTTGAAAACCTGTCATTCTTTGAAGGTAATCTAGTGATAATATTCAAGTGTAACTTGTTTATTACTACTAGGGTACCCTTGGGGCGTGACAGAATTAAGTTGGTATCAGAGCATAGTTGCTAGAATAAGAAAGATGAATATATGAAAGAATTGCATTTAGCGAATGTGGTAAATTAGATTTAGTTAGCATTCATTAGTAGTAGTTGGGTAGTCATGGGTAGAATTATACTGCACAACTAGGAATAAAGTATGTGTGATTATTATTAATCATGCAAATTTTATTGTGTGTGCAGACTAATCCAGCTACGTGTCACATTAGATGGGAGATCTTTAGTATGCAGGAGGAGGAGACTTTGACAGATTACAAGCACAGACTACGAGTTCTAGTATAGGACTTGTATCTGAGCGGGATTACTAAGACTTTGGACGAGATCCTCAGAACCTGGAAGCGAGGATTATTGTCTTTGTTTAAAGGCTGGTTATTCTTGATGGAGTGGGCTTTTCAAGATAACGGATCTGTCACGCCCCAAAATTGGGCCTAGTAGTATCATCCTATAGTCATCATACCACGTGTGCACCCGTAATATGAGAATCGTCTTGCAAGTCAGATATTACAAGACTCTATCTTATAATTGTTACATGTAATGTAGTCATACTACTATATTATATAAATACTAAGGATTCCGATTTTCCTTAGTTTGCCAGAACCGCAGAGAATCGGTATCCCCTACTAAATAATGAAAATTGAGATTAAACCTAAAATACAAGATCTAATTAATGATAACATTTATCTAATTTGTTCTTTGAGACCAATATAATCTATGAAACTATCTTCAGCAAGGTCTTTTGATGTAGCACTCTCCACTCATGCTTAACCCAATCCCAGCTAACGTTATACCTGCACAAAGACTTGGTGGGTGAGCAAACCACACGCTCAGTGAGATGACCTGACCAGACCACATATCAAACAATGGAAATCAAGTTTACTTAACAAGCTATGTAATGCCACAATCAAGCATATGACAAATACAAGCCTGGAGAATCCGGAGTCCAAAGCAGGATGGAGATTTACCCCTCTCATCAGGGTTGAAGGAACCAGTAGTACATAGTCTACCAGAAGAAGCCAAGCATACAAGGGAATCTACGATTTCTCGTATTAGAGTTATCACTTTTAATATGATAGCTTACCAAACCATCCCCTGTACATACCTTTAGCAAATCCATTAGCATTAGTCATCCAAACAATACCATAAGCGGCGTCCTTCATTTACCACTTAGTTCTTATGGTACCAATAGAATCAAATGTAACCTTACGTTGATCTAATAGCCTTTAGCCTAGGTCAACCAAGCATTATCAAAGTCCCGGATGGGCAACACGTAATAGACTACTACGCTTTTAGAGATGCAAATATGCAATATATGCGATGCATGCCCATTTCATTTTATGGTACCAATAGTTTTTAGTCAGGTTCAGGACGATAATACAATTACAGACAAACATCAACATGCTCCATACAATTGTCATCATACAAAGAAATTGTTAATTATAATAAGATGTTTTGGCAATCATACATAACCAAACAGCATGCAATTTACCCAAACCCATATGTAATTCAGTTTGATATGTTATTATCAATGCAACTAACTACAAGCACAAACAATATGATAAGGTCAAAGTCCCTCACCCGTGGTCCTCGTATATAGCTGTAATAATCTACTGGTAGTCCGAGAACCGATTTATATTCCTATGGAATGAAATAACAGATATTTATTTTTTACTAATCTATTCTTCTATTAGTTCCGAAGATAAGATATTTGAAATATCATATTCACCGGATTAGTTTTGGTATAACTTATACTATTATTTACACTAATTCTAATATTAGACATATTTTAGAAATTACGTACTCCTTTCTTTTTATGGTCTTACTTACTATATTAATCTAAGCTGAGTTAATTGGAAACTAATTGCCTAATTCAATTACTAAATCTATTTTAATTAGTTACCAAAATCATATATTTTATTTATATAATATACTAATCTTAGTATTAGTGATACTCATAAAAGTATCAATAATACTAGTATCAAAGATAGTGGTGATTTTTAATATTACTACTAATAGTAAAAACAATTTTAATTACAAAAACAATTTAATAGTTTTAGTAACGAAATCAATAATACTAATAACAACAATAATGATAACAATAATAATAATAACAATTATAATAATAGTAATAATAATAAATTTCCGAAAATAGGTTATATTCCATCACATTAAGAATTATACTAATTGTCTTATACATTTTAATTAATATTATTACTAAAGTAATTTTAGTCTTATATCCATATTTATTATTATTTCAAAATAATATTTTTAAAATTCTAAAAATTCTTTTAATAATATTAAGGATATTAATAATTAGAAATTTATTATGCGGAATACTTAACAAAGTAATTTATATTTCTAAAGAAAATTTCTTTTTAGATAAAATATAATAGATTAAATATTTAAACATCCTATATTTAATAAAGTCAGAAAAATTATTTTATTTTTAAATTTAAATAAATAATTTTAGGATTTAGTATTATTATATTATAATATTACTATAACTATTCTAGAATAACAATTAATATGCAGGAAAAATAGTAAACATTCCAAAATTATTTAGATAATTAATTATTATATAATTATGTATACTTAATTTCGTTTTTCTTTTCTCCTGGCCGAGGGGTGCACGGGGTTGAGTACGCCCGTACAAAGTGCTTGCTAAGGGGTGTACGGGGCTAAGTATGCCCGTACAACGTGCTGGTTGAAGGGTATACGGGTTATGTACTCCCGTACACGTTGCTAACCGAGGGGTCTACGGGCCATGTACGCCCGTACACGAAGCCTGAGCTCATCGGGAAGCACTGTTCATCGTCTTCTCCGATGAGTCATGGCCATTTCCGACGAATCCCGATGTTAAAACGTCGGAATTTTAGATCCAAACAACTCCTAATAACCTAATAAACCTAAATATCCAAGAATCATAACCCAAAAACAACATGCTATCCATGATTTCGCTCGGCTAGAGTTTTGGAAAATTACCTTCGTTGTGACTTCTCGGTGAAATCCGAAGCTCCTAATGGATTTGGTTAGCTTCCTAAGATGTCTAAGAGTCAGTATCAATCTTTAAAATTGAAAGAAAACTCGCAGAATGAGATTGACTTACCTCAAGCTTGTTTTGGAACGTTTTCCCAGTTTTTGTTCGAATTCTCGAACTGGGTTGTTTCGAGCGTTTAAAAAAAATTGTTTTCTGGGTTTGTTCTACTCCTAATAAGCTAAGGTTGTATTCTGGAAAGTTTGGGAATGTTTGGAGTTCATTTGCTTGTCCATCCGAATTCGTTTGCATATGTATATATATATATATATATAATGTAGTGCAAACTTCAACCGCGATTCTTCCTTAAATTGCTCTTGTTTGCTGTCCATTCCATCATTTGTTTGATTGTTATTAAGGCAGGAGTGAGTTGTCCTCTTTTTGGTTGGCTTAAGCTAGATATATATTGACTTTTACATGTTTTGTTGAAGATTTTTCGGCTCACCAAAAACAAGAAGATCCCAGCCCTTCACTCTTCGTGGAACGTCTCCAGCAAGTGGCAAATGCATATATATTAATTATATATTAGTTAGTTGGTAATTATTTTAGGTTTAGGATATATATAAATAAATAAATAAAGATAAGATAATGAATTTATAACCGTATAAGGAGGGAATAAAATATAAATTTGTGAAAAAAATCAATTTTGTGGGTTTAAATGATACGTATATTAAATACTGATTTAGTAATATTTTTAGATGAGAAGTTTCATATTCACGTTATTAAATATTCTGAATACTATGGTATATATAGAATTTTTATTAAAGATTTGTATATATGTGTTTGAATTTTCGCTTTTTCTTGAAATTTTGTTCGCGTCCAGAGGAGGTCAAATTTGAAAGCCATTCATACGTGAAACAAAACCAAAACGAAGGAAAAAAATGCAAGTTAGTTAGGATGTAAAAAAATATAAAAATAAAAAGAAGATGATAAATTTATAACTAATAAATATGTAAGGAGTGAGAAAAATATAAATTTATGAAAAAAATTAATTTTACGGGTTTAAGTAATACGTATGTTAAATACTGATTTGGTAATATTTTTAGATGAAAATTTCCATATTCTCCTTATTAAATATTATGAATACTAAGGCATACATAGAATTTCTATTAAAGATATCTATATATGTGTTTGAATTTTCGCTTTTTCTTAATTCTTAACCGCGTCCAGAGGAGGAGTTCACATTTGTAAGTGAATTCATACGTAAATACGTAACAAAGCAAAATAGGGGAAAAAATGCAAGTTAGTTTGGATATATAGAAATATGAAAATAAAAAGAAGATAATAAGTTTATAACCAATAAATATGTAAGGAGTAGGGAAAAATATAAATTGGTGAAAAAAATTAATTTTGTGGATCTAAATGACACGTATCATAAATACTGATTTGATAATAATTTTGGATAAAAATTTACATATTAACGATATTAAATATTCTGAATACGATAGTATATATAGAATCTTCAGTTTAATACTTTTACTTTTCTATTTTTATACCTGCTATCGTAAATTATATTTTATTTGTTTAAAAGTTTTGTTCCATGGTATTTTGATAAATTAATAATTATATTGCCCTTAATTCGACTTTATTATAAATTTTTAAGATTTGAAGTTACATATGAAATCATTTCTATTTATAAATTTATTCTAGACTTTTTATTAGATTAGAAATTTAATTTTAATTTTATATTTGTTACTCAGTTCTTTTTACTAATTATAAATTACTGGATTAGATCATACTTTTAGTTTTTATAGACTCAGAATTATTTAACTTGAATGTTTTAATATATATATGTATATTTTACATTAAAACTTAAGTTCGTAAATATTAAATAGTTTTCTTTTATTCTTTATTATGAACTTTTATAGTATCAGTGATAAAGATTCTTTATTCTAATTTGTTCATACTTAAAAATTTAAATCGCGAAAAATTTGGAGTGATTTCTAATATTTTTATTATAGTTCTTTTATAATTCTTCATTTTATTTTTATATATTTATTATAACCGGGTTATGTAAAATCATGGGTATTACAGGATCAGCTATAGAGATGCTCTACGGATTTGAGAGACTGATAGTCCAGAAAGGAGGTGGTCTGGAGATCGATAATATAGCATTTATAGTCTCATCCAGATCAGAGAGACCAGAGCTCCCAGATTTTAGAGTCTGGGTAGATATTGGCAGAGGAGCAGTTTATGCTCATGATGTGAGGCAGGATCATGCCCGGGTCA
The DNA here is from genome assembly GCA_024138025.1 of Combretum micranthum. Taxonomy (NCBI): domain Eukaryota; kingdom Viridiplantae; phylum Streptophyta; class Magnoliopsida; order Myrtales; family Combretaceae; genus Combretum; species Combretum micranthum. Next base: position 27,701 of record JAMXBD010002034.1, read on the forward strand.
GAGGTGATGCGGCCTATGATGATGATTTGATGCTTGCACGACTTAGCAGGTGCAGTCACTCTAGACGCATGTTGATGAGGAAACCGCCTATTATCCCTGAGATAGCAGGTGAGTTCCAGCGTCCTGCTGCTGTACAGGATCGAGTAGTACAGGAGACAGTTCAGACTACTATCCACATGAGGAGTATCACCACAGAGCTGTTGGATGAGAGAGAGGGTAAGAAAAGAAGGATTGAGGCAGAGAAGTATGTCTCAAATTATAATTATGCCAGATGGATTGGATCAGCGCAGGGAGGATGGATTGAGAGTGATATTCCATCTAGAGCTGAGGGTGAGAGGAGGCCAGCACCAGAGGCATTAGGGTGATGGACACAGCCCTGACTCTAGCACCTCCAGGGACGGGGTGTGATGATTGAGATTGATGATAGTAGCTCTGAGGGAGGAGATGATTACCCTCAATTAGGCCCTCAGGAGAAGGGCAAGTGTCACACCCCGAAGGGTACCCTAAACGTGGTAGTCCGCCGTACACAATATTAAAGCCTAAGAATGACTACCTCAGTCACGCGAAGGCTTCCATACTATGTACAAGGCATCTAACACATAAAGGAGACAAATCGGAATGATACATTTTATGTTGATACAATTGAGTAACAATGTAAAGGAAATACAATCCACTATACTCTAAATACAAAACACTATACTTCAAGAATACAGTTCATCAAACTTCAATTACATTCATCCTAAGACTTCACTACATAAAACTATTACAAGGCAAATCGTAAAGCTTAGCCAAAAACTTCAAGCATTCTTATATCTTGCCGGAAACCCGAAGTCATTCTCGACTTCAACCATCTTGGTCCTCACTTAGCATTTCTTGGAATAACCTGCTCATTTAAACAACTATTGGGGTATAAGCTACACTAGCTTAGTGAGAATTCCCTTAATTCCGTACCATAACAAACAAGTTATTAATCAATCATATGCTATGCATGAACAAATACGTGAGCAAACAATTATGCATGGGTAACCGGAACCCACACACAGAACGGATTTACGCCCTCCGTATCTTGGGTTAGGAATGGTATTGAGTCTACACGACCATTGCTAGTCCCCAAGCCCTGGCTCTTAGCACTCGACTCGACTAGGCTCATACAAGGATGCATCCACATGCGCCTTAGTACCCTAGAATGAGCTCTGATACCGGGTCTCATTACTCAAACGAGTCCTCGGACCATACCGATCGACCTGCGTAGGAGTAGCACGCTACCAATTGCAATATGTCTGATGCGATGCATGATCAATTTACCTTTTGCTTAGGTCAAAATATTTATACATTCTTTAAAGTGACCAGGCAATATCATACACATAAATAATATGAACCGTGCAGTTATTCAATCAAATCGTGGTTTCGATATGCTTTAGTATTCCTTGGCATACATTTATCACAGTCTCATCATATATCCCATCCCCATTCATATCGATTTTTATCTTGTTCCTAAAATTCTAATGCGACTAATTACAAGCACAATCAAGGTAACAAAACAAGGAGAAAACTCACTCAGCCATTGGATCACCGGTCTTCTAGTAATAATAATCCGGTGGTAGGGAATCGTCGAACTCGGGATAACCTAAAAAGGAAGAAATACTCTAATCAGTATTTCAACTCAAACTAATCCAACGACTTCATACGAACTTATCAAATTCGTAATTTGCGTCCTAAGCGGGAATTCCAACTTAAAACGGCCATAACTTGGTCATTTTAACTCGGAATCTCGCAAATTTTATATCGATTTCTATCTACTTCGGAAGAGATTTCTAAATAAGAAGTTTAAATCAAGTTTTGAAAATATCTAAGCCTCGGAAACGAGGGATCAGATCTGTACAGCGGGTATATAGATTCCGAAAATGCGGATTTCATGAATGCATTTGAGATTCCTAAGTATAAAATGAAACTAAATGCAATGGTAATGATTTTCCCTATCATGAATGTCATGATATGAACTTTAATGAGCCTAAGTTCTTATAGCTTTTTAGATTTAAAGAATTTAATTAAACTTTTTCTTAGAAAACCACTTCATGCTATTGTTTAACAAGTAAGTTTACTATACTTGGTCATACCTACATATTACAAGGATTTTCTTTTAGGAAAACTCTATTTTGCTTAAAGAATTTTGACCCTAATATTAGTTATATCCTAAGGCCTTTATTTCTTTAAGAAAATCCTCATTTATAAACTTTTAAGTGGGTCTTTTACTATGGGTTTTCCAAAAATCCGAATTTAGAAAATTCCACTTTCAAGTTGATTCCTTTGAGAAAAATACATATTATACTCAAAACTTTAAGTATTTATTATACTCATACCCTAAGGACTTCATTTATTTAAGAAAATACCATTTTTGAAGTTGGAAAAATAGTGTTTTCTAACCATACATCCATTATTACGAATTTCATCTATATGACTTTTAGTTCAAAACTTCTATTGGACTTCATTTCTTGTTTGCAACATTTTCTTTAGAAAAATCTCATTTAGACTCATGAAAAATACTACCAAACATTATCTATTACCCATAGGCTTCATTTCTCTTGTAAAATACATGTTTAGAAGTTGATAAAAGTGTTTTTAACCTAGGTTTCTAAAGTCATCCGAATTTACACAAGTCTATTTCTTGAAAAGTATTTTCCTTTTTGACTTTATTAACTCATCTACCTATAGATCTATATGTTAGGAAGGTTATTTGCTAAAGACAAAAGCATTAAAGACTATTAATGCACATAAACACAAAATAATGATGAGATCTTAAATGCCCACATGAATATGAGTAGTAAAATGGTAGATCTACTATATGAAATGCTTAAATAGGTTTTGAAAACATAAAAACTATATTTTTATAAAAGACCTTTTGTTCAAAATACTTTTTGATGGAGAAACATAAAGCTTTTGGCATGAAAGCTCCTTTAAATAGTAGATCTACTTTGTAATGGTTCGGTATTCTTGTTTTGATCTTTCCTTGACCCTAGCAAAAGCTCATGGGGTCCTTTGGTTGGAAATATCCAAGAATCACTTAGCCATAACAAAGATCTAAAGGTGGAAGGAGGTAAAAGCTTACTTACTTGAAGTAAAATAGGAGATGGAATGAAGAAATGGAAGTTGTGTGTGTGTGTGGGGGGCTTGGGAAGTTTCGGCCAAAAGGGGGAAATGGGAGAGAAAGAGAGCTTTTTACACTTTGTAAATTTTGGAAAGTGAAAGAATGATGAGAGAGAGAGGAAAGATAGCTTATATATGAAGTAGATTTAGGTTAAAGAAGTAAAAAAAATTTTTTCAAATGGAGCATGGATGGGGAACTATTCACGTCGGTCACTATTCATGAGGGGGGGAGAAAAAGTTTGATTTTTACTTTAGTTTGATTGATTTAACTTGATGTGAAATTGTTAAGAGTGTAAGAGAAGTTAAGGGACAAAATGTGTAGAGAAAAGTGAGTGATTTGAGTGATGGTAAGGGTTAGATTTGTAGGGTGGCTAATAGGTAGACTAGGTAGTACTTTATGAATAGTGAGGAATAGTTGACAAGACAATTTGATTTTCTGGTAGTAATGGAATACGAATAAAAAGGCTATAACTGTATTTTTCATAAGCCGGAAAATTATGAAAAATATATTTTTGAAATCCTTATTTTATTTCGATTCAAATGAGTATTCATAAAGAAATTTTTGAAATTCTAGTTCCGGGGCACGCTTTTCTATAATGGGTCTCGGGATGACCCGGGGTTGGAATTTTCTCAAAATCTGATCTTTTTTTGGTTTGAAATATAATCAAGAACTATATTCAAAATTAGATTTTCTTATAAAAGTTTCTTATTTAGAAACCAAGGAAAAGCCGGAATTAGGGTTTCTAAGTCTTTCTCATAACGCTTTGAACTAAACCGGTTTAGGGTTTCAATTTTTGGTTTTCGAAGTTTACTTGATTACTAGGAAATCCGGGTATACATTATAAAAATAATAAAATTGTGTAATGAAATAAAATGAATAGTGCAAAAGAATAATCAATTACCGGTAGAATTGAAAATACGGTAAAAAGGTTATAACTGTAATTTTTATAACCCGAAAAATTATATAACTGATATATTTAGAAATCTCGTAGAATTACGAGTCTAACGGTACTAATGGTATATTTTTGATATCTCGAGTCCCGGGACACGCTTTTCAAAGTCTGTATCCGAACGGGTTCGAGATAGGTCAAAAATTTACCAATCTGATATTTTTATACAAACTTATATTACTACGAACTATTCTACTTATTTAAACTACACCTTGGCCTCTAGGGTTAAGGGCGCTAAATTGCCGGACTTAAGCTATTGTATTCTGGTTAGGGTTTCCGGATGATTTTCCGGTTTAGACCTTTGCCAAATTAGAAACTGAGATTTTCTGTTTATACAACGTATTTAGTTTGAGAAATTTATTTTAAATTTTATTTTTATAAGTATTTAATATCTCTAATTGCTTTCGGAAATCTTGAATTGAATTATTATATCCGGAGTTATATTGGTAATGGTTACCAGATATGATTTTCTTGAGTTTGAGTCAAATATCGATTTTTGGAATGATTTTAGGGAAATCTTGATTTTTATAATTTGCTTTGAAAAAAAGATCTTCATAGTGTTTTGTTTTCGAATTCATTTTTGCTTCGATTTAAGGTTTTATGAACAATTGGTTAACTTTAAAGATTATCTAATTTGTTATTTTGTTTCTTGAATTCTTCCTTCTTAAGATTATGAGATTTTAATTTCTAACTCGTTCTATGATTCTTGGGAGTTTGATTTGATCGTTAGGGCTTTATTGTGATTTCCGTCTCTTAGGATTATTAGTCTGGTCGTTTGGGGAACTTCCAAAGTTTATATTTTATTATTGGTAGATAAAGTTTTCTTAATCGTGCCAAAGCCTAGTTATGGAATTGGCCTTTGGTGATTTCCTGATCCTTCAAATTGTCATGTTATAGATTAACTTGCTTTTTAGCAAATTATCACTGTGTTTTATTTTTATCCCGATTTTTATGAATTATAGATTAGGTAAGCAGTTTATCTTACGTAATGGTTTTTTTTTTTTTTTGGACTTAAGGACTTTTGTTGTCCTTATTTTATTTTATTTTGTTTTATTTTCTCAAGATTAATGAATTTTACTTTCATTTATATTTTAGGACTCGTTCAAAGTTCGGTTTTAATTTGGAGTGATTTTTAGGGTTTATTTTCAAAGTTCATCTTGGAATTATTTACTGGAATTTTCCGGGGCTTACAGCAAGGGTCGTCTTCATCCCAGTCCCTGAGTCTGACTTGAGTATTATATGAGGATGTGTATTATTTGTTTATGATGACATTACAGGACGATATTAGTAGACTTTTGATGACTTATATATGTATCTTTTAATGACTATGATAGGAAGCTAAGTTAGGGTAATGCAATTTTTGGATATGTATATAATGCACTAACCATGAAAAGCTTTGATGTATTTTGGCTATGTATATATGTGTTGCATATATACATATGAATGTTCTGTTGGGAATTTACGATCCACATCTGAATCGTGCAGCGGAAAATCATTTTTTTTTTTAAATTCCCAATCGGATCCAAGCGTTCCAATTAAATCAGAAAGAAAAGGGAATCGTGTACCTTTTAATTTTGATGATGGGATCAAGGAGATGCAGATTACACCAACTCCCTCTACCGGTATCCACGCGAATGAATTGGATCTTCGTGTGTGCTAGCACGTCGAAAAATTTTGACCTTTGGGAATCCCTCACACTCTCTTTCTAGGTTACGAATTTTCTTTCTAAATGACGGCCAGCGTCAGATGATCAAAAATTAACCTAGTGGAGAATATATATAGTGATATATATAAGGGTTATGTCTTTTCAAATTACCCTGATATATATAAGGGTTATGTCTTTTCAAATTACCCTGATATATATATAAGGGTTATGTCTCTTTAAATTATGTAGAAAGACATATATATCCTTATTATCCGAATTTATTTATTTGTTAATTTTAATCTAATTAAAATCGACAAATAAATAATTAATCAATTCCCAATACGATTATCGAAGATCCATCTTATTCATTCTTTGTGTGTGACCCTGTAGGTTCACTTAAAATTGATAGTAGCTCTTAAACATTTTTTAGGACTACAAGACATAATTGGTCTCTAGCAAGACATTATGTCTACCCAATTTTAGTGAAGATCGATGATCCGACTTTACCTACTAACAGTTAGTCATTCAGTCCTTTTGTTACACGATATCTTATAATCAAACATAAGGTGTGGATCAAAACACTCTTATATTGTCTAATTACTTATTTCTTGAATCTAGAGTTTGACTGACTTAAACAAATGATATTGATAACTCTTTATCAATTCATTCGAGCATGGCCATGCATTTCTCAGTCTTACTCATCAAGGGGCCTGATAGATATCTCTCTCAAATTAATGAGATGAACAAATCCCTTCACTAACACTCACATTCCTCTATATAACATATTGCATGTCCAAGTTTATTCTTACAATCATCCGATTAAAGATGATGAAGAGATGAATCAAAACATGGAAACTGCTATATAGGAATCCATGGTGCCATTAGGTCAAAGCACTAAAACAACATTGTAAATAAGAATACTTATTGCATTGATCCATACAGTATTCTTATAGTTGGTCAATCCAATACAATACACTCCTGTTTGTATCTATGTGCTGAATTGATATCCCATATCCATGATCAGTAAAACTTAATCATCATACAGCAATCATACTAGTCTTAATTCATTATCATTCCACATAATGAGTGACTAGGGATAATTTAGAATAAAGTTATAATTCAGCTTATGGTTCTACTATTAAAGTCACATACTTTAACGACATAAGGTATAACTAAATATTCAGGGAATAACATTACCAAAGTAAATAGGCCAAAAAATAACTTTGATAATTAAAATGACTTGATAACAAACATACAAATGATAAAGAATCCATATGGCCTAGGGCACATTACTAGCATGATCTTGATGACTTTTGATAAAGACGAGTTATGATTTGACTTAAGTAATATGTTTAATGTTAATAGAATGCCAAGAGGAAGAAACAAAAGTAGAAATGCCAAAATTTCTAGGGATCTACCAATAGATGCCCCTGCAGCACCCCAAAACCGAATTGAAGATGTTTTACAAAGTCTTCAACAACAAAATGTTTTGATTTTGCAAGCTTTGCAAAATATGCAAGCCACAAATGTAGCACCACCTGTTGGAGCACCAGCAATGACTCCACCAAATCCTAGAAGGAATGAAAGGCATACTCCACCGGTTCAATTTCAGGAAAATGGACCAGTGAATCCAAATGAGTCTGCTGCTGAGGTACAAGGACCCCCTCAATATGAACAGGAATTGCCACCACCACCACCTTTACGTCCTCAGAGGAATTTGTTGCCGGAATTCATTAAGTGCAACAGATATTTTGAGAGAATACCGGGAAAGCCAGAGGAAGCTGAAGACTGGCTAGCTCAGATTGAGCGATCCCTTGATGTGTTTCAAGTGCCTGAAGCTTTGAAAGTATCCTATGGAACTTATTTATTAAGGTTAAGAGCAAGGATATGGTGGAATTCGAAACAAAGAAGTTTGTCCCAACCAATTACTTGGGAAGTATTCAGACGAGAATTTTTGAAGGAATATTTTCCAAGCAGCCTAAAAGCAAAGTATAGCACTGACCTGATGAATTTGACCCAAGGAGCTAAACCATTGATGAATATGACATGAGTTTAATCGGTTGTTGCAATTTGCTCCAGATGCTTATCGGGACAGTGATGAGCTTAAGAGACAGACTTTCATGGCTGGACTCGAACCTCATTTCCAAAGAAGACTTGCTGAATTTGAGATTGATAACTTTGCAGCTATGTTGGAAAAAGCTCGTATATTGAACGTGCAAGGAAGTATGAACTTGAGAGGTAAAAAGAAGGGAACTATGTTCGGGAAAAGAATGTATGATGGTTCTACGGCAAGTTCTGTGCCTAAGAAGGTTAAATTCTTCAAACCTTTCAATGTGAACAAAGGAGGAGTAATGGGGAAGAATAATGTTACTTGTTGGAAATGTAAAGGTTCTCATTACCCAAGGTATTGTCCACAATTGCAGAACAAATGTTATTATTGTGGGGACAGTGGGCATATGATAAACGATTGTCCAAAGAGAAAAACTGCAACTTGCTTCATATGCAATAAAGTTGGGCACATATCACCCAATTGTCCACAGAAAGCAAGTGCAATAGCTGGATCTTCACAATCTAAAGGAGTGATTGGAGCCTCAGGATCGAAAAATGGGAATGCCAACAAAGCCAATGCGACGGCCAGAGTTTTTGCCATGTATGGAAGTCCTGTAGAGAATGTGGAGATAGAGGAAGGAGATGAAGAAAATATTTGGGAGGAAGTTGATCCTGAAGAATATGGACTCATTGCAGGTATGTAAATATATTTGTTTACTTAAAGTTATTAGACACAATCACAAGTAGATGAGCAATAGAAGTCTTTATAAGTTGAAAATAACATGAACTTAATAATTGATACTTAGGATCCATTCAAGTAGGGGATCAGACTGCGTATGCTTTGTTTGACACGGGAGCAACGCATTCTTTCATAAATACTGGATTAGCAAGGCGTATAAGATACCAATTGAGCATGAATAAGAATTGAGAGTTACTACGCCAACTGGAGATTTAGTGGTGACACGGGAAATGATCAAAAGTTGTCCATAAAGATTGGAGATCAGAATCAATTGCTGATTTAATTCTGATAGAGATGCAAAATATGATATTATTTTGGGTATGGTTTGGTTAACTGCTGTAAAAGCAAAAGTTAATTGCCATCTCAAAATAGTATCTTTTGTCAATAATCAAGGAGAAAGAAAAGAATATAAAGGTGAGATACTCAGAGAAGTCAGAAGTAGGATAACAGCAATTGAAGTGGAAAATGAAGAAGATATGGAGATGAACGGTTGTATTCTTGGAGCAACTGAAGGTGAATCCAAGAAATTGGATATTCATACCATTCGAACAGTATGTGAATACTCAGATGTATTTCCAGATGAATTACCGGGATTACCCCCACAGAGAAGTGGAATTCTCAATTGATTTGATACCTGGAACCAGTATCAAAAGCTCCGTATCGAATGGCACCTGTGGAATTGAAAGAATTAAAGTGTGCAGTTACAAGAATTGTTGGATAAAGGATTTATCAGACCAGTGTTTCACCTTGGGGAGCACCAGTGCTTTTGTGAAAAAGAAAGATGGATCAATGAGACTCTGTATTGATTATAGGGAATTAAACAGAGTAACTATCAAGAACAAATATCCTTTACCCAGGATTGATGATCTTTTTGATCAACTGAGAGGAGCAAAGGTATTTTCCCGAATTGATTTAAAGTCAGGATATCATCAAATCCGAATCAAAGCAGAAGATGTACCAAAGACTGCATTCCGAACTAGGTATGGTCATTATGAATTTTTGGTCATGCCATTTGGATTAACCAATGCACCAGCAGTTTTTATGGATCTGATGAATCGTTTTAGACCTTTGCTGGATATTGTGTGATTGTTTTCATAGATGATATACTTGTATATTCGTCTAATGAAGAACAACATGATGAGAATTTGAGAAGGTGTTACAGATATTGAGAGACAATAAGTTGTATGCCAAATTGTCTAAGTGTGAATTTTGGCTTAGCAGTATATCATTCCTTGGACATATTGTTTCTGGAAAGAATATCAGTTGATCCTGCAAAAGTTAAAGCTATTGTGGAATGGAAAAGACCTGAAACTGTTACTGAAATTAGGAGTTTCTTGGGATTGGCAGGATATTATCGGAAATTTGTGAAGGATTTCTCAAAGATTGCACGACCTTTGACTCAATTGACTCGAAAGAATGAGAAATTCGAGTGGAATGATGTACGTGAACAAAGTTTCCAAGATTGAAGAAAAGGTTAATATCAGCACCAATTTGGTTTTGCCCAATGACAAGGATTTATATACTGTCTATAGTGATGCATCTAGAAATGGATTGGGATGTGTGTTAATGCAAAATGGAAAAGTAATAGCATATGCTTCTAGACAATTGAAACCACATGAGATGAATTACCCCACTCATGATCTAGAATTGGCTGCTATTGTTTTTGCACTCAAGATTTGGCGTCACTATTTGTATGGGCAGAAATGTGAAATATATACGGATCACAAGAGTTTGAAGTATATATTTACACAAAAAGAGTTGAATATGAGACAAAGGCGATGGTTGGAATTAATTAAAGATTATGATCTTACCATTAATTACCATCCGGGTAAAGTGAATGCTGTGGCGGATGCATTGAGCGGAAAAGTTATGGAGAAGTGGCTTCAATACTAACGGAACAAAAAGAACTTATCAAGGAATTTGAGAGATTAAACTTGGAATTTCAATACAAGGTTTGGAAGCTGAGTTAGGAAATCTAATTTTGGAACCTACTTTGCTTCAAAGAATTAAAGAAGCCCAGAAGAAGATGTTGAAATTCAAGAGATTAAACAAGGAATATCCCAAGGAAAGTAAAGATTTTCATGTGGATGGAAGAAGTATTGAGAATGAATAAAAGATTGTGTGTGCCACATGATGAAAGCTTGAGGAAGGAATTAATGCATGAAGCACATTATTCTGGATATTCTATACACCCAGGAGAAACAAAGACATACCAAGAGTTGAAAATGCATATTTGGTGGAATGAAAAAGGATATTGCAGAATTTGTTGCTAATGTGATGTATGTCAAAGGATCAAAGCTGAACATCAAAAACCAGGTGGATTGTTGAAACCTTGCCAATACCTGAATGGAAATGGGATCAAATTTCATGGATTTTGTGTGCTCATTACCTAAGACAAATGCAGGTCATGATGCTGTTTGGGTTATTGTGGATAGACTTACAAAATCAGCTCATTTCTTGCCAATTAACATGACATATCCATTGGAGAAATTGGCACGAATATATTTGAAGGAGATTGTGAGATTGCATGTGTGCCTGCTGGTATAGTATCAGATAGAGATCCACGGTTTGTATCCAGATTTTGGCAAGGATTACAAAAAGCTTTGGGAACCCGGTTGAATTTCAGTACAGCTTATCATCCTCAAACTGATGGACAAACTGAAAGGACTATTCAGACATTGGAAGATATGTTGAGAGCATGTATTATGGAATTCAAAGGAAATTGGGACCAACATTTACCATTAGTGGAATTTGCATACAATAACAGCTACCATTCAAGCATAGGAATGCCACCTTATGAAGCTTTATATGGTAGAAAGTGTCGGTCACCATTGTTCTGGGATAACTTGGAGAAAGTATTGGTTGGACCTGAATTGGTTCAAGAAACTAATGAAAAGATTTCAGTGATAAAGCAAAGAATGAAAGGCACAAGATAGACAAAAGAGCTGGGCGGACTTGAAAAGAAGAGAATTGGAATTTAATGAAGGAGAACATGTATACTTAAAGATAAGTCCAATTAAAAGTCTTCATGGTAGACAAACAAAAGGCAAGTTGAGTCCTAGATATATTGGACCATTTGAGATATTAGAACGAGTTGGGAATTGGCATATCGTCTTGCATTGCCACCTAATTTGTCTGGTATACATAATGTTTTCCATGTATCGGTTCTAAGAAAGTATGTACCGGATCCAGATAAGATAGTGGAATTAGAACCAATTGATTTGAAGGAGAATTTGACTTATGAAAAGCATCCAGTTAAGATATTGGACCGGAAAGTGCAAGTTCTCAGGAATAAAGAAATCCACTATGTCAAAGTATTATGGGATCCACAAACAGAAGAGATTACCTGGGAATTAGAAGAGGAGATCAAGAAAAGCTATCCTCATTTGTTTGAAAACTCAGGTACGCATTCAAGCTTTGAGGACAAAGCTTATTTTAAGGGGGGAGAATGTAAACCCCGGGAATTTTTCACATTAGTACCCGACTTTATAATAGATTGTATAAACTAGATAATAGATTTAGATTCTGATTGAAGTCTAATAATAGAATAATATTTAGATTTTGGATAAATGAAAGATTTAGGAACCGAATAAAGAAATTCTTTAACCCTAGTTAATACCGAAACGAGATCTTGTATCTTGAATAACTAATTCAAGATATGATCTAAAATCTAAACCCGAAAACCTAGTATACAAATAGATTTAAATAGAAAATATGAATATAAAGATTAAATGATTTTTTTCCTCGATAGTGATTCAAGACTAGAATAACGAGTAGTAATGAGTTTATATTTAGACTTAAACCCTAATTTCGAGATCCTAGTTAAATTTAAAAGCTACTAATAAGAATTTATGTTTAGTATCAAAACTAGAGATGTATATATAGTTTCATTTCTGTATTAAGTCCAATACTGCATAAATGACTATTTATGCTCCTAAACAGAAAACGTAATCCAAAAATGAATGTTAAGATTTTAAATACAACGAAAATATAAACTGATAAATAACTCAAAATCTAACTTCAAATAAATAATCAGATCACGCTATTGTTCTAAACCGAGTTTTCTTAAGCTATCGGAGCCTGAAACAAAAATTGACCAATGAGCTTAAGAAATCCAAATCGCGGGAGATAAAATTATACGAATAATTAACTACGTATATATATAACCTCAATTTGTATTATTCGAAAATCTAAGTGTTTTGTATAAATTTACAGCTATTTTTGTACAAAAACTTTCAAATATTAGCTAATCTATACCGTATAACCCGTATAATTAACTCAAAATTTAATTAGAATAAATAAACTAATGTATATATGTATGTTTTTCGGCTAAGTTCGGTGCAAATTGTAGAGAGGAAGAAAGAGGCCGAAACTTCTCAATAATCAACCCAAATTTGTCAACAAAAACAACTACCAAACCAATCAATTGATGACAACTCATCCTAGTATTAAATGCATTGAAAACAACAGCAAGAGACATAAAAATCGGAGGAGAATCGAAGGAGGAAACAGCTGCAGCCATCTTCTTCTTCTTCTTATATATAAACATTAGAAGCTCATTAAGAGAAAACCAACAATGCCATAAATCCTCACATCCTCCAGCACGAAATCACTCCCAAAACAACAAACAAAACGAACTGGAAACAAAGAACAAACAGATCATAAAACATAAACTCGGATCAAAGAAAAACAAAGCCAAAAACCCTCAAAAACGAGCTCAAAGGTAAGTTGACATGATTCAAAGGATTTTCATTCAAATATAAGAGTTGTATCTGACTTAAAATTATCTTAGGAACATATTAAACACAAACACAAGCTTCGGATTTCATCAAACGAGCTCCAACGAGGTAAAACTTGAAAACCTAGTTTTACTTTCAAAATCGAGATCTATATATTTATGTGTTTAAATGTTGAAAGTTGTTTATATCCTTATATATGATATATAAACCCTTAGAAGTAGCTTAAGTAAGTTTTTAACGTGTAAAAATCAAAGAAAAAGAATCGAACCGAGGATGAAGATGATGAACAGTGCAACACTGCCTCAAGGCCGGCAGTGTAAACACTGTACGCCGGTGGCTTACATGGATAGGCCGGCGGCTTATAGGCGGCTTACACTCAAACAGAGGCTACGTAAAATAATTTTCGCGTAAAAATTCAACGTAAGCCGGCTACCTAGAGATCTACGTCGGCGGCGTAGGGCCGGTGTATGTTGTAAGCTGGCAGCTTTCAACACCGGTGCACTCGATCTGAAATTTTTCTTCAAAAGCAATTTACACCGGCACCTGGGGAATGTTAGCCGGCGGCCTTGAGCCGGCTTACAGTTAAAAGTTTCCATCAAAAGTTTTTCAAGTCCAAACAGAAACTATATATATATATATATATATATCTCTTAAAGCCTATTTAGTATATTATATATATGTGTGTGTGTGTGTACAACAATATAAAATTTATTACCAGAGATTAGAATAAATAGATTAATATCTAATAACTTTTGAAACCCTAGAGTTAAGAAAATATTTAGTGTTAGTTAAAGTATTATTAGTCTAATATTTGTTTTAATAAGATAAAATATACAAGAATGGAAATTGAAATAAGTTAATTTCTTGAGCAATGTGATTTCTAAAAATAACCAAACAATTATGTGAGATTAAGTAGGAAAAACACGACGATACTAAGTATTAATATCGAGTCTAGGACACAAAGCACATATAGGAATTTAACTAGATTGTATTAATGAATACTTTGTCTTAAATAGGTGACTTTGACTCATTAAAAGATCTACCAGCGGATTACTACGACTGAGTCGATATGAGCAGGTGAGTAATTCAGTCATATTATACTGGTTGTGATTGTAAATAGTCGAATATGTAATGCAAGATAATCAAATGAATGTTTGTCGAAAGTATGATATGATCTGATTGTATGATTGTTAAAATATCTTTATACAAGCGATAACGCAATGGTTGGTGTGCAGTAGTATAATGATGATTGTGTGTAATGTATGGTCACCCCGAATTTGTTTAAGAATTATGGACTTAACAAAATAATATGAACATGCATTGCACGAATTGCATTATTGCATATATGGTTGTGACAGCCTGCTACGTATTAATATTTCGGATCTCTGTTTTTGCTTGGTTGATCCAATGTGTGAGTCTTCCAAGGTTCTCTTTGGTCTGGCGGTCCTATGAGGAACTAAAAGGCACCGAAGAACGTCGCCCGTAGAATCGCTTTGAAATGATTAATACTTAGGGAGTTTCTAAGGGGATTGCAGGAGATGGTTTGTGCAAGCAACTATATTGAAAGTGATAACATTAAAACGAGAAATCGTTGATTCTCCTGTGTACTTAGTCTCTCCTGGGCAGTGGGTCATTGAATGCTGGTTCTTCAACCCATTAAAAAGAGGGCGTAAATCTTTTTCCTGTTTGGATTCTAGATCATCCAAACTTGTATCTGTGCATATGGTTGAGTGCTTGCATTGCATATGATTTGTTAATGACTTGTGTGATGTATGGTATGTCTGATTATTCACTGAGTTGTGGTTTCGCTCATACTCCTACAGTCTTTTTAGGTTCACTTTACGACCCTGGTTAGTTACATCCGGGAATATGGCTCCGGTAAGGGCTTTGAAGCTAGAGGTCTACAGATCTATTTTAGTTTGATGGTTACGCACTATTAGAGTAGATTATTTAGATGTATATTTCAAAGGAGATCTATGGATTGTAATAGTTTGTAATGGTTATTCACTAAATCATTTCTCTCATATATTTGTTATTCTTATCAAGCAACTTAAAAGATCCTGTTGTTTTGAAAACCTGTCATTCTCTGAAGGTAATCTAGTGATAATATTCAAGTGTAACTCGTTTATTACTACTAGGGTACCCTCGGGGCATGACAAAAGTTGAAGGAAAATTGACTTGTTTTGGAAAAAGGAATAAGGAACATAAAATTAGAATATACTCATTTAAAATAACCTAAGAAAATATAAAGTTTCTTCAAAATACTTGAAAAGGAACTTTTCAAGTTAAGTTTTAACACTTCAAAATGAATTGTTTTACGAACTAAATTATTGAGACACTACCATTAGAATTTTTGCGTATAAAGTGACCTTATCTATATACTCAAAGGATTTATCAATCATATAATTATATATATATATTTTTATTAAAGGATTTTTGAATGAAGTTGAGTTACAAAATTGTTTCGTAAAATCTAGAAATATTTGTTTTAAATCTGTACCCTATGGTTTCGGAACCCAAATAACCTTATATGACGAAAATAACCTTAGATATGGATAGATCTTTCTGAATAGGTAGAAAATGGTATATTATATGCAAAATTCTGAGTTAAAATGAGCAAGTTATGACCATTTTAAATTGGAATTTCATTTTATATGATTTTAACGAACATAGTAAAATAGAATTAGAAAGTTTAAGTAGAATTTCTACGAAATACTCATCCTAGGTGTTTCTTTTGTCTAAGTGATGAAGGATACGAGATTACCAATCCTGAGGATTGCTACGACTAAAAAGATTGCGAAATGGACGAGTGAGTTATTCCTCTTAATTTCGTTACCTTGCTTATACTTGTAAAGTAGTGGCATTAGTATACTAAGAAAAATATAAAATGAATATATGTGGGAAATTCGGGGATTTGTATATATGTGATTCTATGCTTATGTGTGAAATGAGAATTAAGAATATCACGATTTCAAATTGCCTGTTTAAGTGTTTCATTTAATTACTTATATGATTGCTTATTGCTTGCGAAATTGATTGATCACTCCCTAATAAACCTTAATAAGGTTTGGCTTAAGAAAAATAAAACACTCATGCATACACCCATCAAGTCACATCTCTTTCAGAAGGCTACTACTCCTATGCATAGAGTTGGATTGGCTATTATCGTGGTGAGTCACTGGCCATGTTCCTTCCTAGAGAATCCAAATCGCTCGAAGAATGTGACTCTAGGTTCAGAGCCGAGCCAACTGAACGCTTTAGATGAGGACCTTGGGACTAGTAGTAGAAGGTCGTAGATCTTCATCACCAATTCCCTAACCTTCGATACGGAGGGGTAAATCCGTTCTATATATGGTTTCTGAATAACTATATATATTTGTGTAATCACATGATTGTTGCATTGTATGCATAGCATATGTGTGAAAATTTAAATGAACTTATTTGAAACCATGGTGCGAATGTTAAGAAATACCTCACTAAACTAGTTGTAAGCTTATACCCCTATAGACTTTGTTGAAACAGGTATACCCATGGCTTAAATCGAAGAACATGACATAAAAAAAGTCACGAAAGGATGTTAAACTTTTATGAAGGCATTGGGAACATAAGATGAAGTTATCTTGTAAGGTTCCTTATATGTAATGTATGCTATGTTAGGGTTTGGAAATTCTAAGATGTATATTTATTGATTTGAAGACAATAGAGGGATATACCCTAAGAATTGTAATTTACTATGTTTATGTTTTATGATAAGTATTCTCTTTGCCTTATTACTTATTTATTATCAATGTAAATTGCACTACTCCGATGCGTTCCCTTGGTTGTGATGTATGCCTTGTACATGATATGGAAGCCTCTATGCATGACTGAGGTAGTAATTCTTAGGCTTTAGTATTGTGTACGGTGGACTGCTACATTTAGGGTACCCCTCGGGTGACACAGGTGCTTGCACATTTTGCCTTAGCTTCTAACACTTGACTAGCTATCCTAGCGTAGCTTGCAAGTTTGCTTGCGGTTTAGTAGTAGGTGGGTATTGTTAAGGTTCAGTGAGTTGGTTTGCTTCTTCCTCTGGATGATTCGAAGCACTTTGCTCTCGAAGTTTTCTCCCTCTTCTTCGGCTATTTAGATTTTACTTTTTGTGAGCTTACTCTTTTCAATAGGTTTATCAAGTCTTCAAACGGATATAACGGAAATCACGAAATTTATTGCATACAATTATAATCATGAATTAAAAATTCATGAAATAGATAAGGAAATTTAAATCAAGATTGAGATCCACATAAAAATTCTTCATTGAAATAAGAAATGGGTACAAGACCCTTACATAAAGAAAATCGAAACATAACAACAACATTACAAAGAAAAACACAAACAACATCTTTCCACAAAGCATAAAAATCTAATGTACCTGACCTAACATTCTAAGCCTTTTACAAAACTTTCTATTGACTAGTGGGTAAGCTCAGGTCAAACTCTTAACTTCCTTCCTTCCTCTTTCCTTCTTCGTCCTTCTTTCTTTCTTTTTGCCAATCCTCATGGAGATGGTGCATTACCCAGGTTTCTACTTGACAAGACTCTCAGCCTCTTTATAAAGCTACGCAATTATTGGTGCACAGTCATCCTTCTTTTCCTTACAACTTCCTTTACTCCCTCTGGTAAGTCGACAATCACATTTTCTCCAAGTATTCAATTATCCTTAGAGAACAATATCTGGTCGAGTCGGAAATCCATTTCAGGGGCACGTTGTGGGGTTGGTTCTCAAGATACGCTTCGGCAACCAAGAGAATACTCACTTTGCTCATAAGCATTCCTCCATAAGTAAGGTTCCATCGTGCCATCTTCGGGTTCGACATTCATGACTGGGGGATTGGATGGTGTGGCATCAACTTCCATTGTCGAGGTAGTTTCTTGGTTTGTAGCGGCCAGTTGACCCTATCGCTCCTCATATCATTGTCTATCTCCATGGGGGTCATCCTCCTCTTCAGTCCACCACCGATCTTCCCAAGGTATTGTAGATTCATTCTTTGCAAGCATCTCTTCTGGATCTTCCTCTGGGTCTTCTTTATGATCCTCTTCGGGTTCTCTTTCCTTGGCTTCGCCGGATCCAACATCTACTTGAACTTCATCGTCTTCAAGCTGAAGTCCTATGAGTGATGGTGGTTGAGGTTCTTCATTGCTGGGTGGCTTGAGCATATTCTGGTACACGCCATGCCAATAGAAGGTTCCTTCACAATCGGCTTTACACCAGTCGCTGTGGTCTTTCAACTCATCCTAAGCATAGATGAATAATAGTCTAATTTCCTTCAAAGTCTGGAAATCGGGAAATGTGGGTACTCCTTCTTTCCTCAACAAAAAGGTCGCTTCTTGAAGCATGGACTCGTAGTTGGTGAATAAAGCGATATTCTCGATGGCGTAGATCACTTCTAATTCTGACCACTTCTTCCTCCTAAGGGGGCAATATCTTATTGTCTTAATAACCTTGGCTCATTCGGTGTATTTCAACCCCTTCTTCCATAAAACAAACATCTCCTTCAACGACTTGGGTCTTCCTGCTAAAGCAAACTCTTCACAAAGGACCCTAAGTCTCAGCCAATAATTAACGAGGGTCTCATCGGGTTCTTTCTAGAATTTCTGGGCTTCTAATTGGGCTTCTCCTAGAGATATCTATTCACAAAAGAAAAGGTGTCATAAAACTTATTCTACCCATGCTAAACTATCTAAGATTTTCTTATTTCCATTCTGCCTATTTTCTTCTTAGGTCTATTTCTATTGTTATGATCTAAAATTCTTAACCAAGCTCTGATACCAACTTAAATTATCAAGCCCCAAAGGGTACCCTAAATACAACAGTCCGCCACACTCAATATTAAAGCTTAACTATGACTACCTCCATTATCCCATAAGCTTCGATACCAGGTGTAAGGCATACGTTCAGGATTATAGCGGACCAACTTTGAAATAAGTTGTTTAAGGAGACATTCATATAGCAGTTTAAGAATGAAAATCATAACATAATAACTTTCAATATGAAATTATATAAAGGTCTTACAATCATCAAAGGGCATTCCCCCACTAAATGATATAGTTCATCATATAGACTAGCGAAGCCTAAATAAAATAATTACAAGGAGATTTACTTAGAAGTCTATGACTATATTTAGTTTTTAACTTCTTCCAAAAACTCAAGCCAAAAGGTAGTACCTAAGAGAAGTAATCTCGGGGCTTCAACCATAAGTGGGGAAACTGCAAGAGATATCTATAAAGGGGTAAGCTTCTTTGCTTAGTGAAGAATTAAATCCACAAGTAAAGTACTCAATCAATCATAATCACACAAGCTATTTAATCATTCATAGGAAATGCAAGCAATCACATGAGCAAATAATACATACGAATTTCCAGGAATCATATGTTTGAATGGATTTACCCCATTCAATGGTTAGGTGTTTCGAGCAATGAGGCCATAGTTTGCAAATAATATATTTTGTAGTTTTGTACGGATTCCCTAAATCACTAAAATTTAGTTGATTTGGTGCCCACACACCATTTAATTACAAACAATTTAAGTCATAGATGATTATTTCGGGTCCTCGACCTCATTACTATGCCCTTGTCCCACCAAAGGTGTAGTAATGAATGCAATGTGACTCACTACGTGTCATGCATGTATCATTTAATTTAAGTAATCATAGCATGGCATAGCATTAATCGTTTAATAAGTGACCATAGAATTTGCAGACAATCAATACTAAAC
The DNA here is from genome assembly GCA_024138025.1 of Combretum micranthum. Classification (NCBI taxonomy): domain Eukaryota; kingdom Viridiplantae; phylum Streptophyta; class Magnoliopsida; order Myrtales; family Combretaceae; genus Combretum; species Combretum micranthum. The sequence continues at coordinate 47,718 of JAMXBD010002034.1, forward strand.
TAAATCATACAATGATGAGTTAACAATTCCTGCCTAGATATACTTATCATAATTTCAAACACGTAAATAAAATACATGCGCTTTCATGTTTTATCTATTCCTAAATCTAGAATGTAAACGCCCAAATTTTGGAATCAGTATAGCTTAGACCCTAATTAGAAAGACAACTGGAAACCCTAAAGCCAACAAAACCCTAGTTAGACGTAATGGTTTAAGTCTGGCAATCCCGAATAAGCAACCCTAAGAAAGTAATAGGAGATTAGTATGTAGAATAGTTCGTAATTACATAAGGAAGCTTAAAAAGATCAGATTAGTAAAACCGCGAATCGTTTTGACCCAAACGGTTATAGTTCTTGAAAAACGTGATCCGGAGCTCGAAATAATAAAAATATTCTGAATATACCGTTAGACTCGTAAAAATATATGGTTTTCAAAAATACCAGTTTTTAATTTTTTAGTAAGTAAAAATAACAGATATCACAATTATATGCGTATTTCTTACTACTGGTACTTCATTAGTCATATCTACTTTACTTACACCATTCTACACTATTCTTTTATCTCTACTTTTCTAACACCTACTCTTACAACACCATAACCTATAGTCTTTACTTTTTACCTTTCCCATAACTTTATTTCACATCTACCTTACTTATTACTTTATTTAATCAACAAAATACAAAATAAAATCTCTTCTCTCCCCTCTCTCCATGATGGCTAGCGCACACCCATCTCTCTCTCCCTCAATTTTGTTTCATTTTATCTTTATTCAAATCACAAAAATTCACTCTCATTTCCTGTAAATACCCCCCTCCTTTTTCACTTCTTTCACATAATTACTGCCTATAAATTTCTACTTAATCTCTCTCAAATTTTCTCTCAACACTCTCTCCAAATACTCTCTCAAAACTATCTCAAAATATCCAAACCACCTTCTACATATACAAAACCCAAAACCACATAATACTTCAAAAATCTTCTTTAGGTAAATTTTTCTTTACATATTCTTTTTCTATGTCATGAATTTACATGACCATGATGTGAGTTTCAAAAATTAAATGTTATGAAAGCTCCACTATGTTCATGTATTGTTCTTTTTCATGAATATCTATTTATGTTTATGTTGTTATTTTACTTTATTTATATTACTATTGTTATTATATTTAAATATTATTATGTATCTATATATATATTCTTTAGAGCATATAAGGTCACTTGCAATTTATTTATTTTCATGCAAAGTAATTTATTTATTTCTTTCATTGCAATTATTTATTTCTTGTTGTTTTAAGACTAGTCTCTAGTCTTAGACTTGTCCTCATCAAGTCAAAACAATTTTTTTTTTTCTTTTGGGACTAGTCTACTTCTTAGTCCTGGGAGCCTTGAAGAAGTTAAGACTCCCAATACTTGACCTTATTTATTATTTATGCTATTTTTGCTTGTTATTATTTCTCATAATCATGCCCATTAAGATTGTTGTCCAAATTTTCAAAGCTCCAATTATACTTGATAAAAAGGAGATTTTATCACATAAGAATAGTTTTACATGAAACATAAAATCTATGATTTAACAAAAGTAAATTTATTCTTTTCTAAGTTTTAAGAAGAACTCACTACAATTTTAAAAGCTACTTTTGTTTTGAAAAGCTTTTATATTACTTTTTTTCTTAAAAAGAAGATGACTTTGATACTAAAATAATTTTTATAATATAAAGAAATCCCTTGAAACAAAAATAAGAGTTTCCAAAACCAGATTTTTCAAATAAATAGTCAAATAAAACAAATAAGAAAAGTAGCACTAATGTTGAGGAATTAGAAAAGAAGAAATTCATTTTTATCAAAAAGTCATTTAGAAAAAATAGTAAGACAAACATAAAGAAATTCTTTGAAAAAAATAAAGGAATCAAAATATTCATTTTAAAGGATTTACAAAATGGATTTCTTATAAACTATAGCTTTCTAATCTCCTAATTAACATTGTTTTACCTAAGAAACATGGTTGGATAACAAAAACTTGAGCATGAATAAAATATGAGCTAAGTAACTATGAAGGAATTTTTCAACTATACAGATAACTAAGTATTTATCAAACAATTTTTGAATGATTTAATGTTTGAAACAAATTGCTTTTAGGTTAGAGAAAATTCGTGGTGAATCTGATCACCACTGTTTCGGAGCTTAAATGACTTGGTTTAAGAAAAATAGTTTTAGAAATGGGTAGATCTTTTTGAGTAGGTAGAAATCGATATATTATATGTATAATTCCAAGTTAAAATGACCAAGTTATGGCCATTTTAAATTGGAGTCTTCCTTTATACGAACTGTGACGTTCTCATGACATTGTTTTGTCAAAATTCAATAAAGCCATCAAGAAAAACTTCTTTTAGGTATTTTAGTTGACTAGGTGATCCTGAGGAAGGATACCCATATCCTGAGGACTATTTCGACTAAGTAGATTGTGTGAACGACTCATCCATTTAGAGAAGTGTCGACATAGTATCGTGAGTTTATTTCCTTAAAATGCTTTACTTGATTGTATTTGTAGTCTAGTTGCATTAGAATTGAGAAAAGACAATTGGATTTGTATGTGAGAAAATTTGTTGAAAGGATCCTAAGAATATCGAGGCCAGGATTGATTAAATGTTTGTTTTAGTATAGCACTTGATTTGTATGAAATTCTATAATCACCTTAAATTTGATAATAATAATGCTATGATATCATAAATAAATTGATCCATGCATACCATGAAGTGAGTCATATTGCATTGGGTTATTATCCTTAGGTGAGAAGGATGGTAGCTCAGGTCGGAAGCAACACTTGGCGGAATGACCGAAAGCGATTGCTTGGCAACATGGGGTTAAAATGCTTAGCCGAAAGTTCGAAAGTGTAGACACCCAATTTTTGCTCAATTTAAGGCTCAAATTTATGATAAAAATTAGTATTATGTCGAGCTCACAAAAAGGTAAAAAATAGAGAAAATAAAAAAAATAAAAAATAGCACTAAAAATCAAAAACAGCAAAAATCAGATAAGATATAGAAGTAGTAAGAAAAAATTTAAAAAAACGAGAGAAAAATGAGAGTAGTAAAGAAAAGTAAAATTAAAAAAAAAATTTTAATTCGAGCTTGATATAATACATATTTTTGTTATAAATTGTTAAACAAATTTTCAAAAATTATTTTTAAAATAGAATTTTCAAGAGCCTTAAATATTAATTTTGCTGGACCCAACCGGGCACAGGCCAACGGCCTAACAGTTAAGACCACTGACCTATATGACTAGACCAGCCACAGGACCTGGGTTTGATTCCATGAAGAGGCAAATAAGGATGAGGATTCAATGTCGGCATGGGATAGACTGGATTTGTATTAAATGTGTGCGAAAATCAAGCCTCGAACAGCCTCAATTTTTCAGTTGAAAATTGGGAAAATTTTCGAAAATCTGGAAAAATTGAAGAATCATCAATGGCGGCTGATCAAATTCAATGAATTTGAACGATTCAATTGATCCTATACAGAGATAGGATCGAATATTCGAGGATTTGATCATCAATTTCATCAGTTACGAATGAATCAAATTCCAATTTTCAAATTAAATTTTTTGCGAAAATTGGGAAGTCATTAAATACAATTCGTAACTGATCATCAATTTCGTCAGTTACGAATGAATCAAATTTCAATTTTTGAATTAAATTTTTTGCGAAAAATTGGGAAGTCATTAAATGCAATTCGTAACTGATCATCAATTTCGTCAGTTACGAACAAATCAAATTCCAATTTTCGAATTAAATTTTTTGCGAAAAATTGGGAAGTCATTAAATGCAATTCATAACTGATCATCAATTTCGTCAGTTACGAACAAATCAAATTCCAATTTTCGAATTAAATTTTTTGCGAAAAATTGGGAAGTCATTAAATGCAATTCGTAACTGATCATCAATTTCTTCAGTTACGAACAAATCAAATTCCAATTTTCGAGTTAAATTTTTTGCGAAAAATTGAGAAGTCATTAAATGCAATTCGTAACTGATCATCAATTTCATCAGTTACGAACGAATCAAATTCCAATTTTCGAGTTAAATTTTTTGCGAAAAATTTGGAAGTCATTAAATGCAATTCGTAACTGAAATCAGACCATGAATCTATAAATAGGAATGATCCATGAACAAAAGGCAAACAACAATTGCAAGGATTACTCATATTCAAAGCATTCGAAAATTTTCGAAGTAAGGGTTTAGAGAGAGAAAAACACAAAAACGGAGAGAGAAAAAAAAATAAGAAGAAGTAGAGAATAAAAAAAATATATATAACATAGAAAGAAAAATTCCATACAAATATCTCAACAAAAAAATCACTCAAAAAAGTTGGAATCAAACAGGTTCCTGGGGGAAGAAAGCAAATTGATTGTTGGTTTCAGTCTACTCATGCAGTCAACGGTCAACAGTCAACGGTCAACGGTCCACATCCAGATCCACTCCAGATCTGATCCGAACGATCCAACGGTCCAGGTGAGTTTGGATTAAATTTTTCAATCTAAAATATTTTCATATAGCATTAAATTTGCTATGAAAATAATCAAGTTTTCATCAAATTATTTTCATAAATTTGCTATGAAAATAATCAAAGTTTTCATCAAATTATTTTCATAAATTAGCTATGAAAAATATCATCAAAATTTTCAATCAAAATATTTCAATAGCATTAAATTAGCTATGAAAATATTCAATCAAGTTTAATCAAAATTGATTTTTCATGTAGCATTAAATTAGCCATGAATTATCATAAAATATTTTGGAAAAATGATTTTGGACTTAGAAAAATTGCATTTTCATTAAATAAAATCAATTGATTAGATCATAGGATCATCAAAAATGGTTTTCATAAAAATTCAAAATTTAATGAATTTAAAGTGAAAATAGTTCAAAAAAAATTGATCAACAAATAAGTTCTTTTCAAAAGAACTACGTTTTGTCTGATCTCGATTAGCGAGTACGTAGGCACCTACGAGGCGACATTAAAAAATAATTTTTTTTTAATATTGTGAATAAATATTTTGTAAATATAAGATGTTTTGTTGATATTCATATTCTAAAAAAAAATAGAAAAATGTGACTTATAAATATTTGTTTTGTTTCATTTGAGTTTTTGAGTATGAAAAGGATAAATTATAAGTTTAAAATTCCAAAAGTGGTAACCATTTGGTTTTAATAGGTTAGCCCCCGAATCCATGATATCTGGTTTTAAAAGTTTGGTTTTTAAATCAAATTTTCGCAGACTAGTAGCTAAGTTAGGATCAACCGACCCATTGATCCTAGCTTTTATTTTTTCCCGATTTATATCGGGTGGCGACTCTAAAAAGTTTTCAAAAATTAAAATTTCTTTTAACCCCTAGTCGAGGATTCATGTTAAATGGGTTCGGGTTTAATGTGAATCGGGTTAGGAGAAATGAACCAGATAGTGGAAAAATCCAGGCTCGACAGCTTGGCGACTCCACTGGGGACATAAATTTTTTTAAAAAAAAAAGAGGGCTAGCCACTTAGGAATTTTAAATTTTAAATTTATCCTTTAAAATTGCTCGATTTTTTTGAATATATACATTATAATTCTTTGTACATTATTTGGATAATTGTTTTGTGAATATATATACTAATCTTGCAGATAAAAAAAAAAAAAGAAGGGGCAATAGTCTTATTTATTTATTTATTGATTCTTTGTACATATATTTGTCTTGTGAATATATTGTATACTAATATTTCAGGCATAAAAAAAGGGGGGCAATAGATTATTCATTTGCATTTGCATCTGCATATTAGCATAAATGTGTGCTAGATACGGTCGGACCCAGGCCGTCTTAAGAGCCTAAGCGAGGAGGACGAAGTAAGGTCCGGGGGCTGTGGCTTTCCACCCTCTAGATCAAGAAATGTCCTCCCACTCCGGTTTAGTACCACTAAACCGGGGACCTATAGAACCCTACCAAATCATGCATTTCAACATGGGATTTGACCAAATTTTTTCAAAAAAAAAAATGGAGTTGTATCATTTATTCAAAAAAAAAAAAACAATAAAACAAAAAGTTTTTTAACCAATTCCAACAAAGTCTAAAAAAATGTGGAGTAATATTCTTTTAGTATTAGTTGGCCCTATAAGATAAATAAATAAAAATGATTTGATAAAGGTTTTTGAAACTATTGTTTTTAAAACTCCTGTAAATATTTTCAAAATTTTTGGTCATTATCCCCATTTGCATCGTGTGCTAGCATATGTGCATATTTGCATCCTTGCATTTGCATATATTTTCTTAAAAAATGTGTAGAGTAGACTTGTATATATTCATAGAATATATTGTCCACCTATAGTTATAGGTCCTTTCCAACCAAAATTATCTTTGTCATAAGTATTCCATTTCATTGTCCTCAAATCAATCATTTTGTAAATATTTGCCCCCACTTAAGGGGAGAGGGTCATTTGTTTACCTCTATTCTTGTAAGTTAGTTTTTGCCTAAAGAAAAAACTTTGAGTTGTAAATAAATTTCCACTTTAGATTAGAAACATTCATTTTCCAAACCTCTTTTGTAAATAACCATTTTTTCAAAAAAAAAAAAAGAGAATAACAAGTTTTTAAAATTTCTTTTCTAAAAAGAAAGAAAAAAAGAAAAAAGAATAAAAGTTTCAAAAAAAAATGATAAATAAATGAAGAAAAAAGGAAAGTTGCCAACAGGAAAGAATATTTCAAAAAAATTGTTATCCCAATGATCATTCAGTAAAAGGCAATTGAAATCAAAATTAGGGGCAACCAAAAGGACTTTACCGATTAGGGGCATTTGATAAACCTAAATGGGGCATTTAGTTAAATATCTTGAGGCAATAAAAATGGATGATTGAAAGCCAAGAGAAATATCTCACTAAAAATAATTGCCTAGGATGAAAAGAGGCAAATTTAATCCCAAACACCAACCCTACACACTCGAGAGAGGAGTGAATTGTGAGAGATAAGGTGGACTCATTCCTTAAAGGAGGTCTGTCTTGAATTTAGTACATGGGTCAAAATGAAATTAGGCATTCATTTCAAAATCTTAAACACATTTACCCTTTGTCAGCCCATTTGAGCCTATCAAGGAAGTGTCTTAAAAATAAACCCTGTCAGGAACCACCCCACAATGGGGCAATCAGGAGGTTAGGGTCATTAACAAGGAGAAAAAGGAGTAACTTATATGCACTTGACCTAGTCGCATCAATTCAAGAGTAGTCAATTGACAAAAATAAATCATTTCCTTTGAAAAAAAAAGTCTCAAATCATACACAACACATACACTTTGAGCTATAAGCCATAAAAGAAAAACAAATCACCTTGGATTCATGTCCCAAAAAAAGAAAAAAAGAAAAGAAAAAGACAAGAAAAAATCAAGGAGAGATCAACAAAAGAAAAAAAAGAAGAAGAAGAAGAAGAAGCAAACAAGGTGATAATAAATCAATGATTTGCAAACACAAATAGAAACACATAGCTTAAAATCATCAAAATTCATTCTATATTAAGCCCCGCCCACAAATTCCACCCTTTGGAGACTATTTGGATCAAAGGAGTTGATCTATTAATACCCTTGAAACTAGGGACAAGTGCATCATCAAGTTTTCCTTAAGGGTTCTTGACTTGTAAACCCGGGTTGTGTTGAAAATTTTTCAGAAAAAAGCCTTTATGAAATATCCTTTTTGATTAAAGCCAATAACCAAAAGCCCACATTACAGTCCAAAGAAGACCTAATAGATTGACTGATGTGTATTACTTGCAAGCCGGACCATAATTTTTGGAATCCGAGTCAAAAGTGAAAATGAGCCTAAGAGAGTGTGAGGAAGTCCTCTTTGACTAAGCAATCAAAATGAGATAACCAATCTTGGTATATAAATTGTCCACAGGGGCATAAAATCATTTGCTCCAATTTGAAAGGTATCTGCCTCAAGTTTAGCAATTATTTGCCCCAAAATTAAAAACAATGCCCAATAGTGAATTGAAGTCCTCAAAAGTAAAATTTTTTGCCCCCAATGATTAAAATTTTTCAATGAGAAACCTTAAGTGGTTAAATAGTCAAGCCTGAGGCTGAACTGAAGTGAATGATCAATGGGCAAAAACAATTCATTTTTACCTGTTGGTAACTTTCTTTAAAAGTGAAAGTAAAAAAAAAAAAGAAAAAATATATAAAAATTACTTTTGGTTCAAATCTTTGAAAATAAAAAAAGACATTTCTAAGAAAAGAAGGGATTGTAAGTCCATCACTTTCCCAAGAAAAAAGGAAGTTAGGATTTTTAAGTCCACTTTTTCAACTAACTCTCTCAAATCAAGTTTTTCAATCAAAAGAAATAGCAAATTCGTTGCTTTCTTAACCAAGTTTTTCAAAAAATAGCAAATTCGTTGCTTTCTCAATCAAGTTTTTCAATCAAAAGAAATAGCAAATTGTTGCTTTCTCAACCAAGTTTTTCAAAGAAATAGCAAATTCGTTGCTTTCTCAATCAAGTTTTTCAATCAAAAGAAATAGCAAATTTGTTGCTTTCTTAACCAAGTTTTTCAAAGAAATAGCAAATTTGTTGCTTTCTTAACCAAGTTTTTCAAAGAAATAGCAAATTCGTTACTTTCTCAATCAAGTTTTTCAATTTAAAGAATAGCAAATTCGTTGCTTTCTCAACTAAGTTTGTCAATCCAATTTCCAAAAGAAATAGCAAATTCATTGCTTTCTGAACCAAGTCAATCGAATTTCCAAGAAAGAGAAAGTAAATTCACTGCTTTCTCAAACAAATTTTTTAACCAAGTTTGTGAGATTATTGTTTTCTCAGCCAAATAATCCTCAGTGGATTTAAAGTGAAAAAAAAAATTTCCAAATTAGCCCAATTTTCAAATTATAAGATTTCAAAAATCCAGTTTCCAGGAAGTTTTGTTCCTCCAATATGTAGGATCACCTGCTCAAAGGAGCGTCGTCCTACCCTTTTGAAGAAATAGGATCACTTGCTCAAAGGAGCATCGTCCTACCATTTTAAAGAATTAGGATCACCTGCTCAAAGGAGCGTCATCCTACCGTTTTGAAGAATTTGGATCGCTTGCTCAAAGAAGCGTCGTCCTACTTTTTGAAGAATTAGGATAACTTGCTCGAAGGAGTGTCATCCTACCGTTTTGGAGAATTAGGATCACTTGCTCAAAAGAGCATCATCCTATTGTGTTAAAAAATTAGGGTCACTTGCTCAAAGGAGCGTCATCCTGCCTTTAAGAATTACAGTTATCAATCAAGCCAAGAAATTTCAAGAAGGTGATTTGGTTCTGAGAAAAGTACTGCCAAATGTGCAAGATTCCAGGGAAAAGTTCACACCAAATTATAAAGGACCATACATAGTGAAGAAGGTCTTGTCGGGAGGAGCATTAATCCTTTCCCAAATGGATGGACCCAATTTAAAGGATCCTGTGAACTCAGATGCTGTAAAGTTGTATTATTCTTGATCAACAAAATTCGTCATTTCAAGTGATCAATTGATTTTATTTTGATCAATAATAAGAAAATTTGATATCCCTGAAAATCTCTGAAGTTGGATCAAAGCCTGACCCACAAAATTCTTCCAAATAAATTTCCAACCAAACACCATTTGAATCATCAGAGAAAGAAATTTGAGCATCTTATAATGCTGAATGAATGCATTTATATAGTTTGATCTGTTGACTGTTCTTATTTTAGAAGAAAATATTACTGCAAGGATAACTAATTTTGATAGAAAAAGAAAATTGAAGCATGCTTTTTGATCATCAATGTTGGATATGGAACCAAAATTGTCATGTCCTCAAACAAAAAAAGCCCCAATACATTGAAAAAATTGTGTACCCCTCAGTCTAGACTCGACAGATAGTCTAGTACTGATAAAATCCCAAATCCATCCTTTCAAGATGGTGACCAAAATTCCCAAATCCATCCTTTCAAGATGGTGACCAAAATTCCCAAATCCATCCTTTCAAGATGGTGACCAAAATTCCCAAATCCATCCTTTCAAGATGGTGACTAAAATTCCAAAATCCATCCATTCAAGATGGTGATTAAGACCAAAATCCAAAAATCCATCCATTCAAGATGGTGATCAAAACAAAATTCAAAAATCCATCCATTCAAGATGGTGATCAAGACAAAATTCCTAAATCCATCCTTTCAAGATGGTGACCAAAATTCCAAAATCCACCCATTCAAGATGGTGATCAGGACCAAATTCAGAAATCCATCCATTCAAGATGACCAAAAACCCTTGTTCATCAAGGTGACCCAAAACCTTGTTCATCAAGGTGACTAAAAAATCCTTGTTTATCAAGGTGAACCAAAATCCTTGTTTATCAAGGTGACCAAAATCCTTGTTTATCAAGGTGACCATTTAAAAAATCTTTAGCTATCAAAGTTGGCTATTAGCCGTTCCTAAAACCCCTGCTTGTTAGGGTGATGTTTGGTAGTTTAACCGCCAGGTTTAGGTCTTGGGCAAAAATGGTGTCTTTTTGTCTTTGTGGCAAAGTTTTGCTCAAACTTCACCACAAAGAGGGCAGCTGTAGACACCCAATTTTTGCTCAATTTAAGGCTCAAATTTATGATAAAAATTAGTATTATGTCGAGCTCACAAAAAAGGTAAAAAATAGAAAAAAAAAGCAAAAATAGCATAAAAAATAAAAAACAACAAAAATATGATAAGATATAGAAGTAGTAAGAAAAAATAAAAAAAAATGAGAGTAGTAAAGAAAAGTAAAATTTAAAAAAAAAATTATTAATTCGAGCTTGATATAATACGTATTTTTGTTATAAATTGTTAAACAAATTTTCAAAAATTATTTTTAAAATAGAATTTTCAAGAGCCTTAAATATTAATTTTACTGGACCCAACCGGGCACAGGCCAATGGCCTAACAGTTAAGACCACTGACCCATATGACTAGACCAGCCACAGGACCTGGGTTTGATTCCATGAAGAGGCAAATAAGGATGAGGATTCAATGTTGGCATGGGACAGACTGGATTTGTATTAAATGTGCGAAAATCAAGCCTCGAATAGCCTCATTTTTTCAGTTGAAAATTGGGAAAATTTTCGAAAATCTGGAAAATTGAAGAATCATCAATGGCGGCTGATCAAATTCAATGAATTTGAACGATTCAATTGATCCTATACAGAGATAGGATCGAATATTCGAGGATTTGATCATCAATTTCATCAGTTACGAATGAATCAAATTCCAATTTTCAAATTAAATTTTTTGCGAAAAATTGGGAAGTCATTAAATGCAATTCGTAACTGATCATCAATTTCGTCAGTTACGAATGAATCAAATTTCAATTTTTGAATTAAATTTTTTGCGAAAAATTGGGAAGTCATTAAATGCAATTCGTAACTGATCATCAATTTCGTCAATTACGAACAAATCAAATTCCAATTTTCGAATTAAATTTTTTGCGAAAAATTGGGAAGTCATTAAATGCAATTCGTAACTGATCATCAATTTCGTCAGTTACGAACAAATCAAATTCCAATTTTCGAATTAATTTTTTGCGAAAAATTGGGAAGTCATTAAATGCAATTCGTAACTGATCATCAATTTCGTCAGTTACGAACAAATCAAATTCCAATTTTCGAATTAAATTTTTTGCGAAAAATTGAGAAGTCATTAAATGCAATTCGTAACTGATCATCAATTTCGTTAGTTACGAACAAATCAAATTCCAATTTTCGAGTTAAATTTTTTGCGAAAAATTGAGAAGTCATTAAATGCAATTCGTAACTGATCATCAATTTCATCAGTTACGAACGAATCAAATTCCAATTTTCGAGTTAAATTTTTTGCGAAAAATTGAGAAGTCATTAAATGCAATTCGTAACTGATCATCAATTTCATCAGTTACGAACGAATCAAATTCCAATTTTCGAGTTAAATTTTTGCAAAAAATTTGGAAGTCATTAAATGCAATTCGTAACTGAAATTAGACCATGAATCTATAAATAGGAATGATCCATGAACAAAAGGCAAACAACAATTGCAAGGATTACTCAGAGATTCAAAGCATTCGAAAATTTTCGAAGTAAGGGTTTAGAGAGAAAAAAACACAAAAAGGGAGAGAGAAAAAAAAAGAAGAAGAGAAGAAAAAAATAATATATAACATAGAGGGAAAAATTCCATACAAACATTTCAGCAAAAAAATCACTCAAAAAAGTTGGAATCAAACAGGGTCCTAGGGGAAGAAAGCAAATTGATTGTTGGTTTCAGGCTACTCGTGCAGTCAACGGTCAACGGTCAACAGTCCACATCCAGATCAGCGCTCCAGACCTGATCCGAACGATCCAACGGTCCAGGTGAGTTTGGATTAAATTTTCAATCTAAAATAATTTTCATATAGCATTAAATTTGCTATGAAAATAATCCAAGTTTCATCAAATTATTTTCATAAATTTGCTATGAAAATAAATCAAAGTTTTCATCAAATTATTTTCATAAATTAGTTATGAAAATAATCATCCAAAAGTTTTCAATCAAAATATTTTCATATAGCATTAAATAGCTATGAAAATATTCAATCAAGTTTAATCAAAATTGATTTTTTATGTAGCATTAAATTAGCCACGAATTATCATAAAATGATTTTGGAAAAATGATTTTGGACTTAGAAAAATTGCATTTTCATGAAATAAAAATCAATTGATTAGATAATAGGATCATCAAAAATGGTTTTCATAAAAATTCAAAATATAATGAATTTAAAGTGAAAATAGTTCAAAAATATAAAATTGATCAACAAATTAAGTTCTTTTTCAAAAGAACTACGTTTTGTCTGATCTCGATTAGCGAGTACGTAGGCACGTACGGGGCGACATTAAAAAATAATTTTTTTTTTTAATATTGTGAATAAATATTTTGTAAATAAAGATGTTTTGTTGATATTCATATTCTAAAAAAAAAATAGAAAAATGTGACTCATAAATATTTGTTTTGTTTCATTTGAGTATGAAAAGGATAAATTATAAGTTTAAAATTCCAAAAGTGGCAACCATTTGGTTTTAATAGGTTAGCCCCCGAATCCATGATATCTGATTTAAAAGTTTGATTTTTTAAATCAAATTTTCGCAGACTAGTAGCTAAGTTAGGATCAACCGACCCATTGATCCTAGCTTTTATTTTTTCACCGATTTATATCGGTGACGACTCTAAAAAGTTTCAAAAATTAAAATTTCTTTTAACTCCTAGTCGATGATTAATGTTAAATGGGTTCAGGTTTAATGTGAATCGGGTTAGGAGAAATGAACCAGATAGTGGAAAAATCCAGGCTCGACAGAAAGCATGGCTGAATTCAAGTAGACTTAATATGCTTGGTGGTATTGATCGAAAGCATAACTTTTTATCTAAAACTACTTGTTTTGAGGTTACGTATCATAAACCCCAAATGGAGGGCGTAAATCCATTCAACATATAGTTCCCAGAAAACTTTTATGCCTTGTTTGCCCATGTGTATGTTGCATTCATTTGTCTGCTTAAATAACTTGTTTGAATTCCATTACATAAGAACTTATTTATGGAAATAGTTCTTACTAATCCTATTAGTTTATACTCCTATAGATATCTTTTGCAGTTTACCTATTTGTGGTTGAGGCCACGTGGACTCTGCAGCCAGTTACTTTCCTTTTGATTAAGGAATTTCTAGATAAAGTTTAGTATTAGATAAGATACAGACTTCATAGAAAATATTCTTATAATAGATTATAGTTATTATACTAGGGAATGCCTAAGATCTGTAAGATTGTTGTTTTAAACAAGTGAATATTATGAATCCTCTTTTCTTAATTTGTTATATATCTTCTTAAGCTTCATAATTTCATGTATGGTCCTCTAAAATTGTGAGAGCACGCCTTACACTTAATATCAAAGCTTCTGCGATTGACTAAGGTTGTCATACTTAAGCTTTAATATTGAGTTTGGTGGACTGTTACGTTTAGGGTATCCTTTGGGGCATGACATAGTATCACTAAGCTACAAGTAAATACATAAGTATAATTGCGAGAATTTAAACTTACTCGGCCATATTAGAAGCCCTTAGTCAAAAATCCTCTGGGTAGGGTAGCTCGGACTCCACATCACCTATACAAAAGAAATACCCAAAATATGTATTTTTTGGAAGTTCTACTTAAACTTGCAACTCTATTCAACTAAGTTCGTCAAAATTCGTATATAGTGAAATTTCAACTTAAAATGGTCATAACTTACTAATTTTAACTTGGAATTTCGTATATTATATACCGATTTCTACCTATTCGAAAAAATCTATCTGTAAACCCTAATTTCCTTAGTAACCAAGTAGACTTCGGGAACCGGAAATCAAAACCCAAATCAGATTAGCTTAAGCTCGGGAGAGAAACCTAAGAACACCTAGATCCGCTTTCCTTCGATTCTAAACTAAGGAACTTTTGTAAAATAATTTAATTTGGAATTTGTTCTAGAGTATATTTCAACCATAAAAAGATCTGATTTCGAAAATTTTCTATTCCGGGCTTTCCCAAGATCCATTATACGAAAATGGGCCCCAGCACACGAAATTCGAAAAATATTCCGTAATACTCTTTAAAACCGAAATTTAATAAGGATTTCAAAAATATAAAATTTATAAATTTTTTGGTTTATGAAAAATACAGATATAGCCATTTTTCTCTTATTTTCTTTATTATCGGTAAAATAATTATCTTGATTACTATTCACTACTATTCACAAGTACAACCTACTACACTCACAAGCCACACCCTACTCTTACATCCTTACAAAACTCTCAATTATATTTTCTTTTCTAAGAAAATTTGTCGCTTAAGAAATTATTACATTTTAAGACTTATGATTACACAAATTAAATAAAACAAAACAAATTAAAACTCTCCCTCTCTCTCCTCTTGCAACCACCGCACCTCCCCCTCTTTCACCCTCATTTGTGTGATTTGTTATCCAATTTAATCAAACCATTAACCTAATTTATTCCTTTATATACCCCTTTATACTCTCTTTTCCTCATTTTCACTTTGTCAAAATTTCACAAATTCCTCCCTCCTTACCACTTGCCGTGAGCCTCCCAACACACACACACACTCTCACACAACATTTTCTCTTCATTCTTCCTCTTGTTCAAACTTTAGGTGATAGATCTTTACCCTTTCTGCCATTAAACCTTATAATGGCAAGATCATTCATGTATTTTCATCTTTAAGTCCCCATGAGCTCTTGCTAGGGATAAGAAAATACTTCTACATGAATATCAAGCCATCACAAGAGTAGATCTTGTATTTGAATGTGTTTTTATATGATGATCTTCATGTTCATGTATTTAGTAGTAGAGTAAGTAAAGATCTTGCACAAAAATCTATTTTCATATTTTCAAACTCCATTTCATGCATCCTAAGTGGTAGATCTAGCATTTAAATGCTCATATGATACTTCACATTCATGATTTTATGGATATTTTGTGTTTTTGTGCATTAATAATCATAAAGACCATTGTCTTGTGTATATAAATATTGTAGTTTGTAGATCTTTAAGTAGATAAGACAAGAAACTCAAAAGGAAAATTACTTATTTGAAATGATCAAATGTAAATTTCGATGGTTTCAAGACCATGCCTTAAAAACCCTTTTATCAAATCTAAAACTTGTGTTTTATATGAAAAATGAGGAGTATAGGTAATAGATATCATCAAGTGACGATTTTTATAAGTTGAGATGGGATTTGCTAAGAAAAATATGTAAAATAAGTAGTAGAAATAATGTAGGAAATATTTGAGTTGCTTGTCATTTTAAGAAATTCGTAATTAAGGAGTAATAGCATGAAAACACTTATTTTCCAAACTCAAAATAGAAATTTTATTTAATAAATGAAGCCTTAGGGTGAAGGAATAGTTGAGCCCTAAATTTCTATATGAAAACATAGATTTTCTTGAAGAAATCAACCTAAGAATGAACTCTTACCAAATTCGGATTTTGGGGTAGTCCCTATTATAAGACATGTTTATAAAATGAAAAATGGAAATTTGTATAAGAAAATAAAGGTATTAGGATATAGACTTTATAAAGATTAAATTTTTATAAGAACAAATGGATTTTTCTTAAGGAAAACCCCAAAACAAATAAGGATAAACAAAGTTCAATAATTCAACTTACTAAGTAAAGTAACATGAGATGTTTCCGTAGAGTAAAATTTATATAACTTCCTCCCAACAAAAATCATCAAGAATATATGTGCATGAAGTTCATAACATGACATTCATGATAGAGAATCATCAACATAGCATGTAGATTTGATCTACACATTAGAAACATCATAAACATTCATGAAATCGGTTTTCGGGATGGAAGTTCTCTACTGATCAGAACTGATCAGCCTCTTTAGAAATGTAAATCTTTTCAAAACTTGGTTAGGATATCAGATTTAAAAATATCTTTTGAAGTAGATAGAAACCGATATATAATTTTCTATATTTCGAGTTACAGCTACTTTAAGTCGGGACTTTCGCAAATGACAAGAATTACAAAAATACTAGTTTTGTTTAATGGTTTGGTTTAGTTAAGTGATGAAATACTCATTAGGATATTTCTTCCTTTTTAGGTGACCTTGAGATTGATGATTCCCTTCTACCGGACTATTACTACTAAAGGACCGGTGTTCCCATGGCTAAGTGAGTATTTCTTCCCGATTCGATTTATTATATGTGATTGTAATGATAGCTGCATTAGATTTTAAGCAAGGATAAATGGATATGTATGGTAGGGATAAATGGGAACTATGTATGTTTGCTGATGATATGAGAAATTGAAAATAAGAATATCGAGGCCGAGTGTTTAACTAATGGTTGTGTAGATGAATTAGGATTGATTGCCTGAAATTATTGATTGATCACCTAAGGAATTGGCATAATTGACTATTTGGGAATTGATAAGTAATATGGACTCATTCATGTCACAAATGGGAATGGAGCATTAGCATTGGTTGGTTGCCTATGATCCAAAAATGGAGTAAAAGTTGGTTAATAGTGATCCGTAAACGAAATAATGAGTTGGTTAATCGTGATCCACAAACGAAACTATAAGTTGGTTGACCTTGATCCAAAAACGGCATATTTCAGTAGTACCGCAGTATTCGTTAATCTGCTAACCCAGAATGGAGGGCAAAATTCCATTCACATATGATTTCTAGCTAGTCATATGTTTGATGATTTCTATATGTTTGATGCATATCACCTGCCTGATTAATCACTCGCTTGTATGATGTATTATGAATGAAATCTTGGAAGTTCTCACTCACTAAGCTAGTGTAGCTTACGTCCCTACAGTTTCTATTTGTTGTAGTATTCGTTCATCTGGCTTAGATAGAGGTACCCTATGGTTTAGGTACTGGAGCTAGGCATTTCCTTTATAAGTTATATTTAAATCTGATTAGACTTCCGTAGGAAACCAAAAGACTCTAGATGACTATAATAGACCTTTTAACAATATTCTTTTGCAGGGGAATGCCCCTTAGTCTTTGTAACTATTTATATGTGTTTTGATTTATATTCTAATGCTATTGAATGTCAATTTAAACTCTTTATCTCCATCAGTTCAAGTATTCTATTGTCATAAAGGGACGCCTTACATCTACACAAGACTCTCGAAGGACTAAGGTAGTAATTTGTAGGTCTTATATGGCATGTGGTGGACTGCTATGTTTAAGGTACCCTATGGGGCCTGACACTATCCTTGTCTAAGGTTATTTCCTACATATAAGGTCATTTGGGTTGCTAAAAACCTCGGTACAGATTTAAAACGAATATTTCCAGATTTTGCAAAACAATTTTCCAACTCAATTTATTCAAAAATCCTCTAGCATAAATATAGATACATATATATGATTGAAAAATCCTTTGAATATATAGAGAAGCTCACCTTATATGCAAAATTCTAATGGTAGTGTCTCAACAATTTATTTCATAAAACAATTCAATTTAAAGTGTTAAAACTTAAACCTGATAATTTCTTTTCAAAGTAATTTGAAGAAATTTTATTTTTTCGTAGATTATTAGAAATGAGTATATCCTTATTTTATTTTCCTCATTCCTTTTTCCAAAACAAATAAATTTTCCTTTAACTTTGGTCTTTCAACAATTTTTACTTCTAATGATAAAAGAACAAAGTTTTCAAAAGTTCATTAAGTTGTTGATACCCTATTTATAATTTGTCTTTAGAATGATTTTAGAAAATGAGTCATTTCTTTTTATATTTCTTATTTAAAATATAAGTTCTTATTTTTTAAAACTTGTCTTTTATTTCCTCTACAAATTTTATTTCAAAAGAATCATCTTTATTGATAAAATCCTTTGTTTTTTATCTTATCATTTTTATATTCTTTGAAAATAAGTTCCTTCTTTAGAAACTTGAAAATCATTATTTTTCTAAATGGGTTTGTAAATTTATGAGTTGATTTTATTTTAACTTTGAAAACTAGTTTGCTTCTCGTTATGGAGTTTGAAAAGAGTTTAATCGTAAGCTTTTTATGAAAACTTTATGTCACGCCCTATAGGGGTATCCTAAACGTAATAATCCACCACATACTATATAAGACTCTCGAAATGCTATCTGAGCCCTTCGGGAGTCTTGTATAGATGTAAAGCGTCCCTTTGCAACAATAGAATACTCAATCAATGGAGTTAAGAAGTTTAATGTGGCATTCATTGGCCATAGATAATAAACCAAAACACATATATAAATTACAAAGTCTAAGGGGTATTCCCCCGCAAAATAATATTAAGTCCATTATAGTCATCCAGAGTCCTTTAGTTTCTAATGGAAGTCTAAACAAAATCGAAATAAACTTCTAAGGGAAACTCCTAGCCCCAGTACCTGAGCTGTAGCCTGCCTTGGCCTAAACCAAATGAATTCATGCTGCAACAAGTAAAAACTATAGGGGCGTAAGCTAACTAGCTTAGTGAGTGAAAACTTCCATATTGCAATTAAGACAAATCATTCAAGTAAGTGATTAATCAAGCAAATGATATGCATCAAGCAAATGAGTTTACAAAACATATGACTAGCCAGAAATCATATGCGGATGGACTTGCGCCCTCCATCCTGGGTTAGCAGATTAACGAATCCTGAGGTACGATGCCGTTTAAGCTCACGGTCAACTGAACATGCTTTCGTTTTATGGATCACGATTAACAACAAATTCGTTTTATGGATCCGATTAACCAACAATTGATATTCGTTTTATGGATCACGAAAAACCAACAAATGCTAATGCTTCATCCCCATCATGATATGAATGAGTTCAAATTTCATTAATGCCCAATAGTAATTAATCCGATTTTTTAAGTGATCAGACAATCTTCGCAGACAATCAATTAAGCTCCTCTCTATACAAACAATAATTATCACCTGCTTCGATATTCTTTACTTTTCAACTTCACACATCAACAGCAAACAATTAAAATACCCAACTACCCCATCATGCATAATCATTTTTATCTTTGCCTAAGTAACTAATGCAACTGTCATTACAATCACAAGCAATAATTGAAATCGGAAGTGATACTCACTCGGCCATGGTACACCGGTCTCTTAATAGTAGTAGTCGGGTGGTAGGGTATCATCATGCTCGGGATCACCTACCAAATAAGAACAACCTAATAAGAATCTCATCACTCAACTAATTTACGCTATGCATCTAAGCTAGACAAAATCGGAATTCTCGCTATTTGCGGAAGTTCCAACTTAAAACGGCCATAACTTGGTCATTTTAACTTGGAATTTCGTAAATTTTATATTGATTTCTTTCTACTTCGAAAGATCTATCTATTTTTAATATTATTTTCAAGTTCTGAAAACATTAAGGTCACAAAACAGAGGGATCAGATCTATTCTGTAATGTTTCCATTTCCGTTTTCAAAAAATTATTTCGCATTTAGTAAAAATGTTTATAGTTGATAATTCATGCATAGATGGAATATGAATGAATTCCTAGTATGAATATCATGTAATGAGTTCAATATATGCATGATCTTGATGATTTTTGATAGTGAACTCTTTAAGAATTCTAATTATTATAAGACTCCACAATCATCACTTCTTAAAAATCTATTCTTTCCAATTTTGCATTTCCTAGGTTTTAAGACTTTATTCTTAGAACTCATTTACTATCTAAGTAAAAATGAGTCTTCATTATTATCTATACTATCCAAGACCTTCATTTCTTCGTAGAAATTCACATTTTTCACTTGGCAAATATGTTTTTAAACAAGCTTTTCACAAAAATCTAAATTTTGGAAGTTTTCTTTTCTTGCATTTTTCCTATGAGAAAACTTGTTTAATGCACAAATATTTGAAGCTTTATTATATCTATTACCTAAGGACTTCATTTAACACATAAAACATGCAATTTAAGCTTGAATACTAGTGTTTTATAAGCATTGCTCTAATTACGAATTTAAAAATTAAACACTATCTCAAGATTTTTCATTCTAACTCTACTATTTGTTTTAACACATTACTCATGCCTAAACTCATCTAAACTTGTAAAAATCATTCCTTAAGATACCTATTACACATACCTTTCATTTTTCATGTAAAATGAGTTTCAAAGTGTTTATGTTTTAAAATAGGGTTAAAAAATCATCCGAATTTCCATAAGACATTTCTAACCAAAAAACTTTTCTTTTCAAGTTTTTTGCCTCCTATACATGAAGATCTCATCTAACACATCTATATACAGCAAGGCTAAGCTTTTATGATCATTAAGCATGAAAGCTCAAAATCCACATGAGCATAATGTAAATAAAAATAAGTGTCTAAACACTAGATCTACCAACATATAATGCATGAATCATGAGTTCTCATGGCATAACATAACTTTCTATGCAGATCTCTACTTTACATGCATGAAAAGATGATATTCCAACAAAAACTCTTTTAAACACAGATCTACTTCTTGTGATGGCTTGATATTCTTGTATTAGTGTTCATGTCCCTAGCATATGCTCATGGGATTAAAAGTGGAAAACACTCAAGAATGTCTTGCCATTACAAGATTTGATAATAACAAAGCTTAAAATCATCATATATGGAGATTTGGAGTAGAAAAGAAGATGAAATGGAGTTGTGAAGGTGAGTGTTGTGTGTTTGTCACGGCAACATAAGAGAGGAAGAGAGGTTTTCAACCTTTACAAATTTTGAAAGAGTGAAAAATGAGAAAGAGAGAGAAAAGTAGCTTATATAATAAGTGGATTAGGGTTTTAATTGAATAAAAGAATTAAAAATAAAACAAAAATGAAGGGAAATTGGGAGGGGGTACGCCGGCCTTATGTGGGGGAGGGAGAGAGAAAATTGAAATTTAGATAAAATTTGTAATTTATGTAATAAAATGTAATAAATGTAATAATTAATTAGGAAACAAATTTATTGGAAAAGAAAATTGTAATGAGTAGTTGTAAGGATGTAAGAATAGGGTATGGGTAGTGTGTAGTGTAGGTTATACTTGTGAATAGTAGACAAGACATCTACTTTACCGGTTGTAACGAAAATACGGGAAAAAGGCTATAACTGTAATTTTTATAGCTCGAAAAAATTATAAAATTTATATTTTTGAAATCCTTATAAAATTTCGATTCTAATGAACATTATGGAACATTTTTCTGAGTTCCTGGTCCTGGGGCACGTTTTTTCGTAATTGAGCTCGGGAAGGCCCGAAATTGAAAAGTTCTTGAATTTAAAACTTTCTAAGGTTTAAAATATACTTTAAAACAATAATTCATAGTCATTTACTTTATAAAAATTCTTTTATTATGAAACCGAAGGAAATTTGGATTTGGGGTTTCTAAGCTTCTCTCACGAAGCTTAAACTAGACTGGATTAGGGTTTCGCTTTTCGATCCTCGGAGTTTACTTAACTACTAGGAATACCGAGCTTTACAACCTCCTTACCTTAAACAGAGTTTTATCTTCAAAACTAAACTGACGTACCTTGTCTTTCAAATAACTCGGGGTAATTGTCCAATCGCATTCAATACATCACCTTGCTGATTTTGGGGTGCCACTCGTTACGGGTTTGGTTGGGGTACGGCCGGTTGGTCGGCTTCGTTCGGGAGAGATTATTGCTCCCGATTCCGAATCCGTCGGTTTCTTCTGTTTACACATTGTTTAATAATTTAGTATTTTCCATTTCCATAGGCTCGGGGGCCACAGGTTCTACTACTGCTAGATCAAGACAGCGGATATTCACCCTCAATATAAACATCCCTCCGTAACATGGGATCTATTTCAGGCTCTACCCTTCCACTATTGGTATCTCCTACTCGATTATTAAATCCCACACAATTGGTTAGGTTCCGGATTCACTTCCACTTCCGGCTCAATGGGTGGGGTAGGGGTTCTAGGGACTACTTTTCCTCCCAATTAGGATCCTCCTCGGGGTCCTCTTCTTCTTCTTTTGTCCTCCACTTCTTCATCAACTTCATTATTCTCTTAATCACAAGTGCACCATTCAATTGCATACCTATGTCACTGGTTGGTGGTGGAGTGATTACATGTGGTGGAAGAATGTCTAAGTAAATTGCATGCCATGTAATATGGTTCCATGCATCCGCTATGTTAATCATGGTGGTCATACAAGTCATCAGGGCAAACACATATAGATGTCTATAGGGGGATCCATACCCATAAAATATCTGGAGGGGTCCGATTTCCCCGATTCTTCAAGACAAAAGTGGCTTCCCTAGTCATGGGTCATGCCCATATTCTACCATGATTCATTCTAAGGTATAGATTGTCTCCAACTTAGTCCAATTCCTTCTTCCCATAGGATCGTATCTCAGTTGGTCGACCACAGCGGCCCATCTAGTGTATCTTAACCCTTCTTTCCACAATCTGAACATCTCCCATATAGTCTGGGGCTGCCTGGTTAGAGCAAAATCCTCATACAGCTCTCTTAATCTCAATATGTATTCCACCATGGTCTCATCAGTTCTCTTGGTGAAATTTCTAGCCCGTTCCCTAGTCTCACCTGTCACGCCCCAAAGTGTGCCCTATACGTGACAGTCCGCCACACTCAACATTTAATCTCAAGTAAGACAATTTAGTCTTCCCATGAGTTTAAACATCGCGTGTAAGGCTCGCTCTCAACGCTTATAGACCATGCTTTGCTTCGTAGTAGCTTAAAGAGACATACACAGCAGCAAGAATGTAAATCATAACCGTCTTACAGATAATTATTCTATTACATGATTTGGGGGGGCATACCCCGATAACATCAACGACCACATCTCAAGCCACAATTTCCTTGCATTAACCTTTAAATACCAGTTCGGAAAATAGGATTAGAGCCCATTTCTAATCTTTAGGCCCCGGCCTCATCAAAAGCTCCTTAGTATCTAAGAGCCATACCTGGTGTCCACGGGTCCTCGGAGAAAGCCAAAGGTACTCATACTGCAACAGGAAACTATAGGGGTATAAGCTACACTAGCTTAGTGAGTGGAACTTCCGAATTACAATTAACACAACAGTTCAACCAAGTAATTAAGCAACCAAGTGAAATGCATCAACAAGTGAGTTTAGCAAACATATGACCAGCCGGAAATCATATGTGGATGGACTTGCGCCCTCCATCCCGGGTTAGCAGATTTACGAATCCTGCGGTAAGACGCCGTTTAAGCTCACGGTCAACTGACAATATTTCGTTTTATGGATCACGATTAACCAACAAGTATTCGTTTTATGGATCACGATTAACCAATAAGTATTCGTTTTATGGGTCACGAAAAACCAACCAATGCTAATGCTCCATCCCCATCGTGTTATGAATGAATCCAATTACAATTGAGTCAAATATTCATTAATTCAATTCTTTTAGGTGGCCAACAATTATTCGCGGACATTCAGTACCAAATACTGGATAGTCAATCAATAGCTTAACACCCGGTTCCGATAATTCTTAAGGTTCATTTCACACTTCAACATCAGACAATTCATAATTCCCAAATAACCCCATCATACATATTCATTCCTTTTTATCATTCAGTACCAAATACTGGATAGTCAATCAATAGCTTAACACCCGGTTCCGATAATTCTTAAGGTTCATTTCACACTTCAACATCAGACAATTCATAATTCCCAAATAACCCCATCATACATATTCATTCCTTTTTATCTTCACCTAGCAACTAGTGCGACTACATTACAATCACAAGCAATAATTGAAATCGGAAGAGGAACTCACTCGGCCATGGTACACCGGTCTCTTAGTGACGATGGTCGGGTGATACGGTATTGTCGTACTCGGGTTCACCTACCAAATAAAGATAGCCTAATGAGAATCTCATCACTAAACTAATTCAAACTATGTATCTATACTTCACAAAATCGGAATTCTCGCTATTTGCGGAAGTTCCAACTTAAAACGGCCATAACTCGGTCATTTTAACTCGGAATTTCGCAAATTTTATATCGATCTCTATCTACTTCGAAAGATCTATCTATTTCTAGTATTATTTTCAAGTTTTGAAAATAGTAGGGCCACGGAACAGTGGGATCAGATCTGTTCCGCAAGTGTTCCAATCTCAAAAATTTGTTTTGCTTTTGATAAGAAGTGTTCCTAGATGATGATTCATGCATGAATGATATGGGAATGAATTACTAATATGAATGCCATGTGATGAACTTAATATATGCATGGTCATAATAACTTTTGTGATAATAAACTCATATGAACTCTTAAGTGTTGAGAAATTCCCATAAAGATTATTTCTAAGAAGCTATTTTTCCACATTATACTCCTTAGGGTTTCCTTGACTTTTAATCTTGTAATCCACTTATTATTTAACTAAAAATAAGTTCTCAAGGTCTATATTAATCATGGCCTCCATTCATGCATAAAAATTCCCATTTTTCATTTGGTAAACATGTCTTTGAACTAGCTTTTTGTAAAAATCCGAATTTTCTAAATTTCATTTTCTTGCATTTTTCTTAAGGGAAAACTTGTTTAATGCATTAAAAATTGAAGCTCCAATATGTATATTATCTAAGGACTTCATTTAGCTTATAATACATCCAATTTAGACTTAAATACCAAGTGTTCTTGTAGGCATGAACCTAAGTTACGAATTTTAACCATTGATCAACATTCCAACATTTCTCATTCTAACTCCACTACTTGTTTTACATTCCTATCATGCCTAAACTCATCTAAACTTATAAAAATCATTCCTTCAATATACCTATTACACATACCCTTCATTTTTCTTATGAAACATGAGTTTAAAAATGATTTTGGTGGCTTTCAAACTAGGGTTTCCATTTCATCCGAATTTCCAACATCTCATATTTAACAAAACCTTTCTTTTTCCAATATTCTTGCTTCCCATGTGTGAAGATCTATTATCTAACTTCTCTATACATGAACAAGACTACATTTTTATGATCATCAAGCATAGAAAACAAAAATAACTCTATGATCATGCATGTAAATGACAATGTGGGTATCTAAACTTTAGATCTACTAAGTATGATGTATAAATCATGGATCTCATGGCATGAACAACAATATGTGTGCAAGATCTCTATTTTATATGCATGAACAAGTGGTTATTCCAACAAAAACTCATTCAAAGGCTAGATCCACTTCTTGAGATTCTTGTAGTAGTGTTTTCATGTCCCTTGCTCATGCTCATTGGGATTTAGATGAGAAAACACACAAGAATAATCTTGCCATAACAAGATTTAGGATGAACAAAGCTTAAGATCAACCTACCAATGGAGGATCAAAGGAGAAATGAAGAAGACTTGTGTTGAAATTGAAAGGGAAGAGGGAGGGGGAAGCTCTCGGCCACTAGAGGGGAAAAGAGAGTGTTTTTACTCTTTACAAATTTTAAAACAAGAAGAAATGAGAGAGAGAGAGAGAATAATATGTATATATGAAGGCATTAGGGTTTTGGTTGAATAAAGGTAACAAAAATAAAACAAATGAGAGGGGAAATATGGGGGGGGGCGCGGCCATGGGGGGGGGGGGGGGGGGGGTTGTGTGTGTGTGTGTTGAATTTTGAAAATTGTATTTTGTGTAATAAAATGTAATATTTGTGTTAATTAATTAGGAAACAAAATTTCTTGGAAAAGAAAATTGTAATGAGTAGTTGTAAGGATGTAAGAATAGGGTATGGGTAGTGTGTAGTATAGGTTGTACTTGTGAATAGTAGACAAGACATCTACTTTACCGGTTGTAACGAAAACACGGGAAAAAGCTATAACTGTAATTTTTATAGCTCGGAAAATTACAAAATTGATATTTTTGGAATCCTTATAAAATTACGGTTCTAATGGATATTCCGGAACATTTTTCTGAATCCGTGGTCCGGGGCACGCTTTTCCGTAATTGAGCTCGGGAAGGCTCGGAATTGAAAATTTCCCGAAATTGGAACTTTTAGGGGTTTAGAATATGCTTTAGAACAATAATTCATGTTCATTTACTTTATAAAACTCCTTTTATTATGAAATCGATGAAAAGCCGGATCTAGGGTTTCTAGGCTCCCCTCACTAAGCTGGAATCGGCCCGATATAGGGTTTCGTTCTCCAGTTTCCAAAGTTCGTCCGAGTACTATCCGATCACTAGGAGAACTAGGGTATATCTTATAATAATAATAATAATAATAATAACCCTTTAGGTGACTAAAATATTAAATCGTACTGGAAGATTCACTAATTACTGGTAGTAACGAAATACGAACAGATTTGTAATATTAGATAATTCTAGCTATGTGAAAATTTGTAAAACTAATAACTTAGAGATCCTTTAGAAATATAAGTCTAACGGCGTTAAAACATATTCTTAACATTTCGAATCCCAGAGCGCGTTTTTCGAAACTAGCACCTGATCTGATTGGAATAGGTCGGAATTTCATTGATCTCATCTTTACAGAGTATCCTAGACTTAACACGAACCGATTACACCTTTTTCCTCTTGTTCCACTCCTGGGTTTAGGAATACGCGATTGCCGGGTCTAGGTATGGAGTTTCTCGGGAGATTCAAGGACTTAGGTTTCCGGGTTGACCTTCCGGTTCGCCCCATTGCCGAAAAAAACTAATATTTTATACTTACATGACTTATTTGATTGGTGAGATTTATTTTAAGGGCGATTTCATAAGAACTTAGTATCTCACAATGTTCTCGGAATTCTTTGGATTGGGTTTTATTCCCGAAGGTTAATCATTATCTACTTCTTAACAATTTGCTTTAGGGCTCCATTTTACCGAATTTGTAAGTTATAGCTAATTAGAAAATTTATCGTACGTAGGGGTTTTAGAATGGAAGTATATTGGGTTGCTATTTGTTTATGAGGTTTCTTGTTCTTCTCACAACCCAGAATTTCTGGATTCTTTCGGAATTTGGGACTCGTCGAAGTTCGATTTTAACTCGGAGTGACTTTCAGGGTTTTGTTTCCTAAGTTCATCTTTAGAATTATTTGTTGAAATTTTCCAGGGCTTACATCCTCCCCACCTTAGAGAAATTTTTGTCCGCAAAACTTGTTACGCATGTATTGTTCAATGAGGAGGGTTGGTAATTTAGAGTCATGTTTCTAGCACCAGTTTATGCTTCGGTTCATGCCATTTCTAGGTTTTGTATGTTAGACATTCTTTGAATTATAGCACATACAAGTTAATAAGAATTGACTTAGCGATTCCAACCTTCACTCACACGACTCTTTTGAAAACGACACAGACTCGACTCCTGACCATAGACAACTTGACTTGACCCACTTTGGATGACTCATGACAACACGACCTTACATGACATGACTACTCTGACCCATGAAGGTTGTGGATTCGCTTTTCCCATTCTTACGTAACTGTATATACAATATCATACTTTGAAATTCATGTTCCTCTGACTGATCGGGGTTACCATGTCTTACATTCTTTATAATCTTAATTATCTTTGATGGATGTGAGATCAAGGGTTCGCATCCTTTATTGAAAAGTTTTCTTACGAAGATTTTATGTTCATTGCAATTTCAAGTTTTTTTTTTTCGTTATAGGTTTTTGATCTTTCGGGGTTCTCCATGTGTGAGAGATCACATGAGGGATGTGATGGAGTTCATTAAGGCAGTTGAGTTTTGTTCTTGTTTCCATTCTTAGCTTCTTTTAGCTCTTAAAGGTCTTTGTTTCACCTATTTTTTTGTCCAGCCATTTAGTCCGAGGGTATTCCCCATCAATCTACTTCCTGAGCCCTAGCGGCAGGAAAGAATGGGTGGTTTCCTAAGGGTATTGCACGAATCCGATGTCGAGTCGCATCCTCGATCTCCGCTCCCTTTTTACAGCAAGGATTCGGTATCTCATTATTAGCCTTTCCCCTACATTACTCGGGTGTAGGGGTTATTCCCCTTCTTATCATACTCCTTCCTCATCTTCCTTTGATAGACTCCACGAAGCAGCATGCGAGTTATCCCGTACAGGGTATGTTTTAGCCGAATGTTCCATTTGTAGAGAAAAGTATACTATAGTCACCTTTTGGGATCACTTCTCAACCTTGCAACGGGGGTCCCCCATAAAGATAACACTTGAATCGAAGTCATGAACATGCATAGGGTAATGCTTTCCCTTGCATTGCCAACCTTGCATTTATCAATATTATATCTTTTCCCTTGTTTGGGGTCATCATTCCGGTGAAGCGTTTGGACTTCTCTCTCCGGTCATTGCAACATAAACTCCAATTCCTTATGATTCCTTTCTCGCTTTCCCCCTTCGAATATTTCTTATTACCCGTACCTTCTCTTGCAATCCTTGATAATCCCTGATATCTAACTCCTCCTATCGAGTCCGAAGGTCCCCTTTCGATCATTCAGGAGCAGTCGTCCCCACAACTTATCTTTCATCATTGGTACCTACCACCGCCCATCATTCTTATGACGTCACTGCCATCTATTACAGTTTGGCATATTTTCTTTCTTGAATTCCCTCTTTTCTGCTCTTGTATTATCTTATTAGGGTGCCGAGCTTCCTCAATTCTTACTAAGGGAGGTTTCATTATTCAATCCGCCATTTCTAACTGAGCGTCTCTTCTTATATGTTTGATACTTATCTCTTCATCTTTTCCCACTAATTTCATTAGATTTGTAGGTGAGACTTTCGCTTTTCTTGTGAGTCTTACAACTGATAGCAGCAACTACCGTATTTACTTTCCTTGAGTGAGATTACTTTTCCTAGGTCGAAATCTTTGGTTATTCTAAACCATTATCCTATCACGTGCCCACTCCTTGTGAACAAGTACTTGATGCCCTTGTGATCAACATAGATCTCTAGCTCCTGCCCATAGAGGTAGCACTCCACGCCTCTAGGGTGATTGCCACCGTGGGTAAACCCAATTCAGGTACAAGGTAGTTCTGGTCAGATGGCTTAAACCATCTCGAAGCGTAGGAGATCACCTTTCTCCTTGTACGAGTGCACATTCGAGACCAATTCTGATACACCGTCCTGCACTATGCATGGTTTCTTGGGAGTTGGGTAACATCAATACCGGAGCAAAAATAAGTCCCTGTTTGATTTCTTGAAGGCCTTGATCCCCCTTTTCTGTTCCTATAAATTCTCCATTTATTCTGGATCCAGGGCTCGGAACTCTTAACAACTTCCTATAGTACTCTATCGATCTTGGAGAAATCCTAACGTCCTTTTTGGGTCGGGCGGTTTCTCCAATCCTTTGTACCTTTATCTTTTTAGAGTTCCTAGATACACA
Organism: Combretum micranthum; assembly: GCA_024138025.1. Taxonomy (NCBI): domain Eukaryota; kingdom Viridiplantae; phylum Streptophyta; class Magnoliopsida; order Myrtales; family Combretaceae; genus Combretum; species Combretum micranthum. The sequence goes on from JAMXBD010002034.1 coordinate 77,479, forward strand.
TCCCTTCAATACCCTGCGGTCCATAGTGAAGTTCTACTCAGTCGGAATTCGCACGGGGATATTTTGGGTATAACTTGCACTTTCTTAAAGTTTGAAATGTTGCTCATAAGTACCCTTCATGCCACTTCTGCGCCTATGAGCAGATAAGGCTCTTATCCATACAGTCTCACGTAATTCCTCTAGTAAGGGCCATATGCCCGGTTCATCCAGCATATGATCATAGCGGGGACCATTGTCATTTTAATATCGTCAATCAAAAATCATACTGTCCTTGTATAATTTGAGATGTGATTTCATGTAAGTTCCTTGGCTCAGTGTTTTAACTGAGGGTATCTGGGTCGGGGGTCAGTCCTTGAAAATGCACTTATCCCACGTAGTTAGTCTAGTAGGTTGTCGACCTTAGGGAGCGGATACCTATTCTCAATTGTGACTCCAATTAGATCCCGGAAATCGACATATATCCTTATCTAGATCACTTAGAAGGACTTGTCTCATCGGTTTCCTACCAAGCTTGTACCGGTCACGGGCAGGCGTAATGCTCGGATGGGCTTAAATATTCATGTCAACTACCCTAAGGTCACTTTGATTTTATTTTGTTTTATTTTAGTTTATTTTATAGATATGTGCATTTATTATTATTATTTCATCATTTTATTATTATTGTCATCATTGTTATTTAGTTACTTATTAGTATCATTATTATTAGTATCGGGTTTGCTTGTTGTGGTTTGTTCTTAGCGTCTCCTTTTTCCACTGTGATTGTATTCCCTTTTTGATAACTCAGTTAAATAATCTTTTGATAATATTATTTAGCCCCTTTTTTTTTTATTTCGGTATTGCCGAAAGTTATTATACAAGCGAGTAACCATAAAGGAAGATATAATTTCGAGAATCGTGAACAAGGAGCTCTTAACTTCATATATCATAATATAGCTTTTCCTTAAAACATAGCTTGGGTACAAGGGCCCCTACATGGGAAACGATATTAGGTCATACTAAGGCAAACATCATGACAAGCAACAACATAGGTAACGCCCAAACATCGACATACTATGACCTATCTTTCAAGGTCGCGGCTACAAAATTCAGCTTGGACTTATGGGTCTCGCCTTCTTCTCTAGGCGATCAATTCCACTCCTTGCACGCTAGTCCCTGCCCTTCTCCACCCTCAGTCTCTTCAGGATGGATAACTTCCACACCTTTTGTCTCATCTACCTCTTCTTCATGGGGTTGGTGGTCATTCCACTTAGTGGGGGTGGCTGAGCCATGTTGGTGGGTGGAGGTATCACTTCCCCATACACTCCCCACCAAAAGAAGTGACTTTGAGCATCCGCCTGAAGCCAGTCAGTGTGATCTCCCAATAGGTCATGAGCATACATAAACAGGTATCCAATTGGGTTCCAAGTTTGGAAATCAGGATAAGTCGGCCCCCTTCGTTTCTCAACACAAAGGTAGCTTCCTGCAACATGGGTTCTCCTAACTTATGAACGGCGATCCTCTCCACTGCATAGATTACTTCCAGCTCCGACCAACATTTCTTCCTTATAGGGCAATACTCAACATTGGTCGCCACCCTATACCATTCAGTGTCCATTAACCCTCTTTTCCACAAATCGAACATCTCTCGGATTGACCTGGGATGACCAACCAAAGCAAAGTCTTCGCACAAGACTCTAATTCTCAGACGGTACTCAACCAAGGTTTCCTCAGGTTGCTTACGCACTTGCCTTGCCGCTCGGCGGGCTTCACCAAGGGTAAGCTATTCACAAGAGAGAAGGAATTAGATTTATAAAACCCATTCTACCCACGTTATTCCCTTCTAGGCTTTATTTTATTCTTATCCTACCTAATTCTTCTTAAGTCTATTGGTTAAAGTCATGATTGTGGATTCTTAACCATGCTCTGATACCAACTTAAACTGTCACGCCCCAAAGTGTGCCCTACACGTGACAGTCCCACACTCAACATTTAATCTCAAGTAAGACAATTTAGTCTTCCCATGAGTTTAAACATCGCGTGTAAGGCTCGCTCTCAACACATAGACCATGCTTTGCTTCGTAGTAGCTTAAAGAGACATACACAGCAGCAAGAATGTAAATCATAACCGTCTTACAGATAATTATTCTATTACATGATTTAGGGGGTACCCCCGATAACATCAACGACCACATCTCAAGCCCACAATTTCCTTGCATTAACCTTTGAATACCAGTTCGGAAAATAGGATTAGAGCCCATTTCTAATCTTTAGGCCCCGGCCTCATCAAAAGCTCCTTAGTATCTAAGAGCCATACCTGGTGTCCACGGGTCCTCGGAGAAAGCCAAAGGTACTCATACTGCAACAGGAAACTATAGGGGTATAAGCTACACTAGCTTAGTGAGTGGAACTTCCGAATTACAATTAACACAACACGTTCAACCAAGTAATTAAGCAACCAAGTGAAATGCATCAACAAGTGAGTTTAGCAAACATATGACCAGCCGGAAATCATATGTGGATGGACTTGCGCCCTCCATCCGGGTTAGCAGATTTACGAATCCTGCGGTACGACGCCGTTTAAGCTCACGGTCAACTGACAATATTTCGTTTTATGGATCACGATTAACCAACAAGTATTCGTTTTATGGATCACGATTAACCAACAGTATTCGTTTTATGGGTCACGAAAAACCAACCAATGCTAATGCTCCATCCCCATCGTGTTATGAATGAATCCAATTACAATTGAGTCAAATATTCATTAATTCAATTCTTTTAGGTGGCCAACAATTATTCGCAGACATTCAGTACCAAATACTGGATAGTCAATCAATAGCTTAACACCCGGTTCCGATAATTCTTAAGGTTCATTTCACACTTCAACATCAGACAATTCATAATTCCCAAATAACCCCATCATACATATTCATTCCTTTTTATCTTCACCTAGCAACTAGTGCGACTATCATTACAATCACAAGCAATAATTGAAATCGGAAGAGGAACTCACTCGGCCATGGTACGCCGGTCTCTTAGTGACGATGGTCGGGTGATACGGTATTGTCGTACTCGGGTTCACCTACCAAATAAAGATAGCCTAATGAGAATCTCATCACTAAACTAATTCAAACTATGTATCTATACTTCACAAAATCGGAATTCTCGCTATTTGCGGAAGTTCCAACTTAAAACGGCCATAACTCGGTCATTTTAACTCGGAATTTCGCAAATTTTATATCGATCTCTATCTACTTCGAAAGATCTATCTATTTCTAGTATTATTTTCAAGTTTTGAAAATAGTAGGCCACGGAACAGTGGGATCAGATCTGTTCCGCAAGTGTTCCAATCTCAAAAATTTGTTTTGCTTTTGATAAGAAGTGTTCCTAGATGATGATTCATGCATGAATGATATGGGAATGAATTACTAATATGAATGCCATGTGATGAACTTAATATATGCATGGTCATAATAACTTTTGTGATAATAAACTCATATGAACTCTTAAGTGTTGAGAAATTCCCATAAAGATTATTTCTAAGAAGCTATTTTTCCACATTATACTCCTTAGGGTTTCCTTGACTTTTAATCTTGTAATCCACTTATTATTTAACTAAAAATAAGTTCTCAAGGTCTATATTAATCATGGCCTCCATTCATGCATAAAAATTCCCATTTTTCATTTGGTAAACATGTCTTTGAACTAGCTTTTTGTAAAAATCCGAATTTTCTAAATTTCATTTTCTTGCATTTTTCTTAAGGGAAAACTTGTTTAATGCATTAAAAATTGAAGCTCCAATATGTATATTATCTAAGGACTTCATTTAGCTTATAATACATCCAATTTAGACTTAAATACCAAGTGTTCTTGTAGGCATGAACCTAAGTTACGAATTTTAACCATTGATCAACATTCCAACATTTCTCATTCTAACTCCACTACTTGTTTTACATTCCTATCATGCCTAAACTCATCTAAACTTATAAAAATCATTCCTTCAATATACCTATTACACATACCCTTCATTTTTCTTATGAAACATGAGTTTAAAAATGATTTTGGTGGCTTTCAAACTAGGGTTTCCATTTCATCCGAATTTCCAACATCTCATATTTAACAAAACCTTTCTTTTTCCAATATTCTTGCTTCCCATGTGTGAAGATCTATTATCTAACTTCTCTATACATGAACAAGACTACATTTTTATGATCATCAAGCATAGAAAACAAAAATAACTCTATGATCATGCATGTAAATGACAATGTGGGTATCTAAACTTTAGATCTACTAAGTATGATGTATAAATCATGGATCTCATGGCATGAACAACAATATGTGTGCAAGATCTCTATTTTATATGCATGAACAAGTGGTTATTCCAACAAAAACTCATTCAAAGGCTAGATCCACTTCTTGAGATTCTTGTAGTAGTGTTTTCATGTCCCTTGCTCATGCTCATTGGGATTTAGATGAGAAAACACACAAGAATAATCTTGCCATAACAAGATTTAGGATGAACAAAGCTTAAGATCAACCTACCAATGGAGGATCAAAGGAGAAATGAAGAAGACTTGTGTTGAAATTGAAAGGGAAGAGGGAGGGGGAAGCTCTCGGCCACTAGAGGGGAAAAGAGAGTGTTTTTACTCTTTACAAATTTTAAAACAAGAAGAAATGAGGAGAGAGAGAGAATAATATGTATATATATGAAGGCATTAGGGTTTTGGTTGAATAAAGGTAACAAAAATAAAACAAATGAGAGGGGAAATATGGGGGGGGGGGGGGGGGGGGGGGGGGGGGGGGGGGTGGGGGTTGTGTGTGTGTGTGTTGAATTTTGAAAATTGTATTTTGTGTAATAAAATGTAATATTTGTGTTAATTAATTAGGAAACAAAATTTCTTGGAAAAGAAAATTGTAATGAGTAGTTGTAAGGATGTAAGAATAGGGTATGGGTAGTGTAGTATAGGTTGTACTTGTGAATAGTAGACAAGACATCTACTTTACCGGTTGTAACGAAAACACGGGAAAAAGCTATAACTGTAATTTTTATAGCTCGGAAAATTACAAAATTGATATTTTTGGAATCCTTATAAAATTACGGTTCTAATGGATATTCCGGAACATTTTTCTGAATCCGTGGTCCGGGGCACGCTTTTCCGTAATTGAGCTCGGGAAGGCTCGGAATTGAAAATTTCCCGAAATTGGAACTTTTAGGGGTTTAGAATATGCTTTAGAACAATAATTCATGTTCATTTACTTTATAAAACTCCTTTTATTATGAAATCGATGAAAAGCCGGATCTAGGGTTTCTAGGCTCCCTCACTAAGCTGGAATCGGCCCGATATAGGGTTTCGTTCTCAGTTTCCAAAGTTCGTCCGAGTACTATCCGATCACTAGGAGAACTAGGGTATATCTTATAAAAATAATAATAATAATAATAACCCTTTAGGTGACTAAAATATTAAATCGTACTGGAAGATTCACTAATTACCGGTAGTAACGAAATACGAACAGATTTGTAATATTAGATAATTCTAGCTATGTGAAAATTTGTAAAACTAATAACTTAGAGATCCTTTAGAAATATAAGTCTAACGGCGTTAAAACATATTCTTAACATTTCGAATCCCAGAGCGCGTTTTTCGAAACTAGCACCTGATCTGATTGGAATAGGTCGGAATTTCATTGATCTCATCTTTACAGAGTATCCTAGACTTAACACGAACCGATTACACCTTTTTCCTCTTGTTCCACTCCTGGGTTTAGGAATACGCGATTGCCGGGTCTAGGTATGGAGTTTCTCGGGAGATTCAAGGACTTAGGTTTCCGGGTTGACCTTCCGGTTCGCCCCATTGCCGAAATAAAACTAATATTTTATACTTACATGACTTATTTGATTGGTGAGATTTATTTTAAGGGCGATTTCATAAGAACTTAGTATCTCACAATGTTCTCGGAATTCTTTGGATTGGGTTTTATTCCCGAAGGTTAATCATTATCTACTTCTTAACAATTTGCTTTAGGGCTCCATTTTACCGAATTTGTAAGTTATAGCTAATTAGAAAATTTATCATACGTAGGGGTTTTAGAATGGAAGTATATTGGGTTGCTATTTGTTTATGAGGTTTCTTGTTCTTCTCACAACCCAGAATTTCTGGATTCTTTCGGAATTTGGGACTCGTCGAAGTTCGATTTTAACTCGGAGTGACTTTCAGTGTTTTGTTTCCTAAGTTAATCTTTAGAATTATTTGTTGAAATTTTCCAGGGCTTACATCACCCAAGGAGACCTACAACAAGATATGTCACTCCCTAAAGTGTGCCCTACACGTGACAGTCCGCCACACTCGACATTTAAACTCAAGTAAGACAACCTTAGTCTTTTCATGAGTTTAAATATTGGGTGTAAGGCTCACTCTCAACATACGTAGACCATACTTTGATTCGTAGTAGCTCAAGAGACATACATAGTAGCAAGAATGTAAATCATGACAGTCTTACAGAGAATTATCCTATTACATGAACTGGGGGGCATACCCCCGATAACAATACTAAAATTCTCAAGCTCACAAGATTCCTTGTATTATCCTTCAGATATTGGTTCTTGGAAACAGGATCAGAAGTCCATTTCTACTTTTAGGACCGGCCATAACAAAAGCTCCTCAACTTCTAAGAGCTGTACCTGATGTCCTCGGGTCCTTGGAGATAGCCAAAGGTATTCATACTGCAAAGGAAACTATCGGGGTATAAGCTACACTAGCTTAGTGAGTGAAGACTTCCGCATCACAATTAATATAAAACATTCAAGCAAGTAATTAATCAACCAAGTGAAATACATCAAACAAGTGAGTTCAACAAACATATGACCAATCGGAAATCATATGTGGATGGACTTACGCCCTCCATCCCGGGTTATCAGATTAACGAATCCTACGGTACGACGCCGTTTAAGCTCACGGTCAACTGAACAATATTTCGTTTTGTGGATCACGATCAACCAACATATTCGTTTTTTGGATCACGATTAACCAACATATTCGTTTTATGGATCACGAAAAACCAACCAGTGCTAGTGCTCCATCCCCATCGTGATATGAATGAGTCCATTTACAATTGAAATCAAATATATATTAATCCGATTCTTTTAGATGACCAACAATTTTTCGCAGACAATCAATATAAAATGCTAGCTAATCAATCAATAGCTTAACACCCGGTTTCGATAATTCTTAAGTTCCATTTCACACATCAACAGCAAACAAATATATAATTCCCATGTACCCCATCATACATATCCATTTTTATCTTTGCCTACCCACTAGTGCCACTACATTACAATCACAATCATTAATTGAGAGTGGAAAGTAAACTCACTCGGCCATTGGACGCCGGTCTTCTAGTAGTAATAATCGGGCGGTTAAGGTGTCGTCTTGCTCGGGATCACCTACCAAGTAAGAATAATCCTAATGAGATTCTCATCATGTAAACAATCTAAGCTATGCATCTAAGCTAGATGAATTCGGAATTCTCGCTATTGGTGAAGCTCCGACTTAAAACGGCTATAACTTGGTCATTTTAACTCGAATTTCGCAAATTTTATATCGATCTCTATCTACTTCGAAAGATCTATCTATCTCTAATATTATTTTCAAGTTTTGAAGACATTAAGGTCACGGAACAGTAGGATCAGATCTGTTCCATAAATCCTCCAATTTCGAAAATTATTTCGCATTTGATCAAAAGGTTTTTAGTTGATGATTCATGTATAGATGGTATATGAATGAATTCCTAATATGAATATCATGTAATGAGCTCAATATATGCATGATTTTGATGATGAACTCACATGAACTCCTAATTATCAAGAAATTCCATGATGATTACTTATAAGAAGCCATTCTTTCCAAGTTTACATTTCCTAGGGTTATTATGATTTTGTTCTTGAAATTTACTTGTTATCTAAATAAAAATGAGTTCCCAACATCCATATTAATCATGACCTTCATTTATGCATAAAAATCCACATTTGTCATGGAGTAAATATGTTTTTGAACAAGCTACTTGTAGAAATCCGAATTTTGTAAATTCCATTTCCTTGCATTTTCTTTATGAGAAAACTTGTTTAATGCATCAAAAATTGAAGTTCCAATATATCTATCATCTAAAGACTTCATTTAACTCATAAAACACGCCATCTAAGCTTGGATACTAAGTGTTCATGTAGGCACCATCCTAAATTACGAATTTTACTTCTAGTCACCATCTCAATATTTTTCATTCTAACTTTACTACTTGTTTTACATTTTCCTCATGCCTAAACTCATCTAAACTTATGAAAATCATTCCTTCAAGATACCTATTGCACATACCTTCATTTTTCATGTGAAATATGAGTTTAAAGATGGTTTTGGTGGTTTTTAAGGTAGGGTACTAAATCCATCCGAATTTCCAATAAATCATTTCTAACAAAACCTTTTCTTTTTCAATCTTCTTGCCTTCTACACATGGAGATCTACTATCTAACATATCTATACATAGACAAGGCTACATTTTTATGATCATCCATGCATGAGAATCAAAATAATCATATGAACATGAATGTAGATGAAGATGTGAATGTCTAAACACTAGATCTACTAAATATCATGCATGATTCATGAGTCTCATGGCATGAACATGAATATCTATGCATGATCCCTACTTTACATGCATGAACATAACACTATCTTCAACAAAAACTCATTTAAACTTTAGATCCACTTCTTATGATGGCTTGAGATTCTTGTATTAGTGTTTTCTCATCCCTAACATATGATCATTGGGATTAAATGTGAGAAACACACAAGAATAGCTTTGCCATTGCCAGATCCAGGAAGAACAAAGCTTAAAATCATCACATTAATGGAGATTTGGAGTATAAAAGAAGATGAAATGAAGTTATGAAGGTGAGTGTGTGTGTGTGCTTGTCACGGCATCATGGAGGAGAGGTTTTCAACCTTTTACAAATTTTGAAAGAGTGAAAAATGAGAAGAGAGAGAGAATATGAGCTTATATAATAAGTGGATTAGGGTTTTAGTTGTATAAAATGAATAAAAATAATTCAATTTGAGAAGGAAATGAAGGGGGGGGCGGCGTCGGCCACTAGGGGTTGTCTGTGTGTGTGTGTGTTGAAATTTGATAAATTTGAAATTGTGTAATAAAATGTAATAAAGGTGATAATTTAATAGGAGACAAATTTCTTGGAAAAGAAAATATAATTAAGTAGTTGTAAGGATGTAAGAATAGGGTATGGGTAGTGTGTAGTGTAGGTTGTACTTGTGAATAGTAGACAAGACATCTACTTTACCGGTTGTAACGAAAACATGGGAAAAGGCTTTAACTGTAATTTTTATAGCCCGGAAAATTATAAAATTGATATTTTTGGAATCCTTATAAAATTACGGTTCTAATGAATATCCCGGAACATTTTTCTGAGTTCGTGGTGCCAGGGCACGCTTTTCCGTAACTGAGCTCGGAAGGCCCGGATTGAAAAATTCCGAATTTGAAACTTTCAAAGGTTTAAAATATGCTTTAGAACAATAATTCATGTTCATTTACTTTATAAAACTTCTTTTATTATGAAATCGAAGGAAAGCCGGATCTAGGGTTTCTAGGCTCCTCTCATTAAGCTGGAATCGGACCAATATAGGGTTTCGTTCTCCGGTTTCCGAAGTTTGTCCGATTACTATCCGATCACTAGGAGAACTAGGGTATACCTTATAAGAATAAGAATAATAATAATAATAATAATAATAACAACAACAATTTAGGTAACTAATAATATTAAATCGTACTGGAAGACTCACTAATTACCGGTAGTAACGAAATACAAATAGATTTGTAAAATCAGATAATTCTAGCTATTTGAAAATTTGCAAAACTAATAACTTAGAGATCCTATAGAAATATGAGTCTAACGGCATTAATAACATATTTTTAACATTTCGAATCTCAGGGCGTGCTTTTCGAAACTGGCACCTGATCAGATTGGAATAGGTCAGAAATTCGTTGATCTCATCTTTCCAGAGTATCTAGGACTTAATACAAACCGATTACACCTTTTCCTCTTGTTCCAACTCCTTGGTTTAGGAATACGAGATTGCTAGGTGTAGGTATGGAGTTTCTTGGGAGTTTTGGGGAATCAGGTTCCCTGGTTGACCTTCCGGTTTACCCCATTGCCAAAATAAAAACTAACATTTTATACTTATATGACTTGTCTGGTTGGTGAGACTTAATTTAAGGTCGATTTTCATAAGTATTTAATATCTCACAACGTTCTCAAAATTTCTTTGGATTGAGTTGTATTCCCGATGGTTAATCACTATTCACTTCTTAACAGTTTGTTTTTAGGGCTCTATTATATCCGAATTTATAAGTTGGAGTTAAATATAAAATTTTTCGTACGTAGAGGTTTTAGAATGGGAGTATATTGGTTGCTATTTTATTTCTGAGGTTCCTTATTTTTCTTCACGACTCAGAAATTTCTAGATTCGTTCGGAATTCGGGACTTGTCGAAGTTCGGTTTTAACTTGGAGTGACTTTCAGGGTTTTATTTCCAAGGTTCATCTTTAGAATTATTTACTGAAATTTTCCAGGGCTTACAAGATAAGACTCCTAATCAGACTTAACAAGCAAAGATATTTTCAACTCCATTTGAACCTATGAGTTAAATTTCTAAGTTTGGTTTCTTTTAATTCTATTGCCTTGTTTTATAACCTAGTGCTCTGATACCAACTTAAACTGTCACGCCTCATAAGGGTATCCTAAACGTAATAGTCCACCACATACTATATAAGACTCTCGAAATTCTATCCGAGCCCTTCGGGAGTCTTGTATGATGTAAAACGTCCCTTTACGATAATAGATACTCAATCAATGGAGTTAAGAAGTTTAATGTGGTATTCATTGGCCATAGATAATAAACCAAAACACATATATAAATTACAAAGTCTAAGGGGTATTCCCCGCAAAATAATATTAAGTCCATTATAGTCATCAGAGTCCTTTAGTTTCCAACAGAAGTCTAAAAAAATCGAAATAAACTTCTAAGGGAAACTCCTAGCTCCAACACCTAAGCTGTAGCCTGCCTTGGCCTAAACCAAATGAATTCACGCTGCAACAAGTAAAAACTATAGGGGCGTAAGCTAACTAGCTTAGTGAGTGATAACTTCCATATTGCAATTAAGATAAATCATTCAAGCAAGTGATTAATCAAGCAAATGAGTTCAACAAACATATGACCAACCGAAAATCATATGTGGATAGACTTGCGCCCTCCATCCCGGGTTAGCAGATTAATGAATCCTGCGGTACGACACCGTTTAAGCTCACGATCAACTGAACAATGTTTCGTTTTATGGATCACGATTAACCAACAACTCGTTTTATGGATCACAATTAACAACAACTTGTTTTATGGATCACGATTAACCAACAATTGACATTCGTCTTACGGATCACGAAAACCAACAAACGCTAATGCTATCTCCATCGTGATGAATGAGTTCAGATTTCATTTAATGCCGATAGTCAATTAATCCGATTCTTTTAAGTGATCAGACAATCTTCGCAGACAATCAATTTAGCTATCTCTATACAAACAATAATTATCACCGGCTTCGATTTCTTTACTTTCAACTTCACACGTCAACAGCAAACAATTATAATACCCAACTACCCATCATGCATGATCATTTTTATCTTTGCCTAAGTAATATGCAACTATCATTACAATCACAAGCAATAATTGAAATCAGAAGTGATACTCACTCGGCCATGGTACGCGGTCTCTTAATAATAGTAGTCGGGTGGTAGGGTATCGTCGTGCTCGGGATCACCTACCAAATAAGAACAACCTAATAAGAATCTCATCACTTAACTAATTTAAGCTATGCATCTAAGCTAGACAAAATCGGAATTCTCGCTATTTACGGAAGTTCCAACTTGGAATTTCGCAAATTTTATATTGATTTCTATCTACTTCGAAAGATCTATCTATTTCTAATATTATTTTCAAGTTTTGAAAACATTAAGGTCACGAAATGGAGGGATCAGATCTGTTCTATAACGTTTCCGTTTCCATTTCCGAAAAATTGTTTCGCATTTAGTAAAGATGTTTCTAGTTGATAATTCATGCATAGATGGAATATGAATGAATTCCTAGTATGAATGTCATGTAATGAGTTCAATATATGCATGATCTTGATGATTTTTGATAGTGAACTCTTTAAGAATTCTAATTATTTAGACTCCATAATCATCACTTCTTAAAAATCTATCTTTCCAATTTTGCATTTCCTAGGGTTTTAAGACTTTATTCTTAGAATTCATTCACTATCTAAGTAAAAATGAGTCTTTATTATCTATACTATCCAAGACCTTCATTTCTTCGTAGAAATTCACATTTTTCACTTGGCAAATATGTTTTTAAACAAGCTTTTCACAAAAATCCAAATTTTGTAAGTTTTCTTTTCTTGCATTTTTCCTATGAGAAAACTTGTTTAATGCACCAAAATTTGAAGCTTTATTATTCTATTGCCTAAGGACTTCATTTAACTCATAAAACATGCAATTTAAGTTTAAATACTAGGTGTTTGTATAAGCATTGCTCTAAATTACGAATTTAAAATTAATCACTATCTCAGATTTTTCATTCTAACTCCACTATTTGTTTTACACATTACTCACGCTAAACTCATCTAACTTATAAAAATCATTCCTTAGAGATACCTATTACACTTACCCTTCATTTTTCATGTAAAAATATGAGTTTCAAAGTGGTTTTAGTGGTTTTTAAAATAAGGTTGAAAAATCATCCGAATTTCATAAGACATTTCTAACAAAAATCTTTTCTTTTTCAAGTTTTTGCCTCCATTCATGAAGATCTATCATCTAACATATCTATAACATGCAAGGCTAAGCTTTTATGATCATTAATGCATGAAAGCTCAAAATATCCACATGAGCATTGTAAATAAAAATATGAGTGTCTAAACACTAGATCTACACATATAATGCATGAATCATGAGTTTAATGGCATGAACATAACTTTCTATGCAAGATCTCTACTTTACATGCATGAACAAGATGATATTCCAACAAAAACTCTTTTAAAACAAAGATCTACTTTTGTGATGGCTTGATATTCTTGTATTAGTGCTTTCATGTCCCTAGCATATGCTCATTGGGATTAAAAGTGGAAAACACTCAAGAATGGTCTTGCCATTACAGATTTGATAATAACAAAGCTTAAAATCATCACATATATGGAGATTTGGAGTAGAAAAGAGATGAAATGGAGTTGTGAAGGTGAGTTGTGTGTGTGTGTGTTTGTCACGGCAACATAGAGAGGAGGAAGTAGAGGTTTTCAACCTTTTACAAATTTGAAGAGTGAAAAATGAGAGATAGATAGAAAAGAGCTTTATAATAAGTGGGATTAGGGTTTTATTGAATAAAAGAATTAAAAATAAACAAAAATAGAGGGAAATCAGGAGGGGGTGCGCGGCCTTGTGTGGGGGAGGGAGAGAGAAAATTGAAATTTAGATAAAAATTTGTAATTTTATGTAAAAAAATGTAATAATTAATAAGGAAACAAAATTTCTTGGAAAAGAAAATTGTAATGGTAGTTTGTAAGGATGTAAGAATAGGGTTGGGTAGTGTGTAGTATAGGTTGTACTTGTGAATAGTAGACAAGACATCTACTTTACCGGTTGTAAACGAAAATACGGGAAAAAGGCTATAACTGTAATTTTTTATAGCTCGAAAAAATTATAAAATTTATATTTGAAATCCTTATAAAATTTTGATTCTAATGAACATTCTGGAACATTTTTCTGAGTTCCTGGTCCTGGGGCATGTTTTTCCGTAATTGAGCTCGGAAAGCTCGTAATTGAAAGTTCCCGATTTAAAACTTTCTAAGGTTTAAAATATATTTAAAACAATAATTCATATTCATTTACTTTATAAAATTCTTTTATTATGAAACCGAAGGAAATTCGGATTTAAGGTTTCTAAGCTTCTCTCACTAAGCTTAAACTGGACTGGATTAGGGTTTCGCTTTTCAATTCTCGGAGTTTACTTAACTACGAGGAATACTGGGGTTTTACACTTTGAATACCAAAAAATTATTTTGCTAAGACTTAGGTTACCGTATTATGAAAAGAAGGTGTTTATTTTCTTATATTTTCTTGGTAGAGCTTTCTTTGTTATAAGAAAAACTTGAGAAAACTTGTATTATTCCATTTCTATGTTGGTGATGATAACGCTATTATTTAATGACAAGTTAGATAATAGAAAATTTAATTTCAAGTTCCTTTATTAAAGAAAAATTCTTTTTTAAAATTTAGTGACAATCATATGTAGATGCATTTATATGAGCATGTAGTATGTAGGTGATGAAAATATGAGATAAGAAGCAAGATAATATTAGTAATCAATATAGTAATAATAAGCAATATATTATAGTCAAGTATTGGAAATCTTAGCTTCATCAAGGTAACTCGGTCATGTATTGGGAGCCTTAGCTTCATCAAGCAACTCGAACAAGTATTGAGAGCCTTAGCTTCATCAAGGCATCCCTGGACTATTTCCCAAAAAAAAAAAGAAAAAGAAAAAAAGAAAAAACAATAATGATCTTGTTAGTGCGTTAGTAGGCATTTAGGCTCTAAAAGTATATATAGATATATACATATATATAGATAGTAAGATATATGAAGTTAGGTTAGAAGCATGATAATAACAATAATAAGATCATAATAACAACATAATAATAAAACAACATAATATGAAATTTATTCATAAACAAGAACAAAACATGAACATATGTTGCTTCTATAACATTGGAATGTTTAAGAAATATACACCATGGTTATGTTAAGTTACATGACATGGTAGAAAGAAAGGGATAAGAACTTTTACCTAAGGAGATAATATGGAAGCGGTAGTAGAAGACAAGTTTATATAGTGTTTATGTGCCAGAAATTTATCACACTAATACACGACTCTAAAAAGAAAGTATGAACTAGTTAGTAAGCTTAGAATCCAATAAAAACCTAAGAATAGATCCATAACTTGAATTTGGCTGGGTTAATGTAAAAAATGTAATAAAGAACTTCTTTTACCCTAATTGATATCAAAAACGAGATTTCGTATCTTGAACTGATAATTCAAGATATGATTACAGGAAACCCAAATTTTCAAACCCCAAAACTTGTCATATAAATAGATTAAATAGAAAAATATAAATATAGAGATTGAATAACTACTATTGAACTCAATAAAGACTATGACTAGAACAATGAGTAGTAATGAGCCTTATAAACCCCGGTATTCTTAGTAGTTAAGTAAACCCTGGGAGTTGAAAAGCGAAACCTTAATCCAGTCCAGTTCAAGTCTAGTGAGAGAAGCTTAGAAACCTAAATCCGGCTTTCCTTTGGTTTTATAATAAAAGAAGTTTTATAAAGTAAATGAATATGAAATATTTTTTAGAGTATATTTTAAACCTTAGAAAGTTTTAAATTAGGGAATTTTTCAATTCCAAGCCTTCCCGAGCTCAATTACGGAAAAATATGCCCCGGGACCAGAACTTAGAAAAATGTTCGAATATTCATTAGAACCGAAATTTTATAAGGATTTCAAAAATATAAATTTTATAATTTTCAGACTATAAAAATTACAGATATAGCCTTTTTCTCGCATTTTCTCTACAACCGGTAAAGTAGATGTCTTGTCTACTATTCACAAGTACAACCTACACTACACACTACCCATACCCTATTCTTACATCCTTATAACTACTCATTACAATTTTCTTTTCCAAGAAATTTTGTTTCCTAATTAATTAATACAATTATTACAATTTATTACATAAATTACAAATTTTATCAAATTTTCAATTCTTTCTCTCTCTCCCACACCCCATGGCCGGCGCCCCCCTCTCCAGTTGCCCCTCATTTTTGTTTTATTTTTACTCGTTTTATTTAATTAAAACCCTAATCCAACTAATATATAAGCTTATGTTCTCTCTCTCCCCTCATTTTCACTCTTTCAAATTTTTACAAAGGTTGAAAAACTCTCTCTTTTTCCTCTCATGTTGCCGTGACACACACACACACACACTCTCACAATCTTATTTTCTCTTCTTTTCATCTCCAAATCTCCATTAATGTGATGATTTTAAGCTTTGTTATTACCAAATCTTGTAATGGCAAGACCATTCTTGAGTGTTTTCTATCTTTAATCCCAATGAGCATATGCAGGGACATGAAAACACTAATACAAGAATATCAAGCCATCACAAGAGTAGATCTTGTGTTTAAAAGAGTTTTTGTTGAAATATCATCTTGTTCATGCATGTAAAGTAGAGATCTTGCATAGAAAGTTATGTTCATGCCATGAAACTCATGATTCATGCACTATATGTGGTAGATCTAGTGTTTAGACACTCATATTTTTATTTAATTTATGTTCATGTGGATAACTTGAGCTTTCATGTATTAATGATAAAAGCTTAGCCTTGCATGTATATAGATGTGTTAGATGGTAGATCTTCATGTATAGGAGGCAAGAAACTTGAAAAAGAAAAGATTTTGTTAGAAATGCCTAGTTGAAAATTCGGATGGAATTTGAAACCTATTTTAAGAACCCTTGAAACCACTTTAAAACTCATATTTTTCATGAAAAATGAGAGGTTCATGTAATAGGTATCTTTAAGGAATGATTTTTACAAGTTTAGATGAGTTTAGGCATGAGCAATATGTAAAACAAGTAGTGGAGTTAGAATGGAAAATCTTGAGATAGTGATTAGTTTGTTAAATTCGTAATTTGGAGTAATGCCTACATAAACACCTAGTATTCAAGCTTAAATTGCATGTTTTATGAGTTAAATGAAGTCTTAGACAATAGATATAATAAAGCTTCAAATTTTGATGCATTAAACAAGTTTTCTCATGGGAAGTATGCAAGAAATGAAAATTTCCAAAATTCGGATTTTTGTGAAAAGCTTGTTTAAAAACATATTTACAAAGTGAAAAATGTGAATTTCTATGAATAAATCAAGGTCATGGATAGTATAGATGTTAAGGACTCATTTTTATTTAGATAACAAGTAAATTCCAAGAATAAAATCCTAAAAACCCTAGGGAATGCAAAGTTGGAAAGAATAGATTTTTAGAAGTGACTACCATGGAGCTTTATAATAATTAGAAGTTCATAAGAGTTCATCATAAAAAATCATCAAGACTATGCATATATTGAGCTCATTACATGACATTCATTCATATACCATCTATACATGAATCGTCAACTAGAAACATTTTTACCAAATGCGAAACAATTTTTCGGAAAGAGAAAAGTTACAGAACAGATCTGATCCCTCTGTTCCATAACCTTAATGCTTTCAAAATTTAAAATTATTATTAGAAATAGATAGATCTTTCGAATTAGATAGAGATCGATATAAAATTTGGAAAATTCCGAGTTAAAATGACCAAGTTATGGCCGTTTTAAGTTGGAACTTCCGCAAATAGCGAGAATTCCGATTTGGTCTAGTTTAGATGCATAGGTTGAATTAGTTAAGTGATGAGATTCTTATTAGTTTGTTTTTATTTGGTAGGTGATCCCGAGCACGACAATACCCTACCATCCGACTACTACTATTAAGAGATCGATGTACCGTGGCCGAGTGAGTATTACTTCCGATTTCAATTATTGCTTGTGATTGTAATGATAGTGGCATTAGTTGTTTAGGCAAAGATAAAAATGAATATGCATGATGGGGTATATGGGAATTATATACTTGTTTGCTGTTGATATGTGAAGTTGAACTTAAGGAATATCGAAACCGGGTGTTAAGCCACTGCTTGTATAGCGAGGAGTTATAATTGATTGTCTGCGAATATTGGTTGGTCACCTAAAAGAATTGGATTAACCTATTATTGGACCTCAATTATAATTGAACTCATTCATATCATGACGGGGATGGAGCATTAGCATTTGTTGGTTTTTCGTGATTTATAAAACGAATGTGTTGATTAATCGTGATCCATAAAACGAAATATTGTTCAGTTGATCGTGAGCTTAAACGGCGTCGTACCGCAGGATTCGTTAATCTGCTAACCCGGGATGGAGGGCGCAAGTCCATCCACATATGATTTCTGGCTGGTCATATGTTTATTAAACTCATTTGTCTAATGCATATCATTTTCTTGAGTAACCACTTGCTTGAATGATTTGTCTTAATTGCGATATGGAAGTTTTCACTCACTAAGCTAGTTAGCTTACGCCCCTATAGTTTTTACTTATTGCAGCATGAATTCATTTGGCTTAGGCCAAGGCAGGCTACAGTTTAGGTACCGAAGTTAAGAGTTTCCCTTAGAAGTTTATTTTGATTTTGTTTAGACTTCCATCGGAAACTAAAGGACTCTGGATGACTGTAATGGACTTAATATTATTTTGCGGAGGAATGCCCCTTAGGCTTTGTAATTTATATATGTGTTTTGGTTTATTATCTATGGCTAATGAATGCCACATTAAACTTCTTAACTCCATTGATTGAGTATTCTATTGTCATAAAGGGACGCTTTACATCTATACAAGACTCCCGAAGGGCTCAGATAGAATTTCGAGAGTCTTATATAGTATGTGGCGGGCTGTTACGTTTATGATACCCCTATGGGGCGTGACAAGCCTATACATAGATTTAAACCCTAAATTCAAGATTCCTAAATAGTATTAAAAACTACTAATAAGATTTTGTAGTAGGTATCAAAACCCTAAGATATATAGATAATTTAGCTTATATATCAAAGGCGATATTGAGTAGTTAACCAACTATGCTTATAGATAGGAAACGATAACATAAAGATAAATCGTTAGGATTATAAATACATAATAAAAACATAAACAGATGTATAACTAAAAGATCTAGACTTCAAATAAATATTTGAATCACACCATTATTCTAATTAGGGTTTTCTTAAGCTATTAGAGTCTAAAACAAAAATTGACCTAATAAGCTTAGTAAACCTTAATCGCAGGAGATAAATTGTTAAAAAAAATTAATCGCGTAAATTTAAAACTTAAATTTATATCGTTTGATAACCTAAGCATTTTGTAGATTTCAATAAAAATATTTTTGTACAAAAACTCTCAAATATTAGCTAATTTGTACCGATTCACTTAATAAACTGCCTAAAAATATATATAATTATTATCTAAATAATTGTATATATATATATATATGCTTGCAGGATCGGTTAGATTTATAAATGTAAGGTTTGGATGTCCTTGAGAAGTAAGAACCGAAATTTGTCCAAATAATTCATATAAGGTAAACAAAATCAACTCACTAAACCAATCAAACATTGCTAACTCAACCCCTCATTAATGACAGCAAAAACAACTAATAAAACAATGTCTAATTGTAGAGAATTCAGATGAACTTTTTGAAGAAAACCATCCTCCTTTCCCCTTATATATATATATATATATTTTTTAAGCTTCATAATGGACAAGCAAACAACTCCCACTTAAGCTTGAAATTTCCATATCAAAACAACTCCTAAGTAGCAACCAAAACGACCTAAAACAGAAATCAAATCGCTCTAAACGCTCCAGTTCGAATCAAGGAAACATACTATACGAAAAAACGCAAAAACTGGGAATAAGGTAAGTTGATGTAATTTGGGTTGTTTTTTTTTTAAACCAAGG
This sequence comes from Combretum micranthum, assembly GCA_024138025.1. NCBI lineage: Eukaryota > Viridiplantae > Streptophyta > Magnoliopsida > Myrtales > Combretaceae > Combretum > Combretum micranthum. The sequence goes on from JAMXBD010002034.1 coordinate 97,199, forward strand.
ATTGGAACTAACTTCTGATGATCATAGAATCACAATCAACACAAAAACAAGTTTCAAATTTCATCGCATTGCCTTGTAAGGTAATTTTCGAAAACCCTAGTTTCACCTTGTTGATCCGAAAACCATGAATCATGTTGTTGTTTTGATGTTTTGAGTTGATGTTTAAGTAGTAAAATGTTGTATAAACTCATAGGAATCGAATCATAGGCTATGGAACGTCAGAATTCGGCCAAATCAATCGAGCTCATTGGGGAAGACGATGAACAGTACTTCCCCCGGAGCATGGGAGGAACAGGTATGTTCCACCCCTATACATCTCGGCTTTCATTTATTTAAAAAAAATTAAAAACCGAAGTTAATTAAACTAAATTATATAATAATTAATATTATAAATATTTTTAGAATTGTTATTATTTTTATTTATTTATTTTCTGTAAATATTAAGAATATTATTACTTATTAGTAATATAATATTAAAATTTTTGAAAATTGAGTTTAAAAATGAATAATTTTTCTGTGTTAATAAATATATAGTATTTAAGTATTATATAATGAGATTATTAACATTCATATTATGAATTAGTAATATTAACATTAACAAGAAAGGCTTATTAATAATATAAATCATTATAATTAATTTAATTCAAGTTCATTTAACTTTACAACTCTAATTGTTAATATTTCTAATATCATTAAAAATATTTAAATTAATAATGTTTCTGAAATGATCATTTCTTAAATATTATTATATGTAATATTTATAATTAAAACTCAAAAGCTAAGTCTAAAGCTATTTGAGTAACATTACTACTAATTTTAACTTTAATAGTAAGGACTTGTGAATTAGTGTTGATTAAAATTATATGATAAATATTAAAAGTATTATTATTATGAAAAAAATTATTATTATCATTAAACTTGTTTATTATTATTGTCATTTCCGTAATTATTATTATTATTTGATGAAAAAAAAATATTAGTGATATTTTGAAAATAATTCTTAAATTTAACAAATCTTTATATTATTAAATTTATTATCATTTTGGATGTATTTAATTAGTTTTACAAGAAAAATTATAAGTTTAGTAATTACTAATTTTTTATGTGATTGGATACTTAAAAATAATTGGATAACAATGGAAATTTAAATAGTCTAAATTTATGAATATAGGGATATATGTACTTTACAAGAAAATTATATCAAATAAATCGAAAGAAAACCGATAGTTCTAAACAATAATAACTATGAAAGTAAACTAACAAAACTATCTGATTTCCAAATACCCGCTTGATAGATATAAGTATCAAACAAAGTCAAACCAAACAACTTGAAAATAAATATGAACTAATACTCAATTATCTTAAGATCTTCAAAGAATTAATATAGTAATGGAATGAAAACCTAGCAGCACGATAGGACACTTAGACATTCATAAGAGTTTAATCATATAGTTTTTGTGTCATTGATGAATATATTAATCATCTCAATAGGTGACTTGGGTACTTGTGAGGACTTTCCTGATGATTATTGCGATTGATCAACATAAGCAGGTGAGTAACTCAGTCTCATTTATATTGGATGTGCTTGTAACTTAGCGAACTTTAAATAAAGATAATAACTTGAGTGTACTGTATGATTAATGGGAACTGTTTATTATATTGATTGCCAAGTCACTCTAATAATAATGACAACAGAATTATGTATGACTATATTATTTGTGTAACATGATTGAATGTCTGTATTGCTTGATCGCCTTCAATTTAATTAAAAACTACTGGTACCATAATGGAAATTATACATGTATTGCATATTTTGCATAAAATATCATTTGAGTAAGTGGTAGCCTACTACGTGTTAGTATTTCAGGTCTCTGGTAATGCTTGGTTTATCTAGGCAAGAAAGCTATTAGTTAATCGTAAGATTACCTTTATTTTGTTGATATCATAGGAACTAAATGATAAATGAAGGACACCGCTTATGGTATTGCTTGGAAATGACTAACACTTAGTGGATTTTCTAAAGCTAAAGCAGGAAATGAATGTTAAGACACAATAAATTCAAAGAGATAATTAACTTGAGCATTGTTGTTTTCTGAAAGCTTAGTCCCTCCTGGGTAGGTAGGCCATAGATTATGATCCTTCAACCCCGATGAGAGGGCATAAATCTTCATCCTGTTTGGATTCCGAGTTATTTAGGCTTGTATTTGTACATATGTTTGATTGATACATTTCATATGATTATTAAATAACTTGTGTGTGTTGTGTGATAAGTTTTAGTCATTTACTGAGTTCGTGGTTTAGCTCACACTCCAACAGTCCTTTCAGGTTCACCTTGTGACCTTGGTTCATTACTACCAGGAGCATGGTCCCAATAAGAAATTAGAAGATGGAAGCTTAAGGAATAGTATAGGATAAGATATATTTTTTATCTTTTAGTTGCAAGTATCTTGCATTAGAAACTTTAGTTATGTATTTGAAGGATTTTATAGAAATGTTATGGTTTGTAATATTTTTATTGTTCACAAATTAGTATGATAGTTATTTACTAATTTATGTCTTATATATTTGATCATCTTATCGAAGCAACTAAAGATCCTATTTATTGAAAAATGTCATTCTCATAAGGTAAACTAGTAATAGTATTCAAGTGTATCTTGTTTACTACTACTAAGATACCCTCGAAGCATGACAAGAATTGTGTAGAAAAATTTAGGTAGTAAAGAAAGAAAAGAGAAATTTTGGTAGAGAGTATTTGAGAAGAGAATTTGGGAGAGTTTTAGTAAGGTGAATGAATGTGTGAAAAGATTGGAGGGAGATGGGATATTTATAGAATTTTTGGAGTGAAAATTTTATGAATTAAATAAATTGAAAAAAAAATAAATGTGTGTGTATATGGGAGAGAGAGGGCCAGCGTGAATGATAAGGGGGAGGAGAGAGTGATATTGATTTGTTTTGTATTTTATTAATTAAAAAATAATAAGATGTAAAGTTTGATGTGAATGAAGATGTATGGGAAAAGTAAAAAATAGATAATAGGTATGGTAGAGTGTAGAAGTAGATGTAGAAAAAATAAAGATAGGTGAATAGTAATGAATAGTGTAGATAGTACTATGAATAGTAGATAAGACAAATTAATACCGGTACTAAAAAAAATACGTCTAATTAAGCTATATATGATATTTTTAGATACCGAAAAATTATAAAACTTATATTTTTGAAATCCTTATATTTTTATGAGTTTATTGGTATTATCGAAATACTTTTACCGTCAGGGGTACTAGGGCACGGTTTTCGAAACCTGATCCCATTCGGATCCATAAGACACCAAAAATTATCGAATCTAATATTTTTATGCATCCTTATATTATTACAAACTATTATTTACTACTATCTCGATTTCATTATTTCGAGATTAGGAAGACGGGATTACTTGATCTAATCTATTAGGGTTTGATACGAATTTGTTGATCTTAGGGTTTCCAGTTGACTTCCGGTTTAGGGTTTGAACATAACCGTAGCATAAAATCTAAGGGATTACACTTATAACTCTATTCTACTAAGTTCGTCAAAATTCGCATATAGTGAAATTCCAACTTAAAATGGCCTTAACTTGCTCATTTTAACTCGAAATTTTGCATTTTATAAACCAATTTTTACCTACTCGAAAAGATCTATCCATTTCTAAGATTATTTCCTATATATGAGGTTATTTGGGTTGCTAAAGGTCTCGATACTGATTCAAAACGAACATTTCTAGATTTTGTAAAACAATTTTCTAACTCAACTTTATCCAAAAATCCTTTGGCAAAAATATAGATATATATATATATATATATGATTGAAAAATCCTTTGAGTATATATATATAGGCTCACTTTATATGCAAAATTTCTAATGGTAGTATCTCAATGATTAATTTAATAAAACAATCCATCTTGAAGTGTTTGAAACTCAAACTTGACAAATTTTCTTTTCAAAGTATTTTGAAGAAACTTTATATTTTCTAGACTATTATAAATGAGTATATTTTATTTGTTTTTCCATTCCTTTTTCCGAAACAAATAAATTTTTCCTTTAACATTGGTCTTTCACAATTTTTACTTCTAGTGATAAAAGAACAAAGTTATCAAAAGTTTATTAAGTTGTTGATAACCTATTTATAAATTCGCCTTTAGAATGGTTTTAGCAAATGAGTATTTTCCTCTTATTTTCTTATTTATTAACTCTTTAAAAATAAATTTTTGTTTCAAAAACTTGGTCTTTTATTTCCTCTACAAGTTTTATTTGAAAAGAAATAATCTTTATTGATAAAATCCTTTGTTTTTTATCTTATCATTTTTATATTCTTGTCATTCATTGAAAATAGGTTCCTTCTTTAGAAACTTGAAAATCATTATTTTTCTAAGTGGGTTTATAAGTTATTAGGTTGATTTAATCTTACAAAAAAAAAAAAAAAAAACTAGTTTGTTTCTTAGTTTTATTATGGAGTTGAAAAGACTTTAAATCTTAAGCTTTTTATGAAAACTTTGAATACTAACAAATTATTTTTACTAAGACATAGGTTACTATATTATGAAAATAAGGTGTTTATTTCTTTTATTTCCTTGGTAAAAACTATTCTTGTTGTTGTTTGAGAAAACTTTGAGAAACTTGAGAAAATGTTGTAAAAATCCATTTTTATGTTGTTGTTGATAACTCCATTATTTAGTGACAAGTTACATAATAGAAAATTTAGTTTCGAGTTCCTTTATTAAAGAAAAACTATACATTAAATATAGTTGAGACATTATCATCATGTAGATGCATGTATTATGAGCATGTATTATGTAGATGATGAAATATAAGATGAGAAGCAAGATATTAATGATGAGCAATATAGCAATAATAAGCAAGATATTATAGTCTAGTATTAGGAACCTTAGCTTCATCACGGTAACCCGGTTAAGCATTGGGAGTATTAGCTTCATCAAGGCAACCTAGGACTATTTCCTAAAAAAAGAGAAAAGAAAGAAAAGAAAAAGCAAAATAAGAGCAAATATAGTAATAAGCTTGCTAGTGAGCATTTAGGCTCTAAAAAAATAGATATAGATATATATTATAGTATCATATATAAAGTTAGGTTAGAAGCATGATAATAACAAGATCAATAATAATAACAACATAATAGTAAAACAACATAATATGAAATTACTTATGAACAAGAACAAGAACAAAACATGAACATAGTATTGCTTCTATAATATTTAAATATTTAAGAAACATACACCATGGTCATGTTAGGTTACATGACGTAGTAGAAAGAAATGGGTAAGAACTTTTACCTAAGAAAATAATATGGAAGTAGTAGTAGAAGAAAAGTTTGAATAATATTTATGTGTGCAGGAACTGTGTAGGAAATTTGGGTAGTAGAAGAAAGAAAAGAGAAATTTTGGTAGTGTCATGCCCTGAAGGGTACCCTAACGTGGCAGTCCGTCGTATACAATATTAAAGCCTAAGAATGACCACCTCAGTCACGCGAAGGCTTCCATACTATGTACAAGGCGTCTAACACATAAAGGAGATACATCGGAATGATACATTTTATGTTGATACAATTGAGTAACAATGTAAAGGAAATACAAATTTACTATACTTCAGATACAAATCACTACACTTCATATACGGATTACTACACTTCAAAATAAAAATCATTCAACTCCAAATACATTCGTCCACAGACTTCCCTACATAAAAATATTACAAGGCAGCTCATAAAAATCTAGTTAATAACTTCAAACATCCATATATCCTGCCAGAATCCCGAAGTCATTCCCGGCTCCAACCAATTCGGTCCCCACTTTGCATTCTTGAAATAACCTATTCCTTTAAACAACTATAGGGGTATAAGCTACACTAGCTTAGTGAGAATTCCCTTAATTCCGTACCATAACATCAAGTTAAAATCAATCATATGCTATGCATGAATAAACACATGAGCAACCAATTATGCATGGGTATCCGGAACCCACACACAGAACGGATTTACGCCCTGCGTATCTTGGGTTAGGAATGGTATTGAAGTCTACACGACCGCTGCTAGTCCCCAAGCCCTCGGCTCTTAGCACTTGCCTCAGCTAGGCTCATACATGGAATGCATCCCCGATGCGCCTTAGTTTCCTATGAATGAGCTCTGATCCCTGGTCTCATTATCTAAACGAGTCATCGGACCATACCGATCGACCTGCGTAGGAGTAGCACGCTACCAAATGCAATATGTCCGATACGATGCATGACCAATTTAATTTTTTTCTCAAGTCAAAAATATTTATACATTCTTTAGAATGACCAACCAATATCATACATATAACAGAAATAATATGAACAGTGCAGTTATCCAATCAAATCATGGTTTCGATATGCTTTAGTATTCCTTGGCATACATTCATCACAGTCTCGTCATATATCCCATCCCCATTCATATCGATTTTTATCTTATTCCTATAATTCTAATGCAACTAACTACAAGCACAATCAAGGTAATAAAACAAGGAGAAAACTCACTCGGCCATTGGATCTTCGGTCTTCTAGTAATAATAATTCGGTGGTAGGGAATCGTCGAATTCGGGATTAACTAAAAAGGAAGAAATACTCTAATAAGTATTTCAACTCAAAGTAATCCAACGACTACATACGAAGTATCAAATTCGTAATTTGCGTCCTAAGCGGGAATTCCAACTTAAAACGGCCATAACTTAGTCATTTTAACTCGGAATCTCGCAAATTATACATCGATTTCTATCTACTTCGAAAGATCTATCTATTTCTAATATTATTTTCAAGTTTTGAAAACTTTGAAGCTTCGAAACCAAATCCAAAAAATAGTTTTGTAAAGGTTTATAATGTTCCTACTATATAAATTACCTATACATGCAATATGAGTGATTTCCTAACATGAATGGCATGAAATGAGTTTCATGTATGCATGGTCTTGATGATTTTTGGTAAAAAGAAAATTTTGGAACTCTTTATTTTGCAATACTTCAACTATAACTACTTTTTGAAAAGTCTAGGTTTCTAACTTTGATCATTTCCATTTGTTTTGGATTTATTACTTAAGAAAATATAATTATTTTTGTCAAAATTGAGTCTTCATTATATATATTACTTATGACCTTCATTTCTATATAAAAATTTCCATTTTACACTTTGTAAACATGTTTTCAAGTGGGGTTGATTCCAAAATCCGAATTTGGTAAAAATTGGTTTTTTTTTTTAGTGAATCTTTTAAGTAAAAATCATTTGATATTTAGAAAATTAGGGCTCAATCATACATAACCACTAAGGACTTCATTCTTACATAAAAATTTGTACTTTACACTTTGCAAATATGTTTTCCAATATGATTTACTCAAAAATCCGAATTTTAGAAAATCCACTTTTGAATGATTCCTTTAGAAAAAACTTGTTGAATGCATTAAAATTTAAGACTTTATGGTACCTATTACTAAGGACTCATTCATTACATAAACTTTTCATTTGAGCTTGGATAATAGATTCTTATGGCCTTCATTCAAAATTACGAATTTCACAAGTTAGCTACTAACTCAAATTTTCTCATCTTGATTCTATTTCTTGTCTTACATATTAATCTCATCAAAACTCATTTTAACTTGTAAAAATCATTTCTTAATGATACCTATTACCTATATACTTCATTTTTCACATAAAACATGAGTTTTGGAGTTGATAAATGGGCTTTAAAAATTGGTGTTGGTTGGGATCCGAATTTAGAAAATTTATTTTTGGTTATATCTTTGATGAAATCTATATAAGGTTATGAAAATCCATTCCTTTACATATCATATCTATAGCCTTTCATATCATAAATAAAAACTTCATTTTTGAGTTGGAAAACATGTTTTTAAAATGTGTCTTGACCAAAATCCGAAAGTAGAATTTTTATTTTGAAAATAACTTTGAAAATTATTTTTGATTCTTGTAAAAAGAAGTCTTGATGATATACATATATTAAGCCTTCATTTTCTTAAGTAAAAATTACATTTTGACACTTGGAAAGTGGTTTTTAAATGGTGTATTGCAAAATACGAATTTCACAAATTTTATTCAAGTTCTAATCTAAGATCTACACATAATATGAACATACACCTAAATGAAACCCATGAAAATAAACTTTAACCTCATAGATCTAAACTTTGCTCATCAAAATCTTTCATTTATGTTATCTATACCCTAAACCCTTCATTTTAAATGAAAAATACATATTTTGAAGTTGAAAAATCACTTTTCTAAATATGGTCCCATTTTCATCCGAATTTTCAAAAATTATTTTGGTTGAAAATAAAATATATCTTGAGTTTCCTACAACTTTCCTACCATCATCATGTTATAGCAAGTTGTTCATGAACATAAACAAATGTCTAATGCATTTATGAACTGAAAACACTAGATCTAGTCTTCTAAACTAGTTTTAAATGCATGAATCACTAAGATGAATATGTGGATGATAGATATATGCATAAATCATAAGAAATAACAAATATAACAACTTAAATAACAAGATCTATGGCATAAACAAAATCAAAGCTACAAAAAGTTAGATCTACAATATATATCAACTTTAAACAAGAAAATAATTAAAATACAAGATAATAAAAGTAGAGAAAAGGAGTGTTTCATTTTTGGCATCATCATCCTAAGCTTTTAAGCTTATGGAAGGTCATTTGATGCATGAAACCTTCATTACACTTTAACTATATCACCTATAGAGCTTTGGGAAGAAGATTTGCTTAGAAATCTTTAAGAATGAAGTGTGGAAGCCATGGAAGAAGAAGGGGGCAGCTTGTTTTTCATGGAGGAACAAGAGGAAATGAAGAAGAAAGAGAGGAAAAAAAGAGAGAGAAAGACTAAAGAATGAAAAAGGAAAAGTGAGTAAATGAAGGAGAGAGAGAAATGATTGTGTTAAATGAATGAAAGAGAGAAATAAATAAAACAAGGCAGCAAATGGGGGAGGGAGCTGTCCACGTGAATTAGAGGGAGAGGAGAGAGAGTGTTGTTTGAAATTTGACTCAAAATTGAATTGTATAATTAATATGTAGTGTAACTTCTTTAAGAAGGAGTGGAATTTAATTAATTTAGTCAAATTGGAGTAAATAAAGGACAATGGCTTCCATAAAGAGGGTCAAAATCTGCCATGAAGTGTGGGTTAATGTGTAGAAAGATTGAAGTGAAAATGATGTGATATGTGTAGGGGTGGGCGCGGTACGGTTCGGTCCGGTTCGCCACCCGAACCTAATTGAACCTAAAATAACGGTTCGGTTTTTTATAAAAACGAACCTAACCTTACGGTTCGGTTCACTAATTTTTCGAACCTAAAAAAAACGGTTCGATACGGTTCGATATACGGTTCGAACCATAAAAAAAAAAAAGAGAATTTACATATAGGCTATGAACCTGAGTTTCATCCTTGGATTTAGACACTGGACTTTCACTTGCAATAGAGGACAAGAAAATTTTCACAATCAATTCACCATCTATTTAGTGGCAAGAACTTACACTTTATAAATTCTTCAGTGCCAAGACAACTTATGTATTTGTTCACAAAATTCTTTGATCTAAACAACACAGTGATTCTAACTGATTCTTGTGAATCAAGCAGCAGTTCAAATTGTCCACCTTTTCCTAATAGGCATAAAACTTAAGATGACCCAGCCCTAATTTTAAGGGCTCACTAGTCACTTGTATAATTGTTCCATAATTGCACTTTTTCAATGGCAATGAAATGGGAAGTGAAGATTCTGAACCAATGCAGTTCCACAAATTAACAATGGCCTCCCCAAGAACACCAGATCTGGATGATCCCTGTGGAATTGCAAAATCACCAGGTTAAAGCAGTAGGCTAATAACGTTTAAGTAATAGGTTCCCTTGTGAATGATACTTGCACCATACCATTGAAACAAGAAGCTTAATTTGGCATGCTTCGATATCCTCTGGAGAGTCATACTGGGAAATCCAAATTGACTCCGACAATGTCTCTATCCACTGGCAATTTCCATTCCAAACAGATGCCTTTCCTGACCTGCAGAGAACTTTTCAAATTTCAGCAGAACAAGTTTTGTACCTCTAAGTTTGTCATTACTAAGTTCACATTATTACACGAGCAAAGAAATGATAAATCTATCAATTAATGAGAAAGCATGATGTATGCTGTGCAGCTCTCTCCTTAAATTACCACGAAAGAAGGCAAATAGGATGATCACTGCACGGTGTTTTCATTCATTTTTTGCCATTTCAAAGATGAAAACTAACGATCTGAAACGAACCATCAATCATGCTTCACTATACTCTTGGTTGTATGTCTTTAGAACAAATTTCATTGCTCCCAAGAACCACAATGTATTATGATAATACTATAATCAGATCCTAAGATTCAAGCACATAACACAAACACACACGAATTTGAATAGATTAAACTCGTATTGTCGTTTTCCTTTTGCAGAATTTTGCTGTTAGATTCATCTTCCACCCTCTTCTTTGACTACGGTCCTCTTCGTTAATGCATCAAAAAAGTACCAAACTTTTGTTAACATTCATACAACCACATTTAACTCTTTGAAAATCCAACATTATATCTGCAATTCAATTCAAAAATATATATATATATAATGGTATCTTAAATGTTATACAAAAGAAAATTTAAGGAAAAAAGGACAAAAAAGAAGAAAACTGGCTAGTCCTCCCCCCATTAATAAGTCAAAACAGAAAGTAATGAAGTCAAGTCAAATTGTCAAATTATCAATGCAACAGAACATTAAGAATGCATTGAAACACAAAAGAATTAAAAGTTCATATAAAAAATGGAATACAAATACATACATATGAGAAAGAAATAATAGGTGAATAAGATGGATAGAGAGACCAACCTGAAGTGCCTGGAAATTTGAAAATTTGAAATCAAATCTCTCTCCTACTTTATCAGACTTTTGCTTATGTAACTTGAACATGTTCCTGTCTATTGTCTAATGTGTCTCTCTGTCTGTCTGTCTCTTCACAGCTCTCACCAAGAGAAAGATAACATGTGTGTGAAAATGTGAGAGAGGAGAAATTCCGTATTTCATCATATGGACTGCTACATATTTCCAGAGTGCGAACCTGTAGAATGAATCAAAAGAACTATTTCAATATGTCATGTACTTGGGTTCTATGCTGAGGAGCAAAATAGAACCAATAGATGAATAACAGGACTAAAGCACAGCCCATAATCATTTGAGGAACTGACCTTTGCTACAAGATCAACTGAATCATGAGTGCAACGAACAAGAGAAGTATAACCAGCTCTTTTTATTTCTTTCAGCATGGACACAGGGAAGGAAGAGCATGCTTCAGTAGTTTCAGCATGGCAAAATTTCTTAACTCAATACTGTTATCAAATTACCAAATAAACATTAAACAGAGTAAACATATAATGGTTCCAAACCAATCAACACTTGAAGGTCTTATATGGGGGAAAGCAAAGTGTGGTGTATCTAGAAGCTTAAACATCAAGAGCAAAGAGCAAATAGAATAAAATTAAAGCCTTAAAGGGACATCCATGTTTTCATTAGTTAGAACCTGCTTTTCCAATTCCCACATTTAGGCAAACAACATCAAGAGCAAATAGAATAAAGTAACATCCATGTTCTCATTAGAGCATAAAACTTAACATTACAATACTATTTTCACTACATAATTCCAACTTCCTTTTCTTGTTTTCTTCTTTCAAGAAGGTTGTATTCTTCATTTTCAACCTCAGCTCAAATGGGACATCTCCTTGATGACAAAATTTAGAACCCAATCTTGATACCTGGAGAGGACAAAAGTTAAATGAAGTAAATATAAAAAATGTTCACCTCACAAATGATATTTTGTTGGCATAGTATCTAAACTTTACAATTGATCAATTTCCTTTTTTAGAAAACATTTTCTTCTCACAAGTAATTCTTTTAAGTAGGAAATTTAAGTTCAATGGATTGACCTAGTGACCTTAGTTTAATTGATGGTGATATTTGTAGTAGCTGAATCCATCAATTTCACAACTTCAGTTTCTGCAATATATAAAAAAGGCATCCTATTAGCACATAATCAACATATGAAAGAAATTGAAACTAATATAAAATTTAACAAATTGAAACCTGATTCATAAATTTCCAGTGCTTCAAGATCCTCCTCAATGGACAAAATTGCAGATTTTTTGAGCCAATCTTGTGCACATATGAGGGCTTCCACCATATATGGAGTCAGTGAACTCCTAAAAACATCAAGAACTCGACCACCCGTGCTAAAAGCACTTTCTGAAGCCACGGTTGACAAAGGAATTGCTAAAATGTCTTTAGCCATTAAAGAGAGGATAGGGTACCTACATGAGAATTTTTTCCACCAATCCAACATCAAAACCTTTATCATCATCATCAAGTTCCTCCCGTTCTTCTGCCAGATACTTCTCCAATTCATTCTTTTGCATCGTTTTGTTCACTCCCACTTTTTTAGTGAACTTGTTTCTCATTTTCTTTTTACGCTCTTCATTTACCATTTCCACTTTTGGTTCTTTCACATGACTTTCAGAATTTGTCAAGCTTTCCTCACTGTGCTCAATACAAGAATCATAATAATAAAACAAGCTTGAAAGGGTGTAGTCAATTTTTCCCATTAGCTGGTTTGCCTTCTCATCATCATAAACCTCTCTCACCATCCAATCCACATAAGACAATTTTAGACGAGGATCAAGAACTGCAGCCACAAATGATAATACATTCATGTTGTTAATATTTCCCCAATACTTCTCATGCTTTACTCTCATTCTTTCAGCCATCATTCTCACAGAAAGATCATCACTTCCACATTGTTCTCTAATCTCACTCCCAACACCCATAATTTCTTCAACAAAGTGATTGCAAGTGGCATATAAAGAACCAGAAATGCTCAAAGTAGCATCATAAAATGTTTTTAAGAAAGGCAATATGCCACGCATATGCCCAATCTTCTTCTGTAGGAAGTCCCCTCATTTTATTGCCTGTAAGATCTGCCCTAAACTTCTCATCCTTCATCTCCAACAACTCAAATGCTTTCTGAAATTTCACAGCCGACTCCAACATTGTATATGTTGAATTCCATCTGGTTTCAACATCTAAAGATAATAGTGCCTTGCTCCCTACATTTTCTTCTACCACACAGCTTTTGAACCTCGCCAATCGTGATGGAGAAGACCTAACATATCTAACAGCAGATCTAATTCTAAATATGGAATCATCCATATCTTTCAGACCCTCTTTCACAGTTAAACTTAGAATATGTGCACAGCATCTCATATGGAGATACTCTCCTTTCAACATAAGTGTTCCCCAAGATTGAAATATTCTTTTCAAATACTGCATACAAACATCATTTGAACTTGCATTATCTACAGTGATTGTAAGAACCTTTGTTATACCCCATCCCTTCAAACATGCCTCCACAGCATTGGCAATTGCCTCACCAGAATGACCAGAAATTTGACAAAAATTCAAAATCTTTTTTTGCAATTTCCAGTTCTCATCAATGAAGTGACATGTAAGACACATGTAAGATAAGTTTTGGCAAGAAGTCCACGTATCAGTAGTTAAACACACCCTACCAGTAAATTTAGCAAAATATTGCCTCAATTTTTCCCTCTCTTCATTGTACAACTCTAGACAATCACGTCTTAAAGTTGTACGAGATGGAACTGAAAACTTAGGCTGCAATACATTGCTATAACTGATAAAAGCTTCATTTTCAACAAATCTAAATGGCAGCTCAGCAACTACAAACATTCTAGCAAGCTCTCTTCTACACCGACTTTCATCAAAATTACTATTTTGTTGAATGGAAAGCTGCTTATTTTCTAATATACTAGGGAGAGTTTTCTGTTTACCCATTGTGTCTTTGCTAACAAATTGTTTACATCTCTTCAAGTGAGTAAGCAATGCACTTGTTCCATTCCCACCAGTATATTTAAAGGTTTTATGACAATAATTGCATTTTGCCCTCTTATTCCCATTTTGATCTGATTCTAATGTCATATGTTCCCACACTTTAGACCTTTGTCTTTTGTTAGAAGCTGATGGAGAGGAAGGGAGTTTAGATGTTGTACCGGAAGAAGGTAGAGGACCACTATGATCATTCTGATAGTCTTTGCCAACATTTTCATCTCTATTCACTTTTCCCTCAGATGCATCCACATCCATCGGATTGCTCTTCGACGCATCAACATTTACTGGTTTGCTCATACTCTGTGCATCAAACGAAGACATCTGAAAAGTAAAAAAAAAAAGATTAGATGAAAGTATAAAAATGCCTTAAGTTAAATATAGTGCTTGTGAAATGATATTTTCAAACTATCAAATTTGTTAATAATGTTAATGAAAGTAATAGTAAAATGATTCACGATAAACTAAGTGATTGCCACTCACGGTTTTGATGGAGATCAAGATGAATGAGTTGCGATGCAATAGAGTGATTGCGGACTACCAATGTTTTGTGGGATAGAAGTCAAGTCACCAAGCTTCTAGCTGCAATTTCCATAGAACAAAAGGAAAATTAGACATCAAATATAAACATATATATTAATAGCAGTAGAACAACAGCAAGGAACACTAAGAGAAATTTTTTTGTTGTAGGGTAGAAATTATAGAATTTATATTTAGAAATACTTGTATCCAAGTAGATTTAGCTTGTATCCGAACAAAACCAATTTGTATTCGAGTTGGATTAATTTCCTATATTTGTTCAGTGATTATTTCTTTGTTTGGATTTTCCACCACACTTCATTTTTAGTGACCTAACATGTTGGTGGAAATGTGAATCCTATGAAACAAATGTGTCCGAAGTTATGGTTGTTTATTCATTGCTCAATAATTTTCTAGCAGATTTCTTTTGCATGTTATGTTTATCTTTAAAGAAAGCAAAATGATATTGGAGACTAGTGCAACTAGATTCTAGACAATAGCACGAACAACATACCAAAAATCTACATACCAAAGATCTGCATACCAAATAACTATACAGTGATATCTATCCTACCAATTCATGTGCTATAAATAACTCTATAGATTTCCAACATTTTTATAAACCCACAATTTTAACTAATAAGTCGCATGAAAATGGCCAGAGAAATGGTGGAATGCAACAGGCTTGATATTGATTTCCCTATCCAACTTCTATGAGGCGTAAAATATGACCGGTGAAAATAGAACAATCCTATTGAAAAGCACATGTTCTTTTGCCCTAGTAATTTGTATTATTGTGTCATTACATACTTCATTTTGTATTGAATTCATTTGAAGTGTAAAAAAAAAAAAAAATGATTGCTATGATAAATGCTTTCTATATATTATTTCACAATTATGACATTTTATCTCATACTTGATTCTGCTCTCTTGCTGCTTAATTGATTGACATATCAGCGAGCTGTTGGAGAAGAAAATGGATGAGACCAACATTGATCAAGTAATAGAAGATTTCGAATCAATGACCAAAGATGCAGAGAGAGTTCAGAAAGAAACATTAAAGAAGATTTTAGAAGAGAATGGGAATGCTGAGTACTTGCAAAATCTTGGTCTTGATGGAAGGACAGACACCGAGAGCTTCAAGGACTGTGTTCCTCTTGTTTCTCACAAGGATTTGGAACATTATATCCAAAGAATTGTGGATGGTGATTCATCCTCTGTCCTTACAGGAAAACCTATAAAGTATATATAACCAATTACCGAACATTTCGTCATTTTATTGATCAAAACCTACAAATATTAACCAATAAATATAAAGCTATACTAAATTTAACAAGTCTAAACTATTAAATCAATTGCTAGCGGAGTAAAAATATTTCAGACGAAACAGAATTTGCAGTGATAATGAAAACTGAATCATATACATAATTTCATCTACCTTCATTTATAGAGGATACGGAAATAGAATTGTGAGAGTAATCATCAATCATCATACGGAAATAGTTCCATTTCAATCTTCACTAAGTTTCAGGTACACACTACACAGCATCATGTTCTTTCCAAATTCCTAGTTAGCTCACCTCCTTACCTTGTATTGTAGCTGTTGATGTCGTTGTTTCTGGAAGTTTCTTGGGTTTTCCTCTTTTCTTGTCCTGTGTATTCACACTATTCAGGATGGTTGGGTCTTTGTTTGTCTCCACCTACAGAAGTATAAAAAATGGTTTATAGTTGTTTTTTTTTCACGGAAAATGATGTTGGTCACGTTTCAGAATTTGTAGTTGTCTGTTCTGTTTTACCTTATAGTGTTGAGGTTGACCGAGATGAGAAATTATGGAGTCGAGGCCGAAAAAGCGAAGAAGCACTGGGATCCGATTTACGGCCAAGCGGCAAGCGGAAGGGATAAAAATGCAAAACCTTTAGGAAGCGCGTCGTTTGTGGAAGAAATGATAAGCCTGGAGTTTCGACTTCGAGGATCCAAACGGAGGAGTGAAGGAGGAGCCGAGGAGGACTGACAAGTGCCGATAGTGACGAAGACGAAGTGATGAGTGATGAGAAACTGGGAAAGTAAACGATGCTAAACCCTAAACCTAATTTGTTTTTGGGATGGGCCGACTGCCTTTACCTTTAGGCAGTGAAGAATTGATAAGTGATATAAAGCATTTTTTTTTTTTTTAATTAGTAAAGAAGATCGGTTCGGTTCGGTTCGCAACTTCGAACCGAACCGCGAACCGAATCCCTATCTTCTAACCGAACCGTGAACCGAACCGAATTAAAAAAAAACCGAATTTTCGGTTCGGTTCGGTTCGGTTCGGCTCGGTTCACGGTTCGGTCGGTTTTTTTGCCCAGCCCTAGATATGTGTAAGGTGTACTTGAAGGTATGGGTTGTAAATGTACTTTTTTAATAAAATAAAACAAAATAAAATAAAATTAGAAAATTTATTCCAAATATTTGTAGCAGATTTTTCATAATTAAAATTAAATAATTATTTGAATTATTTTAGTATTTTAACAAATATGTTACCGATATGATCAAAATATGTGAATATGGGCTATAAATAATATTTTTATAACCCGAAAAATTCAAAAAAATTATTTTAAATAAAAATATTTTTAAAATTTTTCCAATTATTAAATTAATTTATTTTATTTTTTGTATCGGGTCTTAAACAGAATCTAATCCCATAAAGACCCGAAACGAATTAAATTTTAGAAAAACAAATTTTCTATAACATATAAAATATTTATCTAAAAACATAAGGCTTTATAAAGAATAAAATTTTGTAATGAAATAAAATGAATAGTGCAAAAGACTAATCAATTGCCGGTAATAATGGAAATTCGATAAAAAGGTTTAACTGTAACTTTTATAACCCGAAAAATTTCATAATTGATCTATTTGGAAATCTTATGAAATTATGAGTCTAATGGTACTATTGGTATATTTTTTATGTCTCGAGCCCTGGGACACGCTTTTCGAAGTCTGTATCCGAACGGGTTTGAAATATATCAAAAATTTACCAATCTGATATTTTTAATAAAACTTATATTACTACGAGCTATTCTACATATTTAAACTATCTCGGCCTCTAGGGTTAGGGGTGCTAGATTGCCGGACTTAAGCTATTATATTCACTTAGGGTTTCCGAGTGATTTTCCGGTTCAGATCCTTGCCAATTTGAAATTGATATTTTATGATTATACCACATATTTGATTTGAGAAATTTATTTTACATTTCATTTTTGTAAGTATTTAATATCTCTTAATGTTTTCGGAATTTTTGAATTGGGTTTCATTTCCGAAGTTAATCGTTATTTACTTTTTAATAATTGATTTTGGGTTCTATATTACCCATTTTATAAGTCGGAGTTAAATATAGAATTTGTCGTACGTAGTGGTTTTGGAATTGAAGACCACTGAGTTCTTATTTTATTTGTAAGGATTTTTGTTTTCTCATGATAAGAAGTTTTTGGATTCATTCATGATTTAAGACTTGTCGAAATTCGGTTTTAATTTGGAGTGATTTTTAGGGTTTATTTCGAAGTTCATCTTAGAATTATTTACTAAAATTTTCCGGGGCTTACTGGTAGAGAGTGTTTGAGGAGAGAATTTGAGAGAGTTTTAGTAAGGTGAATGAGTGTGTGAAAGAATTGGAGGGAGAGGAGGTATTTATAGATTTTTTGGAGTGAAAATTGTGTGAATTAAATTAATTGAAAAGGAAAAAAAATAAAATTGTGTGTGTGTGCACATCATGGTCGGTGTGAATATGGAGAGAGGAGAGAGAAACTGATTTTGATTTGTTTTGTATTTTTGTTAATTAAAAGTAATAAGATGTAAAGTTTGATGTGAATGAAGATATATGAGAAAAGTAAAAAGTAGATAATAGGTATGGTAAAATGTAGAAATAGGTATAGAAAAAGTAGAGATATGTGAATAGTGTAGAATAGTACTATGAATAGTAGATAATACAAATTGATACTGGTAGTAATGAAAATACGTGTAATTAAGCTATATCTAATATTTTTAGATACCAAAAAATTATAAAAATGATATTTTTGAAATCCTTGTATTTTTACGAGTTTATTGGTATGATCGGGGGTACCGCGGTACGATTTTCTAAAACTAATCCTATTCAAATCTGAAAGACATAAAAAATTATCGAATATGATATTTTTATGCATCCTTATATTATTACGAACTATTATTTACTACTATCTCAATTTCGTTGTTTCGGGATTAAGAACACGAGATTACCGGATCTAATCTACTAGGGTTTGATACATATTTGTTGGCCTTAGGGTTTCCGGTTGACTTTTGGTTTAAGGTTGAACATAACCATAGCATAAAATCTAGGGGATTATAACTACTTGGCTTCTCACTGAAATATGTGATAGGACATCTGTCCAGCATCAATACAACTCCAATCCTAACCCCCGATGCATGATACTCTTACTCAAAGGTCTTATCAAAGTTAGGAAGTGCTAACAAAAGGACATTAGTTAGGTGCACCTTAATCTCTTCAAACCTCTTTGGGCTCTTTCTCCCCATATAAAGGAGACATTCTTCTTTGTCAATCCAGTCAAAGGACTAACAATGTTGCTGAAATTTTTAACAAATCTTCTATAGAAAGAAGCTAGGCCATGAAAACTTCTCACATTAGCTGGTGATTGAGGGGTAGGTTAATCCACTATTGCCTCCATTTTCTCTCCATCCACCCTGATACTAGAACCAGATACTAAAAACCCCAAGAAAATCACCTCAGATTGACAGAATGAACACTTCTTGAGATTGCCTTATAACCTCTGGCTCCTTAATTAACATAGAAAGGATTTCTCGTAGATGAACTACATGACTGTCCAAATCCCGACTGTCTATTAGAATATCATCAAAATAAAATACTATAAACCTATCCAAGAAGTCCCTCAGTACATGATTCATGAGACTCAAGAAGGTGTTGGGTGCATTGGCTAGGCCAAACGGCATTACCATCCACTTATATAATCCATGTTATATCTTAAAAGCGGTCTTCCTTTCATCTCTTGCTCTCATACGGATCTAGTGATAGCCACTTTTAAGATCAACTTTAGATAATACTTGTGTGCCATTAAGTTCATCCAACATGTCATCAAGTCTGGGAATAGGACACTTATACTTAATGTTGATTTTGTTGATTGCCCTACTATCAATGCACATATGCCACAAACCATCCTTCTTTTTCACCATAAGTGTAGGAACAATACAAGGACTGGTACTCTCTCTAACATACCCACTCTCTACCAACTTATCCACCTGTCATTTTAGCTCCTTAGCTTCTTCAAGGTTCATGCGATAAGCATGTCTATTTGGTAGGACTGTTGCAAGCTGCAAATCAATGGCATGTTTAATACCCCTCTGTGGTGGTAATCCCTTAGGCAATTCCTCAAGGAAGACATCAACAAACTCCTCCAACAACTTTTTTATAGCAAAAGGTACCTACTCCTACTCATCAATCTCCAATGGATAACTAACTTGCAGCAAATATAATGGCTTCTCCTCTTGAATAGCTTTCTCAAGTTCCTTCTGCCACATAAATAAAGTCTTCTTCTTGTTGGCCCTATTAATCCTCCTCCGTGCCTCTTATACCTCAGTTGGTGTCATAAGGTTTAGAACAATCTTCTTACCATCCTTCTGGAACAAATATGTATTCCTAAACCCATCATGTAGCACCCTTCTGTCAAATAACTAGGGCCTTCCTAGCAATATATGTAAGGCACGCATGGAAAGAATATCACAAACAATTCATCATGTTACTTTCCTCAATACTAAATGGCACTATAGCTTGCTGAGTCACATGTAAACTACCTTGCTCACTCAGCTAATGCAACTTATATAGCTTAGGGTATAGAGTTGTAGCCAGTTTTAGTTTGTCAACTAAAGATGCAGCTACCACATTGGTGGAGCTCCCTCCATCAATAATGAGAGCACAGAAGTTGCCTTTAATCCTATAAGAAATATGAAAAGGATTTTCTCTTCATTCTTCCTTAGTAGAAGGAAAAGTAGTCATAATTTGCTGCAATAGATTAATAGACAAGTTATGATCATCCCTGTAAGCCCGGAAAATTTCAGTAAATAATTTCAAGATGAACTTCGAAAATAAACCCTAAAAATCACTCTAAAATAAAACCGAACTTTGACTAGTTCTAAATCATGAACGAATTCAGAAACTTCTTAATCTTGAGAAAATGAAAATCTTTAAACATAAAATAAGAACTCATCATACTTCAATTCCAAAACCACTACGTACGACAAATTTCATACGTAACTCCGATTTATAAAATTGGGTAATATAGATCCAAAAAAAGAATTATTAAAAAATAAATAACGATTAACTTTCGGAAATGAAACCCAATTCAAAAATTCCGAAAACGTTAAAAAATATTGAATACTTACAAAAAAGAAATGTAAAATAAATTTCTCAAAGTAAATACGTTGTATAAACATAAAATATCAGTTTCCCAATTAGCAAAGACCTAAACCAGAAAATCACCTGGAAATCATAAGTGGAATACAATAGTTTAAGTCCGGCAATCTAGCACCCTTAACCCTAGAGGACGAGGTGTAGTTAAATGTGTAAAATAGCTCGTAGTAATATAGGGTTGTTTAAAAATATCAGATCGGTAAATTTTTGACCTATTTCGAACCTGTTCGAATACAGACTTCGAAAAGCGTGTCCGGGGCTCGAGATATAAAAAATATACTATTAGTACCGTTAGACTCGTAATTTCATAAGATTTCCAAATATATCAGTTATATATTTTTTTGGGTTATAAAAGTTACAGTTATAATCTTTTTATCGTATTTCCATTACTACCGGTAATTAATTAGCCTTTTGCACTATTCACTTTTATTTCATTACACAATTTTATTATTCTTATAAATTCTTACATTTTTAGATAAATATTTTATATATTATAGAAAATTTTGTTTTTCTAAAATTTAGTTAGTTCGGGCTTTTACGGGATCAGATTCTGTTTAAGACCCGATACTAAAAATAAAATAAATTAATCTAATATTTGAAAAATATTTTCATTTTCATAAAATAATTTTTTTAGAATTTTTCAGGTTATAAAAATATCATTTATAGCCCATATTCGCGTATTTTGATCATACCGGTAACATATTTGTTAAAATACTAAAATAATTTAAATAATTATTTAATTTTAATTATGAAAAATATGCTAGAAATATCTAGAATAAATTTTGTAATTTTATTTTATTTTATTAAGAAAGTACTTTTACAACCCATACCTACAAGTACACCTTACACATATCAGTTCCTTTTCACTTCAATCTTTCTACACATTATCCCACACTTCATGGCAGATTTTTCCTTCTTTATGGCTGCCATTGTCCTTCATTTACTCCTATTTTGCCAAAAATAAATGTATTTCAATCCTTCTTCGAAAAGTTACATTACACATTAATTATATAATTCAATTTAGAGTTAAATTTCACACAAATTCACTCCCTCTCTCTCTTCCAAGTTCAAGTGGACAGCGCCCCCCCTCCCCAAATCTGCCTTGTTTTATTTTTTTTTCTTCATTCATTCATTTAATACACTCATTTTCTCTCTCTCCTCCATTTACTCATTTTTCCTTTTTTCATTCCTTAGCTTTTCTCTCTCTTTTTCCTCTCTTTTCTTCTTCTTCTTGCTCTTGTTCTTCAAGAAACAAGCTACCCCCTTCTTCTTCCATAAGCTCCCACACATATTTTTAAATATTTTTAAGCAAATCTTACTCTCAAAGCCTCCATAGGTGATATAGGTAAAGTGTAATGAAGGTTTCATGCATCAAATGACCTTTCATGAGCTTAAAAGCTTAGGATGATGATGCCAAAAATGAAACACTCCTCTTCTCCATTATTATTATCTTGTATCATAATTATTTTCTTGTTTAAAGTTGTTATATTTTGTAGATCTAACTTTTTATAGCTTTGACTTTTGTTTATGCCATAGATCTTGCTATTTGAGTTATTATTTTTGTTATTTCTTATGATTTATGCATATGCTCCTCATTCACATGTGTTCATGTACTTATAATTAGTTTAGAAGACCAGATCTAGTTGTTTTAGGTTCATACATGCATTAGACTTTTGTTTTACGTTCATGGATAACTTGTAGTAGCATGATGATAGTAGGAATGTTTTAGAAAACTCAAGATCTATTTTATTTTCAACAAAAATCATTTTTGAAAATTGGGATGAAAAATGAACCATATTTAGAAAAGTTATTTTTCAACTTCAAAATGTGTATTTTTCATTTAAAATGAAGGGCTTAGGGTATAGATAACATAAATGAGTGATTTTGATGAGCAAAGTTTAGATCTATGAGTTTAAAGTTTATTATCATGGGTTTCATTTAGATGTATGTTCATATTATGTGTAGATCTTAGATTTGAACTTAAACAAAAATTGTGAAATTCCTATCTTGGCAAGCCCCCTTTTTAAAAACCACATTCCAACTATCAAAATGTAATTTTTACTTAAGATAATGAAGGCTTAATATATGTATATCATCAAGACTTCTTTTTATAAGAATCAAAAGTGATTTTCAAAAGTTATTTTCAAAATAAAAACCTCATTTTTGGATTTTGGTCAAGACATATTTTAAAAACATGTTTTCCAACTCAAAAATGAAGTTTTTATTTAAGAAATGAAAGGCTCTTAAGATAGGATATTGATAAGATCATATTTTATACAACTTGTTGATGTTCAAAAGAGCTAGAATGGATATTTGTTTTGATTAAAATTCATGTTTCAGGTCTAATTTGGACAAAGAAATTAAAACAAGAAACTTTGGAGTGAAAAAATGGAAAAATTCAAAGATAAGCCGGTTGTTCTTACTTCAAAGCCGCCGGCTTTCAGACGGCTTACATGATGCACTCACCAAAGGCCGTTGCTTACACTACCAGCTTTGCAAAGGATTGACACAACCAAACTTATGCTGCCTCAAAGCTGCCCGCGTAGAAGATGAAGAGGCCAGTATACACGAAAGGCCAGCAGCTCAGAATTGAAAAATCACTAGCGTAAAAAGAGTTACCACATAAGCCGGCTATTAAGCCTCCGGCGTTGAGGCAGTGTAGGCCATACATCTGAAGCGACATTAAGACAACACATGCTTAGAGGAAATTGAAGAGACCAAATATGCTGAAGTGTCTAAGCTGGTATCAAAGCCGCCGGCTTTAAGGCAGCTTTCGTTATAAATTGGCCCAACCTTTTATTTCTCATCACATATGCCGGCTGGATCTACATCTAAGCCGCCGATATAGAAGGGCCTACAACTACAACCAAAATTGAAAGCTACCTGTGCACTGCCTACGCGAAGAAGAAAATGGATTTACGCCGTCTGTAAGCCGCCGGCTTAGAATCCATAACCGCCGGCATACGAAGTGAAACTGCAAATTCTCATTTAATGCCTTGCACGAAATTTTTCCTATAAATAGGGGTTCTTCCCCTTCCAACATTCATCAACAAGCAGAAGCAAAGTAGAATACTTCAGTATACAAAATAGCTTAACATTTTTCATAGAGATTTGTGAGAGAATTCGAGCTTTCAAGAATTGTAATTGAAGATTGTGATACTTGAATTGGTGATATCTATTCTTTTTCTTATGCAACTCATTTATCTGAAATTTTTGTTCATAATGTTATCAATTACATATTCTTATTTGATTATTGAATCATTATCCATGAGTAGCTAAACATTTCTTTGTAGGAAGTGATGAAATCCTAATTTTGCTAAAATGATTATTGAATTTATATTATAGGATTGTTAGAATTATGGAATATTTGTATTGAATCCTAATTATCTATTTTTATATCTGATTGAAATTGAATTGATAAGAATTCTGATACTTTGGAAAAAGAATTAGGGTTCATAGGAATTCATGAATTAGAATTGAACAACAATTGTGAAAGCATTAAAGTTTAATCTAGTTTAGAAATTATCCATGTGATTCATGCAATATTTTACTTTAATTTCTCACTAAGGAATTATGAGGAATTAATTTAGGATATTAGATAATCATACAATTGGAAGATTTATGATTATAAATTAGATTCCACTGATAATTTGTATAGCGGAAGCTAATAGATTATTTTATGGTTTGTTTTTGACAATTTCTTACAAATATCCATAATCCTAATTATTCATATAATATAACTTCAGCATGATTAGTAAAGATTAGGATGGATTCTGTTCCTTCCCACATTCATCTTATATAAACTTCTCACAAACTCATTGCATTCATAATAGATAGAATTTAGTTAGTTAATTGATAAAATTTTGATTGCCTAAATATTAGTATAAACTAATATCAATCTAGTAGTTAATTTAGTCTCTGTGGGAACGATACTCTACTCATTCTATATTACTTGATCAAGACCTAATACACTTGCTGGTAGTATCTGAATTTATATACACATCCGCATCAGATCAAGTTTTGGCGCCGTTGCCAGGGACCAAAATTAATATTAGATTACTTTTAGTTTTGCTAGTAGTTTAGGTGTTTTCCAAAGAATTGATTCTATAAGCCCTTGAAAATTTCAGTAAATAATTTTAAGGATGAACTTTGAAAATAAAACCCTGAAAGTCACTCCGAATTAAAACTAAACTTCGATAAGACCCAAAGTCCGAAAGAATCCGAAAACTTTTGAATTATGAGAAAAAAAATGATGAGGAACCTCAAAAATAAAATAGCACCTCAATATACTTCAATTCTAAAACTTCTACGTACGATAAAATTTATATTTAACTCCAACTTATAAATTCGGGTAAATAGAGCCCTAAAACAAATTATTAAGAAGTAAATAGTGATTAACCTTCGGGAATAAAACTCCATCCAAAGAATTCCGAGAACGTTGTGAGATATTAAATACTTATGAAGATCGACCTTAAAATAAATCTCACTAATCAGATATGTCATATAGGTATAAAACTATCAGTTTCCAAATTGGCAAAGGTGAAGACCGGAAGGTCAACCGGGAGACTTGAGTTCCTGAAACTCCTAAGAAACTTCGTAGTCTAGATCCGGCAATCCTGTGCTCTCGAACCAAGGAGTTGGAATAAGAGGAAAAGGTGTAATTGGCTCGTATTAAGCCTAGGATGCTCTAAGGGATGAGGTCAATGAGTTCTCGACCTATTCCAAACCCGACCAGGTGCCGACTTCGGAAAGCACGCCCTGGGATTCAAAACGTTAAAGATATGTTATTAATGCCGTTAGACGCATATTTCTATAAGGATCTCTAAATTATTAGTTTTACAAATTTTCAAATAGCTAGAATTATCCGATTTTTGCAAATTTACTTGTATTTCATTACTACCGGTAATTAGTGAGTCTTCCAGTACGATTTAATTATTATTAGTTACCTAATTTTTATTATTATTATTATTTATTATTATTATTATTATTATTATTATTATTATTATTATTATTATTATTATTATTATTATTATTATTATTATTATTATTATGTATACCCTAGTTCTCCTAGTGATCGGTTAGTGATCGGACAAAGTTCGGAAACCGGAGAACGAAACCCTATATCGGTCTGGTCCAAGCTTAGGGAGAGGAGCTTAGAAACCCTAGATCTGGCTTTCCTTCAGGTTCATAACAAAAGAAGTTTTATAAAGTAAATGAATAGAAATTATTGTTTTATAATAATTTTAAACCTTAGAAAGTTTTAAATTCGAGAATCTTTCAATTCCGGGCCTTCCCGAACTCAATTACGAAAAAACGTGCCCCGGGACAACCAACTCAGAAAAATGTTTCAGAATATTCATTAGAACCGTAATTTTATGAGGATTTCAAGAATATCAATTTTATAATTTTCTGGGCTATAAAAATTACAGTTATAGCCTTTTTCTCGTATTTTCTTTACAACCGGTAAAGTAGATGTCTTGTCTACTATTCACAAGTACAACCTACACTACACACTACCATATATCTTACATCCTTACAACTACTCTTATATTTTCTTTTCCAAGAATTTTTTATCTCCTATTAAATTATCACTTTTATTACATTTTATTACACAATTTCAAATTTATCAAATTTCAACACACACACACACAACCCCATATGGCCGGCGCCATCTCCCTTCCTATATGCCCCAATTTGATTTATTTTTCTTTTTATTACTTCATACAAACCCTAAATTCACTAATATAAATAATCCTTAACTTTCTCTCTCCTTCATTTCATTCTTCATTTTCCAAAAATCACAAAACACTCTCTCCTCCCTCCCTCCTATTGCCGTGACCACCTCTCCCTCCCACACTCACACACACAACTCCTTTTCTCTTCTTTTCTACTCCAAATCTCCATTGGTATGATGATTTCAAGCTTTGTTATTACTAAATCTTGTAATGGCAAGACTTTTCTTGTGTGTTTTCCACTTTAAATCCCAATGAGCATATGTTAGGGACAAGAAAACGCTAATACAAGAATATCAAGCCATCACAAGAAGTAGATCTTGTGTTTAAAGGAGTTTTTGTTGAAATAATATTATGTCTATGCATGTAAAGTAGAGATCTTGCATGAAAAGTTTATGTTCATGTCATTCAACTCATGTTCATGCACTATAAGTGGTAGATCTAGTGTTTAAACACTCATGCTTTCATTGACATTTAAGTTCATGTGGTTGTTTTGAGCTTACATGCATTTATGACCATAAAAGCTTAGCCTTGCATGTGTATGAATGTGTTAGATGGTAGATCTTCATGTATAGGGAATAAGAAACTTGAAAAAGGAAAGATTTGTACTAGGAATGTTTTATGGAAATTCGGATGATTTTTTAAACCCATTTTAAAAACCCTTGAAACCACTTTAAAACTCATATTTTGCACAAGAAATGGAAGGTACATGTAATAGATACACTTAAGGAATGATTTTCATGAGTTTAAATGAGTTCGGGCATGAGTAAAATGTAAAACAAGTAGTGGAGTTAGAATGAAAAATCTTGAGATAGTGATTAGTATGTTAAATTCGTATTTTGAAATAATGCCTACATAAACACCTAGTGTCCAAGCTTAAATTGCATGTTTTATGAGTCAAACGGAGTCCTTAGACAATAGATATAATAAAGCTTCAAATTTTGGTGCATTAAACAAGTTTTCTCATAAGGAAAATGCAAGAAATGAAAATTTCCAAAATTCGGATTTTTATGAAAAGCTTGCTTAAGACATATTTACAAAGTGAAAAATGTGAGTTTCTTTAAATGGAGGTCTTGGATGGTATAGATGATAAAGACTTGTTTTTAGTTAGATAACAAGTAAATTCTAGGAAGAGGATCCTAAAATACTAGAAGATGCAAAAATTGGGAAAGAATGGATTTTAGGAAATGGCTAATGTGAAGTCTTGAAATGATTAGGAGTTCTTAAGAATTCATTATCAAAAATCATCAAGATCATGCATATATTGAACTCATTACATGACATTCAGACTAGGAATTCATTCATATCCCATCTATGCATGAGTTGTCGACTAAAAACATTTTTACTAAATGCGAAACAATTTTTTGGAAATGAAAATGTTACAGTACAGATCTGACCCTTCTTTTCCGTGGCCTTAATATCTTCAAAACATGAAAATAATATTAGAAATAGATAGATCTTTCGAAGTAGATAGGAATCGATATAAAATTTGCGAAATTCCGAGTTAAAATGACCAAGTTATGGCCGTTTTAAGTTGGAACTTCCGCAAGTAGCGAGAATCACGACTTTGATTAGTTTAGATGCATAACTTGAATTAGTTGGGAGATGAAATTCTTATTAGGCTATTCTTATTTGGTAGGTGATCCCGAGCACGACGATACCCCATCACCTGACTACTGTTATTAAGAGACCGGCGTACCATGGCCGAGTAAGTACTTCTTCCACTCTTAATTATTGCTTATGTTTGTAATGATAGTGGCATTAGTTGTTTAGGCAAAGATAAAAGATGATTATGCATGATGGGGTATATGGGAATTATATATTTGTCTGTTGTTGATGTGTGAAATGGAACTTAAGAAATATTGAAACCGGGTGTTAAGCTATTGATTGATTAGCTAGCATTTTATATTGATTGTCTGCGAATAATTGTTGGTCACCTAAAAGAATTGAATTAATATATATTTGACTTCAATTATAATTGGATTCATTCATATCACGACGAGGATGGAGCATTAGCATTGGTTGGTTTTTCATGATCCATAAAACGAATATGTTGGTTAATCGTGATCCATAAAACGAATGTGTTGGTTAATCGTGATCCATAAAACGAATTATTGTTCAGTTGACCGTGAGCTTAAACGGCGTCGTACTGCAGGATTCGTTAATCTGCTAACCCGGGATGGAGGGCGTAAGTCCATCCACATATGATTTCTAGCTGGTCATATGTTTGTTGAACTCACTCGCTTGATGCATTCCACTTGGATGATTAATTACTTGCTTGAATGTTTTGTATTAATTGTGATTCGGAAGTTTTCACTCACTAAGCTAGTGTAGCTTATTCACCAATAGTTTCCTGTTGCAGTATGAATACCTTTGGTTATCTCCGAGGACCCGTGGACATCAGGTACAGCTCTTAGAGGTTGAGGAGCTTTTGTTAAGGCCGGGACCTAAAAGTAGAAATGGACTTCTAATCATGTTTTCCGGACCAGTGTCTGAAGAATAATACAAGGGACTATGTGAGCTCGAGAATTCTTAGCATTGTTATCGGGGGTATACCCCCTAGTTCATGTAATAGAATAATTCTTGTAAGACGGTCATGATTTACATTCTTGCTGCTATGTATGTTCCTTAAGCTATTACGAAGCAAAGTATGGTCTATGTATGTTGAGAGTGAGCCTTACACTCGATGTTCAAACTCATGGGGAGACGAAAGTGTCTTACTTGAGTTTAAATGTTGAGTGTGGCGGACTGTCACGTGTAGGGCACACTTTGGGGCGTGACAGTTTAAGTTGTATCAGAGCATGGTTAAGAATCCACAATCATGATTTTAACCGATAGACTTGAGAGGAATAAAGCAAGATGAGATAAAAATAAAGCTAGATAAAAATAGCCTGGGTAGGA
Organism: Combretum micranthum; assembly: GCA_024138025.1. Classification (NCBI taxonomy): domain Eukaryota; kingdom Viridiplantae; phylum Streptophyta; class Magnoliopsida; order Myrtales; family Combretaceae; genus Combretum; species Combretum micranthum. Next base: position 126,785 of record JAMXBD010002034.1, read on the forward strand.
TGGGTTTGACGAATTTGATTCTTCTTCTTTTGTGAATAGCTTACTCATGGTGAAGCCCGCCGAGCGGCAAGGCAAGTGCGTAAGTAACCTGATGAAACCTTAGTCGAATAGCATTTCAGAATTAGGGTCTTGTGTGAAGACTTTGCTTTAGCTGGTCATCCCAGGTCAATTCAAGAGATGTTTAAATTGTGGAAAAGAGCGTTGATGAACACTGAATGGCATAAAGTGGTGACCAATATTGAGTATTGCCCTATAAGGACGAAATATTGGTCGGAGCTCGAACTGATCTATGTAGTGGAAAGGATTGCTGTTCATAAGTTAGGAGAACCCATGCTGCAGGAAGCTACCTTTGTGTTGAGAAACGAAAGGGGACTGACTTTTCCCGATTTCCAAACTTGGAACCCAATTGGATACCTGTTTACTTATGCCCATGACCTGTTAAGAGATCACACTGACTGGCTTCGGGCGGATGCTCAAAGTCGCTTTTTTTGGTGGGGAGTGTATGGGGAAGTGATACCCCCACCCACCGACATGGCTCAGCCACCTCCACTAAGTGAAATTGGCTACCAACCCCACGAAGGAGAAGTAGATGAGACGGAGGGTAATGGAGTTACCCATCCTGAAGAAATTGAGGGTGAAGAAGGGCAAGGATTAGCGTATAAAGACTGGAATTGATCGCCTAGAGAAGGGGGTGAGACCTATGATTGACCCACAAGTCCAAGCTGAATTTTGTAGTTGCGACCTTGAAAGATAGGTCATAGTAGTTTGATGTTTCGAATGTTATCCATGTTTGTTGCTTGTTATGATGTTTGCATTAGTATGACCTGATCTCGATTTCCATGTAGGGGCCTCTGTACCCCCTGTTCATGTTTTAATGAAAAGCTATATTATGTTTTATGAAGTTAAGATTTCTTATTCACGTTCCTTGAAATTATATTTTCCTTTATGATTACTCGCTTGTATAAGAACTTCCGGTAATTCCAAAATCTGATAAAGAAAGCTAATAATGTTATCAGAAGATTAATTGACTGAGTTATTAAAAGGAAATACAATCACCATAGAGAAAGAAGACGCTAAAAACAAACCACGGCAAACGAACCTAATATATATATACACACATATATTTATAAAATAAAATAAGATATATATAAAAAAGGGGCCTTAAGGTAATCGACATGAGCGTTTAAGACCATCTAACAACCGTGCCTTGCCCTTGACCAGTACAAGTATGGTAGGAAACCGATAAAGCAAGTCCTTCTGAATGGCTTAAATAAGGATATATGTCGATTTCCCGGATCTAAATGGAGTCACAATTAAGAATGGGTATCCGATCTCTAAGGTCGACGATCTGCTAAACTATCTGCAAGGGATAAGCGCATTTTCAAGGAGTGATTCTCAATCAGAATACCCTTGGTTGAAGTACTAAGCCAGGAAATGTACTTGAAACCCCATTTCGAATTATACAAGGACATTATAATTCTTGATGTTTTCAGGAGATTAACAATGTTTTTGTTACGTCCATGGACTGGATAAAGCAGGCGTGTAGACCTTTACTAAGTATGGGTGTGAAGGTTTATAGATGATGACCTTATCCACCCCCGGATGCACAAGTGGCATGAAAGACACCTATACGTAGCATTGCAACCCTTAAGAAAACATAAGATATACACCAAGTTCTTGCCGAGTGAATTCTGGCTAAGGAAGGTTTCTCTATGGACCACATGGTATCGAAGGGATGTGTATCTGGGAACTCCAAAGGGATAAAAGTACAATGGATTGGGAAACTGCCCAAACCCACAAAGGACGTGGGGAGTTCTCCAGGTTCGACAGGGCACCATAGAAAGTTGTTAGGGGTTCCGTGTCCTAGATCCAAAATGGATGAAGAGTTTACCTGAGCAGAAGAGAGGGATCTAGGCCTTCAAGAACTCAAACAGGGACTTGTTTTTGCTCCAATATTGATATTACCCAATTCCTAAGGAACCCTACATAGTTCAGGACGGTGCATTAGGAGATAGTCTCAGATGTGCACTCACACAAGGGGAAAAGTGACCTCTTACGCTTCGAGATGGTTAAAGTCCCAAGACCAGGACTACTTTGTACTTGGATTGGGTTTACCCATAGTGGCGTTCACTTTAAAGACGTGGGGTGCTATCTCTATGGGCAGAGGTGTGAGATCTATGCCGATCACGAGAGCATCAAGTATTTGTTCACAGGAGTAGACACACGGTAGGATAATGGTTTAAACTAACCAAAGATTTTGATCTAGGGAAAGTAATCTCACTCAAGGAAAGTGAATACGGTTGTTGATGTTATCAGTTGTAAGACTCACAAGAAAGGTGGAAGTCTCTCACACAAATCCAAAGAAATTAGTGGGAAAAGTTGAAAGGATAAGTATCGAATTTACTAGAAGAGACGCTCAGTCAGAAATGACGAGTTGGATAATGAAACCTCCCATAGTAAGGATTGAGGGAGCTCAGCATTCCAAAAGGATAATACGGAGTAAAAAGGGCGGAATTTAAGAAGGAAAATATATCAAATACGCGATAGATGACGATGATGTGATAAAACGATGGGACGGTGGTAGGTGCCAAATGATGAAGAGTGAGTTGTGAGGACAACTGTTTTTGAATAATTGAAAGAAACCTTCGGATTCAATTGGAGGAACTTGATACCAGGGATTATTAAGGATTGCCAGAGAGGGTATGGATAATAAGAAATGTTCGAAGGGGAAGGCAAGAAGAAATCATAAGGAATGGAGTTTATGTTGCAATGACTTGAGCCGAGAAGTCCAAACACTTCACTTGAATGATGACCCAAAACAAGGAAAAAGATATAATATTGAGTAAGATACAAGGTTGGCAATGTAAGGGGAAGCATTACCCTACGCAGTGCTCATGACTTCAATTCAAGTGTTACCCCATGGGGACCCCAGTTACAAGGTTGAGAAGTGTTCCCAAAAGATGACTACCGTATGCTTTCCTTCTACAAACGGGACATTCGGCTAAAACATACCCTGCAGGATAAACCGCATGCTGCTTCACGAAGTCTATAAAGGAGGATGAGGAAGGAGTATGATAAGAAGGGAAGCAACCCCTACACCCAAGTAATGCAAGGGGGAAGGATAATGATGAGAAGCCAGAGTCCTTTATGATAATCAAAGATACAACTCGACAGTGGATTCGCGCAGTACCCTTAGGATACCACCCATTCTTTCCTGCCGCTAAGACCCAGGAGATAGACTGATAGGAATACCCTCGGATTATATGGCTGGACCAAAAATAGGAGAACTGAGGCTGTTAAAAGCCAGAATGAGCCAAGAATGGAAAAAGAACAACACTCAACTGATTTAAGGAATTCCAAGACACCCCTTGTATAATTTCATATACATGAAGAATTTTGAAGGATAAAAAATATATATATATATATATAAAGAACGTGATGCAAAACTTGGAATCGCAAAGAACCTAAAATCTTGTAAGAAAATTTTACAATAGAGGAATGAGATCGTTTGATTTCACATCCATCAAGATAAGTAGGATCATAAAGAGTTTAAAGCATGATGACCTCGATTAATTAGAGAAATATGAATCTCAAAGTACGATATTGTATATAGTTACGTAAGAATGGGAAAAGCAAATCCACAACCTTCATTGGTCAGAATAGTCGTGTCGTCATGAGTCGTCCAAAGTGGTTCGAGTCAAGTCGTCTATGGTAGGAGTCAAGTCTGTGTCGTTTTCAAAAGAGTCGTGTGAGTGAAGGTTGGAATCGCTAAGTCAATTCTTATTAACTTGTATGTGCTATACTTCGAAGAATATCTATCATACAAAATCTACTAATGGCATGAACCAAAGCATAAACCGATGCTAGAGACATAACTCGAAATTACAATCCCCCTCAATAAACGATACACACGTAAAAGTTTTGCGGACAAAACTTTCTCTAAGGAGGGGAGGATGTAAGCCCTTGAAAATTTCAGTAAATAATTCTAAGAATGAGCTTTGAAAATAAAACCCTGAAAGTCACTCCGAATTAAAACTGAACTTCGATAAGACCTAAAGTCCGAACGAATCCGGAAACTTCTGAATTATGAGAAAAAAAAATGATGAGGAACCTCAGAAATAAAATAGCAACTCAATATACTTCCATTCTAAAATTTCTACGTACGATAAAATTTATATTTAACTCCAACTTATAAATTCGGGTAAATAGAGCGCTAAAACAAATTGTTAAGAAGTAAATAGTGATTAACCTTCGGGAATAAAACTCCATCCAAAGAATTCCGAGAACGTTGTGAGATATTAAATACTTATGAAGATCGACCTTAAAATAAATTTCACTAATCAGATATGTCATATAGGTATAAAACTATCAGTTTCCAAATTGGCAAAGGTGAAGACCGAAAGGTCAACCGGGAGACCTGAGTTCCTGAAACTCCCAAGAAACTTCGTAGCCTAGATCCAGCAATCCCGTGTTCTCGAACTAAGGAGTCGGAATAAGAGGAAAATGTGTAATTGGCTCGTATTAAGCCTAGGATGCTCTAAGGGATGAGGTCAACGAGTTCTCCACCTATTCCAAACCCGACCAGGTGCCGACTTCGGAAAGCACGCCCTGGGATTCAAAACGTTAAAGATATGTTATTAATGCCGTTAGACGCATATTTCTATAAGGATCTCTAAATTATTAGTTTTACAAATTTTCAAATAGCTAGAATTATCCGATTTTTGCAAATTTACTTGTATTTCATTACTACCGGTAATTAGTGAGTCTTCCAGTACGATTTAATTATTATTAGTTACCTAATTTATTATTATTATTATTATTATTTTATTATTATTATAATGTATACCCTAGTTCTCCTAGTGATCGGACAAAGTTCGGAAACCGGAGAACGAAACCCTATATCGGTCTGGTCAAGCTTAGGAGAGGAGCTTAGAAACCCTAGATCCGGCTTTCCTTCGGTTTCATAACAAAAGAAGTTTTATAAAGTAAATGAATAGAAATTATTGTTTTATAGTATATTTTAAACCTTAGAAAGTTTTAAATTCGGGAATCTTCAATTCCGGGCCTTCCCGAGCTCAATTACGGAAAAACGTGCCCGGACCACCAACTCAGAAAAATGTTTCGGAATATTCATTAGAACCGTAATTTTATGAGGATTTCAAAAATATCAATTTTATAATTTTCGGGCTATAAAAATTACAGTTATAGCCTTTTTCTCGTATTTTCTTTACAACCGGTAAAGTAGATGTCTTGTCTACTATTCACAAGTACAACCTACACTACACACTACCCATACCTATTCTTACATCCTTACAACTACTCAATTATATTTTCTTTTCCAAGAATTTTTGTCTCCTATTAAATTATCACTTTTATTACATTTTATTACACAATTTCAAATTTATCAAATTTCAACACACACACACACACAACCCCATATGGCCGGCGCCATCCCCCTCCCTATATGCCCCAATTTGATTTATTTTATCTCTTTTATTACTTCATACAAACCCTAAATTCACTAATATAAATAATCCTTAACTTTCTCTCTCCTTCATTTCATTCTTCATTTTCCAAAAATCACAAAACACTCTCTCCTCCTCCCTCCTATTGCCGTGACCACCTCTCCCTCCCACACTCACACACACAACTCATTTTCTCTTCTTTTCTACTCCAAATCTCCATTGGTATGATGATTTCAAGCTTTGTTATTACTAAATCTTGTAATGGCAAGACTTTTCTTGTGTGTTTTCCACTTTAAATCCCAATGAGCATATGCTAGGGACAAGAAAACACTAATACAAGAATATCAAGCCATCACAAGAAGTAGATCTTGTGTTTAAAGGAGTTTTTGTTGAAATAATATTATGTCTATGCATGTAAAGTAGAGATCTTGCATGAAAAGTTTATGTTCATGTCATTCAACTCATGTTCATGCACTATAAGTGGTAGATCTAGTGTTTAAACACTCATGCTTTCATTGACATTTAAGTTCATGTGGTTGTTTTGAGCTTACATGCATTTATGACCATAAAAGCTTAGCCTTGCATGTGTATGAATGTGTTAGATGGTAGATCTTCATGTATAGGAATAAGAAACTTGAAAAAGAAAGATTTGTACTAGGAATGTTTTATGGAAATTCGGATGATTTTTGAAACCCATTTTAAAAACCCTTGAAACCACTTTAAAACTCATATTTTGCACAAGAAATGGAAGGTACATGTAATAGATACCTTAAGGAATGATTTTCATGAGTTTAAATGAGTTTGGGCATGAGTAAAATGTAAAACAAGTAGTGGAGTTAGAATGAAAAATCTTGAGATAGTGATTAGTATGTTAAATTCGTATTTTGAAATAATGCCTACATAAACACCTAGTGTCCAAGCTTAAATTGCATGTTTTATGAGTCAAAAGTCCTTAGACAATAGATATAATAAAGCTTCAAATTTTGGTGCATTAAACAAGTTTTCTCATAAGGAAAATGCAAGAAATGAAATTTTCCAAAATTCGGATTTTTGTGAAAAGCTTGTTTAAGAACATATTTACAAAGTGAAAAATGTGAGTTTCTTTAAATGGAGGTCTTGGATGGTATAGATGATAAAGACTTGTTTTTAGTTAGATAACAAGTAAATTCTAGGAATAGGATCCTAAAATACTAGAAGATGCAAAAATTGGAAAGAATGGATTTTAGGAAATGGCTAATGTGAAGTCTTGAAATGATTAGTTCTTAAGAGTTCATTATCAAAAATCATCAAGATCATGCATATATTGAACTCATTACATGACATTCATACTAGGAATTCATTCATATCCCATCTATGCATGAGTTATCGACTAAAAACATTTTTACTAAATGCGAAACAATTTTTCGGAAATGAAAATGTTACAGTACAGATCTGACCCTTCTTTTCCGTGGCCTTAATATCTTCAAAACTTGAAAATAATATTAGAAATAGATAGATCTTTCGAAGTAGATAGGAATCGATATAAAATTTGCAAATTCCGAGTTAAAATGACCAAGTTATGGCCGTTTTAAGTTGGAACTTCCGCAAGTAGCGAGAATCACGACTTTGATTAGTTTAGATGCATAACTTGAATTAGTTGGGAGATGAAATTCTTATTAGGCTATTCTTATTTGGTAGGTGATCCCGAGCACGACGATACCCCATCACCTGACTACTGTTATTAAGAGACCGGCGTACCATGGCCGAGTGAGTACTACTTCCACTCTCAATTATTGCTTGTGTTTGTAATGATAGTGGCATTAGTTGTTTAGGCAAAGATAAAAGATGATTATGCATGATGGGGTATATGGGAATTATATATTTGTCTGTTATTGATGTGTGAAATGGAACTTAAGAAATATCGAAACCGGGTGTTAAGCTATTGATTGATTAGCTAGCATTTTATATTGATTGTCTGCGAATAATTGTTGGTCACCTAAAAGAATTGAATTAATATATATTTGACTTCAATTATAATTGGATTCATTCATATCACGACGGGGATGGAGCATTAGCATTGGTTGGTTTTTCGTGATCCATAAAACGAATATGTTGGTTAATCGTGATCCATAAAACGAATGTGTTGGTTAATCGTGATCCATAAAACGAATTATTGTTCAGTTGACCATGAGCTTAAACGGCGTCGTACCGCAGGATTCGTTAATCTGCTAACCCGGGATGGAGGGCGTAAGTCCATCCACATATGATTTTTGGCTGGTCATATGTTTGTTGAACTCACTCGCTTGATGCATTCCACTTGGATGATTAATTACTTGCTTGAATGTTTTGTATTAATTGTGATTCGGAAGTTTTCACTCACTAAGCTAGTGTAGCTTATTCCCAATAGTTTCCTGTTGCAGTATGAATACCTTTGGTTATCTCCGAGGACCCGTGGACATCAGGTACAGCTCTTAGAGGTTGAGGAGCTTTTGTTAAGGCCGGGACCTAAAAGTAGAAATGGACTTCTAATCATGTTTCCGGAACTAGTGTCTGAAGAATAATACAAGGATTATGTGAGCTCGAGAATTCTTAGCATTGTTATCGGGGGTATACCCCCTAGTTCATGTAATAGAATAATTCTTGTAAGACGGTCATGATTTACATTCTTGCTGCTATGTATGTCTCCTTAAGCTATTACGAAGCAAAGTATGGTCTATGTATGTTGAGAGTGAGCCTTACACTCGATGTTCAAACTCATGGGGAGACGAAAGCTGTCTTACTTGAGTTTAAATGTTGAGTGTGGCGGACTGTCCCGTGTAGGGCACACTTTGGGGCGTGATAGATTCTCTTCTTTCCTCTTTATAGGTTATATGCAAAGAAGTAGAAGTGCTGATCTTCTACCAATAGACCCTGAAATTGAAAGAACTTTGCGTCAACAGAGGAGAGAAAACCGCAGAAGACAAGAAGAAATGGCAGAAAACGATCCAAGAAATAATGAGGGAAACAATGATCACAACAACAATCAAATTCAAGATGTACCTGTTATAGCACTTTGGGACTACACTGTACCAACTATTCAAGGTCCTGCTGTGAGAAGACCTGCAGTTCAAGCTAACAATTTTAAGCTTAAACCAGCATTGATTCAGATGGTTGAATCACATCAATTTGGAGGATATCCAAATGAAACACCGGATGAGCACATTGCCAAATTCCTCCAATATTGCAACACTGTCAAGCTTAATGGCGTAACAGATGAGGCCATTAGAATGCAGCTTTTTCCTTTCTCTCTAAGGGATAAAGCATTGGCATGGTTCAACTCTCAACCACCCGAGTCAATTACTTCATGGGCAGACTTGACAACAAAATTTTTGAAGAGATTTTTCCCTCCTGCCAGAACTGCCAGACTAAGGAATGAGATCACCAACTTCACAAAGTTTCCTGGAGAATCATTATATGAAGCTTGGGAAAGATTCAAAGAAGCAGTAAGGAAATGCCCACATCATGGACTTCCGGATAATCTCTTGATTGAAAATTTCTATCTCAGTCTAGATGAGACTTTGAGATCATTGGTGGATGCTACATCCGGAGGATCACTCATGGGAAAAACATATGATGAAGCTAGTGCATTAATTGAAGAATTAGCTTCTAGTGCTCACAACTGGAGCTGTGAAAGGACAAGATCAAAGGTGGAATCTGTTCAAGATAGTGAATCCATGCAACAACTCACCGCTCAAGTTTCAGCTTTAACTACACAAGTGAGTAAACTTGTAGCATCTAGTTCTTTAAATTCTAATCAAGTTGCTACTTGTGAGTTGTGCTCAGGACCACATCCAGTTTATGATTGTCCTCATGGCAATACACCATCATCAAGTGGAGAGCAACTCAACTATGTTGGAAATTTTGGAAGAGTTAATTATGGACCATATTCAAATACTTATAATCCAGAATGGCGTAATCATCCAAATCTTTCTTACAAGAATGATGCAAATGTTTTCAAGCCCCCACCTGGATTTCAAAGACAAGGTCCCATAAGAAATACTCAGCCTCCACCTCCACCTCAGCAAAATCAAATTTCAACTGATGAATTGTTGAAGACTTTCATTCAAACTACTCAACCACACTCAACAATCAGCATGCAATTATTCAAGATCTTCAAGGGAAAATCCATCAACTTGCTCAACAAGTTGGTAATAGACCATCTGGTTCTTTACCAAGCAACACTGAGGAAAATCCTAAAACCGTGAATGCAATTGTTTTGAGAAGTGGCAAAGAAGTTGAGACCACTGAGTCAAAAATTCAAGAAACAGGAGATTCCAGTCAAAGAAAAGGAAAACAAAAGATGGAGGAACCTGTGCAAAAATCACCTGAAGTACGATCTTATGTTCCACCCATTCCTTTTCCGGGAAGATTGAAGCAACAAAAATTGGATGAGCAATTTTCAAAATTTCTGGATGTTTTCAAGAAGTTGCAAATCAATATTCCATTCTTAGAAGTGATTCAAGAAATGCCTTCATATGCAAAATTTATCAAGGAATTACTTACTAAGAAGAGAAGGATTGATGGAAATGAACCAGTGATGCTTACAGGAGAATGCTCCATGATTTTGCAGAAAAGTCTACCTCATTTGCCTACCAAACAAAGAGATCAGGGGAGTTTTACTGTTCCTTGCACTATAGGAAAATTTCATTTTGATAAAGTACTTATTGATTCTGGTGCAAGTATTAATCTTATGCCTTTATCCATTTTCAGGAAATTAGGACTTGAAGAATGCAAGGAGACTCATGTCACCTTGCAACTTGCAGATAGAAGTGTCAAATACCCACGATTGTTGAAAACGTTTTGGTGAAAGTTGACAAGTTCATATTTCCTGTAGACTTTATAGTCTTGGAAATGGATGAGGATCGTGAAGTCCCAATGATTCTTGGCAGACCATTCCTTGCAACCGGTAAAGCATTAATTGATGTGGAACAAGGTAAACTCACTTTAAGGGTAGAAAATGATCAGGTAACCTTTAATGTTTATGATGCAATGAAAAGATTTGATAAAGGTTCCTGTTATACTATTGATATTATTGATGAGTTTATTTCTGAGTCTGTTGAAGAGAATGTAGGTTAGAGACTATGGAGTCTGTTTTAAAAATTTGATGATTGGAGTGATGATGAGAAGAAGAAGAAGAAGTTGAGAAAGTGCACCAAATCAAAAAGATATTATGAGGAGCTAGGCACTAGTGAAAGCAAGCCACCATCATTGATACAGCCACCAACTCTTGAGCTTAAACCCTTCCTTCACATTTAAAATATGCTTTTCTAGGAACTGGAGATACTTTGCCAATAATTGTTTCATCTTATTTGACAGGTGAACAAGAGCAGCAGCTGCTTGGAGTTCTAAGGAAGCATAAAGAAGCAATTGGTTGGACTATTGCTGATATCAAGGGAATTAGCCCTATATTTGTACTCACAAATCTTGATGGAAGCTGAGTACAAACCGACAGTTCAACCACAGAGGAGACTTAACCCAACACTTAAGGAGGTAGTAAAAAAGGAAGTTTGAAACTCTTGATGCAGGTATTATCTATCCTATCTCTGATAGTAAGTGGGTAAGTCCAGTTCAAGTTGTACCAAAGAAAGGTGGTGTGACGTTAGAAAAGATCACTTTCCCCTCCCTTTCATTGATCAAATGTTAGAAAAACTTGCAGGGCATGATTATTATTGCTTTTTAGATGGTTATTCTAGTTATAATCAAATTTCTATATCTCCTGATGACCAAGAAAAAACCACTTTTACTTGTTCCTATGGCACTTTTGCTTTTAGGAGAATGCCCTTTGGTCTTTGCAATGCACCTGCTACTTTTCAAAGGTGTATGATGGCTATTTTTATGACATGCTTGAGAATTTTATTGAAATTTTTATGGATGATTTTTCTGTTTTTGGAAATTCTTTTGAAGCTTGTTTAGAAAACTTAGCTTGTGTTCTTCAAAGATGCAAAGACACAAATTTGATTTTAAATTGGGAAAAATGTCATTCCATGGTAAGAGAAGGGATTGTTTTGGGTCACAAAGTTTCAGTTAGAGGAATTGAAGTTGATAAGGCCAAAATTGAGATCATAGAGAAATTACCACCACCCACCACTGTTAAGGGAGTTAGAAGTTTTTTAGGACATGTAGGTTTTTATAGGAGATTTATTAAAGACTTCTCAAAAATTTCTAAACCTCTTTGCAATCTTCTTGAGAAAGACACAGTGTTTGATTTTGATGACAATTGTTTGCAGGCATTTAACTTATTAAAGGAGAAGCTCACATCTACCCCAATGATTATTACACCTGATTGAGAGCTGCCTTGTGAACTTATGTGTGATGCTAGCGACTTCGCTGTAGGAGCAATATTGGGTCAGAGAAGAGGTAAGTTGTTTCATGTTATATACTATGCTAGTCGGACTTTAAATGAGGCTCAAAGAAACTATGCCACAACTGAGAAGGAGCTTCTTGCTGTTATATTTGCTTGTGACAAGTTTAGGCCTTATCTGATAGGATCTAAATTCATAGTATATACTGATCATGCTGCTTTGAAATACTTGTTTGCTAAAGCTGATGCAAAGCCAAGGTTGATTAGATGGATATTGTTGCTGCAAGAATTTGATCTTGAGATAAAGGATAAGAAGGGAACTGAGAATGTGATTGTGATCATTTATCTAGACTAGAATATGATAGTTCAGATATTCCTATTAATGAAAAGTTTCCTGATGAACAATTGCATGCAATAGACATCCTAAATTTGCCTTGGCATGCTGATTATGTCAATTACTTGGTTAGCAAAATCATTCCATATGGTTTGTCATATCAACAAAAGAAAACGTTTTTGCATGATGTGAAAAGCTATTTTTGGGACGACCGTATTTGTTCAAAAAATGTGCTGACCAAGTAATTAGATGTTGTGTACCTAATTTGAACAGCTTATCATCTGGATTTTATTGGCCTAATTTGTTTCGTGATTGCAGGAAATATTTATTGTCTTGTGCTCAATGTCAAAGAACTCGTAATATTTCCAAGAAACATTAATTAGCACGAAACAACATATTGGTAATTGAGCTTTTTGATGTGTGGGGAATTGACTTCATGGGTCCTTTTCCCTCATCTTTTTCAAACAAATATATACTTGTGGCAGTTGAAAAAGAATATTTTTACCAGATTTGGGGTGCCTAGAGCTATTATTAGTGATGGGGGATCACATTTTTGCAACAAGTAATTTGAAAAACTTTTGTCAAAATATGGTGTTACACACAAAATTGCTACCCCCTATCATCCACAAACAAGTGGACAAGTTGAGGTATCCAATAGGGAGATCAAAAGAATTTTGGAAAAAACCGTTAATGCATCTAGAAAAGATTGGTCTTTAAAATTAGATGATGCATTATGGGTTTATAGAACTGCTTTTAAAACCCCTATTGGAATGTCCCCATTTATGATTGTTTTTGGTAAATCATGTCATCTTCCTGTAGAACTTGAGCACAAGGCATATTGGGCCATTAAATTCCTTAATTTTGATGAAAAAGCTGCAGGTGAGAAAAGATTGCTTCAATTGAATCAATTGGATGAATGGAGGAATGAAGCTTATGAGAATTCTCGTATCTATAAGGAACGAGCGAAGAAATGGCATGATAGAAACATTATCAAGCGGGAGTTTTTGCTTAGACAAACTTTATAACTCCCGTTTGAAATTGTTTCCAGAAAAGTTGAGATCAAGATGGTCAGGACCGTTTGAAATTGCCAAGTTATTCCCTATGGTGCTGTAGAATTAAAGACTGATGATAATCGAACTTTTAAGGTGAATGGGCATTTGCTCAAACATTTTTGTGAAAGGGAAAACCATGACAGTACTTCCATTGTCATGAATCTGAAGGAACCATGAAAGGAATTGGAAAAGTTGGGCTAAGCGACTTTAAACTAAGCGCTTCTTAGGAGGCAACCCATTTTAATTGTAGAGTAATTTTAATTTTTTTGTTTTTACTAACTTTGTTTTTAGTGTGGACAGTTATCTGGTGAAAAAAAAAATTTGAAAAAGCTGAAAGCCGGCTCAAAGCTACCAGCCTTGAGCCCACGCTAGCTTTAAGCCGGCATAAAAGTCAGTACAAGAGTAGGTGAGCACCGCAGAAGAAACCAGCAAAGGGAAGGTGAAGGATGCCAACTTATGTGCCAACGTTTGGAACAACAATTACACCGGCTTCTACGCCGCCGGTGTTGAAGCAGCATATGTTCAAGATTTCTTGGGTTTTGAAAAATCCCGATGAAAGCCGGCATCTGGGATTAAAAGTTGCTAGCTTTCGGCCAGCTTAGACCTGTACGCCGTCAGTGTAAATGGGTAAGCTGCCAGCCATTTTCTCTTGGCATGAATTTATTTTGGTTACACCAGCAGGTAAGCCGCCGGCGTACTCGACAGAAATGCCGGCGTACGTTCTACAGAATTGCATTTAACAGGTACGAACTCTCTCTCTCTTTCTCATTCCTCTCCAATTTCACTCTCTCTCACTCTCACTCGATGAATCCCACTCCTCATTCATCAATCCATTTCGTTTAATCCAGCTTGTCAAGTAAGTGCCTCTGATCTTTGCTCTTAGTTTCCTGTTTTTAATCAATTATCTTACATTATATTTGATTTCAAGCCGTCGGTAGATTAAATGGCTTTTTATCATTAGTGAACATGGCATTATTTTAGGATCATGATCAAATAGGTAGCTTGGGTGATATTGATGATATTTTGAAGTTGGATTTTGGTTTAGAAACTGCCTAATTCAAATTTGTGCTGATCCATGAAATGTGTTCAAATGAACAATTAGGGTTCTTAGCTTGTAGGAAGTTGAAATTTCGAAAATTGGGGCTTTGATGATCGGACTGCAATTTGATGCTCAACATGAACTTTTATTCTAGTTAGTAGTTCCAATCGATGAATTGTGCTCAATTTTGCTCCAATTGAACTTGGAATTTCGAATTTCTGAAAAATTTGAATAAAAATATGGTTTAAAAATGTTTACAGATCTTTTGGTGAAGAAAATTTTGAAATTCATTTTTCATTGTGAAGTTTGAAATTCCAACGTTCAATTCTAAGCTGGCCAATCTAGGCTACCAGCTTTCACTTTGTTTTGCAAGTGTACACTTTCAAGTCAATTCCATGATATTTAGCTTCACTAGTTTATATGCCTATGATCTCCAATTTGTTTGAAGTCATGTTTTAGGCATAAATTAGGATTGTAGTCATCAAGAATTTCATTGAGATTGTGCATTCCTTGTTCTAATTAAGTTCAAATTATTTGTAGAAATGGATCCTAGACAAAAGAGACAAAAGACTACAGATGCCTCTACATCTGGTTCTCAGACCAGGAATATGTTGTCCAGTCAGCAGTATGCTAAAGATAGGAAAAAGAGGCTTGTGAAGATGGATTTCCTGAACACACATTATTTAGACTGGAGTTTATTAGATGAGTTTGGGATTTCTGCCAGGATTAGAGAGATGATCCAAGATCCGGCTTGGATCAGGTTATTTGATTTCAGGGAACCAGCATACAAGAACTTGACTATTGAGTTCTTGTCCACTTTGAAGAATATCCTTGATAGAGCTGAGTCCACATTTCAGTTCCAGGCATTTGGAGAGATCAGGGAAGTATCAAATTCTTTTTCTTATTCCTTTCCTATGATTTAATTTGTTGCAAAACAGTGAGGACACTATTTAGTTGAAGTGTGAGGGAAGGGATAAATTGAATGAAGTTGTGGATATGATCTGTTGTCTGAGTTGTCGTTATTTATATTTGAAAATACCCACCTTGTATTTTTGGTTTGAAAGCAAATTATGAGGAAATTCTGCCAAAATTTTTTCAAAAATCTCTTGAAATTGGAGATAGTACAAAGCAAAGACTGAAAGCAATGAAATTAACTTGTAAAAGTATCTTACGCACCTGCTGTTGTGATTGGTTTACTAAGTTAAAATTAAGTTGTAAAATCCTTAAGAAACAAGTTTACTTTATTTTTAACTTTGGAATTGGAAATTTAAAAGCTGGTCGAGTCCTTTTGTGAAAAATAAACAGGTTTACTTCTATGAAATTTTAGTTTGTATATATTCTTTGAATTATAACACTTAGTGAAAGAGGTAAAAGAAATTTTTAAACTTAGTGATCCTTTATAAAAATAAGTCTTTGATATTGTTATTGCATTCAAAAAGAAAGAAACAAGCATAGCCACTACTCCTCTAACTTGAAATTTTGAGTTATGAGTATCTGAACTTGAATGTTAAAGTGAGGAAGAGTTCTTAGGAGTATTTTGAAACCTGGTCACTTAAGTGATGAGCCTAGGATGTTCCGACTCAATGAACTCACTATAACGAGAAGGGAAGAAAGGCAAAAGTTCAATTCATGAACTTTGAAAAGCAAAAAGATGGAGGCAAAAACCTCCCAAAAAGAAAATAAATGCTTGAAAAAGAAAAGAAAAATGAATGCAAATATACAGATAAAGGAAACTTATAATAAAGAAGGAGAAATTCTAAGGAAAAAGTAGATACCACATGCTTTCATTTAGTGTTACTTAGAATATATATATAAGCTAGAAATCCAGTGAAGTTTAAATGAGTATTTTTCCTTAGTGGATTGAGTATTTGCTTTTTGAATAGAATGTTCTTTTGTTAAAGATTGAGATTAAAACCTATTTTGTTTGGATTAACTCCTAAATTTTAATTATAGTACTCTAATTACAAGGAATTGGTATGGTTAGAGTAATAGATACAAGAAAAACAAGTTAAAGAAATTGTGATTAAATTGGAAAAATTGTACTATCTATAAGAGATTTCATTTTGTTCTTCATTTTGCTTGAGGACAAGCAAAAGTTCAAGTGTGGGGGAATTGATAAGATCATATTTTGTACAACTTATTGATGTTCAAAAGAGCTAGAATGGATATTTGTTTTCATTAAAATTCATGTTTCAAGTCTAATTTGGAAAAAGAAATCAAAACAAGAAACTTTGGAGTGAAAAAATGGAAAAATTTAAAGATAAGCCCGCTGTTCTTACTTCAAAGCCGTCGGCTTTCAGACGGCTTACATGATGCACTCACCAAAGGCCGTTGCTTACACTGCTAGCTTTGCAAAGGATTGACACAACCAAACTTACGCCACCTCAAAGCTGCCCGTGTAGAAGATGAAGAGGCCAGTGTACACGAAAGGCCGACAGCTTAGAGTTGAAAAGTCACCAGCATAAAAGGAGTTGCCACATACGCCGGCTATTGAGCCTCCGACGTTGAGGCAGTGTAGGCCATACATCTGAAGCGACATGAAGAAAACACATGCTTGGAGGAAATTGAAGAGACTAAATATGCTGGAGTGTCTAAGCCGGTATCAAAGCTGCCGACTTTGGGGCAGCTTTCATTATAAATTGGCCCAACCTTTCATTTCTCATCACATACGCCGGCTATATCTACATCTAAGCCACCGGTATAGAAGCGGCCTACAACTGCAACCGAAATTGAAAGCTGCATGTGCACTGCCTACGCGAAGAAGAAAATGGATTTACGCCGTCTGTATGCCGCCGGCTTAGAATCCATGACTACCGACGTACGAAGTGAAACTGCAAGTTCTCATTTAATGCCTTGCACGAAATTTTTCCTATAAATAAGGGTTCTCCCCTTTCCAACATTCATCAACGAGCAGAAGCAAAGTAGAATACTTCAGTATACAAAATAGCTTAGCATTTTTCATAGAGATTTATGAGAGAATTCGAGCTTTCAAGAATTGTAATTGAAGATTGTGATACTTGAATTGGTGATATCTATTCTCTTTCTTATGCAATTCATTTAGCTGAAATTTTTGTTCATAATGTTATCAATTACATATTCTTATTTGATTATTGAATCATTATCCATGAGTAGCTAAACATTTCTTTGTGGAAAGTGATGAAATCCTAATTTTGCTAAAATGATTATTGAATTTATATTATAGGATTGTTAGAATTATGGAATATTTGTATTGAATCCTAATTATCTATTTTATTTCTGATTGATATTGAATTGATAAGAATTCTAATACTTTGGAAAAAGAATTAGGGTTCATAGGAATTCATGAATTAGAATTGAACAACAATTGTGAAAGCATTAAAGTTTAATCTAGTTTAGAAATTGTCCATGTGATTCATGCAAAATTTTACTTTAATTTCTCATTAAGGAATTAGGAGGAATTAATTTAGGATATTAGATAATCATAGAATTGGAAGATTTATGATTATAAATTAGATTCCATTGATAATTTATATAGCAGAAGCTAATAGATTATTTTATGGTTTGTTTTTGACAATTTCTTACAAATATCCATAATCCTAATTATTCATATAACATAACTTCAGCATGATTAGTAAAGATTAGGATGGATTCTATTCCTTCCCACATTCATCTTATATAAACTTCTCACAAACTCATTGCATTCATAATAGATAGAATTTAGTTAGTTAATTGATAAAATTTTGATTGCTTAAATATTAGTATAAATTAATATCAATCTAGTAGTTAATTTAGTCTCTGTGGGAACGATACTCTACTCATTCTATATTACTTGATCAACCCAGTAAACTTGCTGGTAGCATATGAATTTATATACACATCCACATCAGATCAGATATGTAAGGAATGGATTTTCATAAGCTTAGATAGATTTTATCAAAAGATATGACCAAAAATAAATTTTGTAAATTCAGATCTCAACCAAGACCAATTTTTAAAACCCATTTGTCAACTCCAAAACTCATGTTTTATGTGAAAAATGAAGGGCATAGGTAATAGGTATCATTAAGTAATGATTTTTATAGGTTGAAATGAGTTTTGTTGAGATTAATGTATGAAACAAGAAATAGAATCAAGATGGGAAATTTTGAGTTAGTAGTCAATTGGTGAAATTCGTAATTTTGAATGAAGGCCATAAGAACACCTATTATCCAAGCTCAAAATGAATGTTTTATGTAATGAGTGGGATCCTTAAGTAATAGGTACCATAGAGTCTTAAATTTTAATGCATTAAACAAGTTTTTCCCAAAGAAATCATTCAAAAAGTGGATTTTCTAAAATTCGGATTTTTGAGTAAATCATATTGGAAAACATATTTGCAAAGTGTAAAGTGCAAATTTTTGTGTAAGAATAAAGTCCTTAGTGGTTATGTATGATTGAGCCCTAATTTTCTAAATATCAAATGATTTTTACTTAAAAGAATCATTAAAAAAAAAAACCAATTTTTACCAAATTCGGATTTTGGAATCAATCTCACTTGAAAACATGTTTACAAAGTGTAAAATGGAAATTTTTATATAGAAATGAAAGTCATAAGTAATAGATATAATGAAGACTCAATTTTAACAAAAATAATTATATTTTCTTAAGTAATAAATCCAAAACAAATGGAAATGATCAAACTTAGAAAACTAGATTTTTCATAAATAGTTGTTATTATGGTCTTACAAGATAAAAAGTTATAAAATTTCCTTTTAGCAAAAATCATCAAGATCATGCATACATTAAACTCATCTCATGTCATTCATGTTAGGAAATCATTCATATTGCATGTATAGCTAATCTATATAGTAGAAACATTACAAACATTTACAAAACTATTTTTCGGAATCGGAAACCGTTACTGATCAGATCAGATCCCTCTGTTCCGAGACATAAATGTTTTCAAAACTTGAAAATAATATTAGAAATAGATATATCTTTCAATGTAGATAGAAATCGATGTATGATTAGCGAGATTCCGAGTTAAAATGACCAAGTTATGGCCGTTTTAAGTTGGAATTCCCGCTTAAGATGAGAATTACGAATTTGATAGTTCGTATGAAATCGTTTGGATTAGTTTGAGTTGAAATACTTATTAGAGTATTTCTTCCTTTTTAGATGATCCCGAAATCGACGATTCCCTGCCACCGAATTACTATTACTAAAAGACCGGTGATCCAATGGCTGAGTGAGTTTTCTCCTTGTTTTGTTACTTTGATTGTGCTTGTAGTTAGTTGCATTAGAATTATAGGAACAAGATAAAAATCGATATGAATGGGGATGGGATATATGATGAGGCTGTGATGAATGTATGCCAAAGAATACTAAAGTATATCGAAAACCACGATTTGATTGGATAACTGCAATATTCATATTATTTCTGTTATATGTATGATATTGGTTGGTCACTCTATAGAATGTATGAATAATTTGACCTAAGAAAAAAATTAAATTGGTCATGCATCGCATCGGACATATTGCATTTGGTAGCATGTTACTCCTACGCAGGTCGATCAGTATGGTCCATTGATGACTTGTTTGGATAAAAAGCTTGGTGCCAGAGCTCATTCAGGGGTACTAAGGTGCATGTGGATACATTCTTTGGATGAGCCTAGCCGAGTCGAGTGCTAAGAGCCGAGGGCTTGGGGACTAGCAGCGGTCGTGTAGACTTCAATACCATTCCTAACCCAAGATACGGAGGGCGTAAATCCGTTCTGTGTGTGGGTTCCGGATACCCATGCATAATTTCTTGCTCACATGTTTGTTCATGCATAGCATATGATTGATTATAACTTGCTTGGTATGGTACGGAATTAAAGGAATTCTCACTAAGCTAGTGTAGCTTATACCTTAACAGTTGTTTAAATGAACAGGTTATCTCAAGAATGCTAAGTGGGGACCATGATGGTTGAAGTCGAGAATGACTTCAGGATTCCGGCAAGATATAAGAATGTTTGAAGTTATCAGCTAGTTTTGTAATCTGCCTTGTAATAGTTTATGTAGGGAAGTTTATGGATGAATGTAATTGAAGTTTAATGATTTGTATTATGAAGTATAGTGATTTGTATCTGTAGTATAGTGAATTGTATTTCCTTTACATTGTTTCTTAAGTTATATCAACGTAAAATGTATTATTCCGATGAGTCTCCTCCATGTGTTAGACACCTTATACATAGTATGGAAGCCTTTGCATAACTGAGGTGGTCATTCTTAGGCTTTAATATTGTGTACGGCGGACTGCTACATTTAGGGCACCCTTCGGGGCGTGACAATCCCCTCTATCTCCATCCACATTAGCATTAGCATCACCATAATATTCATCTAATGCTGCTGACAAACCTTCTATTTCACCCAATTCTTCCTCCTTACCTTCACTCTCAAGTTTAATAGCAATCATTACCCAACGATTTAGACACTGAGCTGCCATATATCCAAAACCTAAGCATTTGAAACACTTGATTTGGTGGGTTTGCCCACCTGATGAACCAGCTATATCTCTTTTGTTCTTAGCACCATAAACTTCTTTCCCTTTCTCAACAATACTCTTTTCCCCCTTAGCATCAACAACAACTACACTTTTATTCACAGATTTGCTCGAACCCCTTTTATCTACATTTCAACTATCTCAAATAGATGACTTATTGGAAGAACCATACCTATTAGTTTTCAAATTATATGGATCAGAATGTCTACGTCTTTTTACCTTCAAGGGCAACTAGATGCCTCATCAAAAGTATCATAATCCTGCAACTCAATAATGTAGGCAATCTCATACTTAAGGCTAGAAACAAATCTTGCCAAAGTTTACTTAGGAGGCTCAGTATCTCCACAACGTATCATTAGGGTTTCAAATTCTTGGACATATTCATCCACAGTCTTTCCTCCCTGCCTTAATGTCTAAAGGTGCATGAACAACTCATGCTTGTTATGTGCTAGAATGAATATCCACCTCAGAATTCGTTTCATGTCCTATCATGTTTAGATCTCTGCTTCCCTATCTCTCCTTCGAGTGGCAAGAATGCTCTTCCACGACAAGATAGTATATCATGTGATTTAATAACTGCAAAGTGTACTCTAGTGTGGTCATCTATGTCATAACACTCAAATAACCCTTCGACCTTGTCCTTCTAATCAAGATAATCATCTACAGATCGTCCTCCAGCAAATGAGGGCATTTACAGTTTTACATACTCTAATACTTTAGGTGGTCAAAACTCACGATTATGGTATTCATCATCATAATTATCACCTCTACATTCTCTATAGAAATCATCGTTACCCATAACTCTTCTTCCTCTATTTCCTCCTCTTACTCCTTCCCTTTGAGCATCATTATTCAACAATTGAGGGGGTACCTGTGGATTATTCATGGGTTGTTGTACCAGAGCCATGCAATCTAATTGTGTAGCCAGATTCATAACTATATTGGTCAAAGCTTGTATTTATTCATCTATTGTTCTTCCACCACCTATAGGATGATGACCCTGACCTCCTCCAATCTGACTAGTATTATCATTCACACTATCATTCGACATGATTCACAAACTCAAAATTCCTCTGGAATGCAGAAAAAGCGCAATCACGATATAAACCTTAATGCAAACTAAGCTTTGATACCAAAAGATGATGTACCTAGAATTAGAAATTCCAAACAATCGATCCATAACAAAGAGTAATAAGAAAAATTGATATAGAAACAATAAGAAGACTTCAAGATCCAATCTAATCACGATATGGATGGTATTATTCGAAGATATGACATACTGAGAATAACTCGAACTACACTACAGCCAATCTGATATGACATACGGATAAGCAAGAATAGTTTGTTCACCACGATTATAAGAATCGATAAGAATGAAGGAATCTCGACACAATCAATAAGATTGATAAGAGAAAGGAATTAAGAAAAAAAAATCCAACTAGATTATCAATATGCCAAAAACTAATGTTCTTACAAAGGAGAATATATAGTAAAACCCAAAAAGGAAATACAAAAGGATGAATTTAACTAACAAATTAACGCGGTTTAACTTAGGCCGGCTGGTATATCGCCAGCCTTGAAAGTATACCGCTGACTTTGTGGGCTTGAGGAACCAGCCTTCAACAACAAGCAAGGTTGATGAAGTACACTACCGACCATTCTAAGAACACCGTCGGCTTAAGCTAAAAGGCTATTGGCCTTGAATACTAGTGTATATGCTAAATCAGATAAAATCTTTATCACTTCCTCAGTTAATGCACAATGAGTCCTTAAGTTAAAATCAAACCTTGTATGTAACGAAAAGGATTTAGTTAAATGATTTTCATTTGGGTCCATATGATCTCCTAATATCCTCAACATTAGATTCTATAATCGTTTAGTCCAGGCACGAGTGAGTGATCCTAGAATTGAAATAATCCGATTCCCGTCAAGCCATGTCGGACTACCCTTGATGCACCACTAATTGCATTTTCTAGTTTCAAGATCTCGAATCTCTATTAGCAATTTTCCATTTGCAATAAGAAATAGTTTTCCAAAAAGTATAGTATTCGGACTTAGGATGAGTAATTCATGCCTTTTGGACCTTAGATGTCTATGAGATTGTTGAATCCTCATATATGATTTCCCAACGCAAGTTATGGATGGTGTAGATTCGTATTATATATAGTTTTCTGATGACAATGTATAGATATGTGCTTATATGACATATTGCATTGCATATGGTTGTTAATAAAAACTTGTTGAAAAGATGCAATTTAAGGGAATATCTTGTTAAGCTAATTGTAGCACATACTCATGTAGATTTTAGTTGACTTAGAATCATTTGTGGACATAGTTAAGATGTGACATGCCGTAGGTTAGCTTTTGAGATACCTGGGAAGGGAGAGATGTGCAAAGAGAATTGTTAATTTTCTTTTGAAATTCTCTTGTTTCCTTCCTTTAGAAAGGCTTAGTTATGATACATGTTTAGATAGCTTAGATTGCTTATTTATTGATAAAACCTTACATAGCCCAATTAATGAAATGACCAAATCAATTACTTAATTTTATTAATGCAGTCCAGTGTCCTCTTACAAAATCCACTTCAAACAGCAATTAAATCCAATACAAAACAAAAGTCCAAGCACACAGTCTTAACAAATGACAACTACATAAACAACAAAAGTACAATAATCAAAATCAAGGATTAGATATTGTACGCAACCACCACATGTACGTATTTTGATCCCCTTCCTTTGTATCTTGATGTTTGTAATAAATAAATTAGGGTTTATAATCAATTGCTTTTTATTTTGTATTTTTTAAAATTGACACTAGATTTGAGTAGCACATGTTTAAATCTATTGATCGATATCAATTTTGTAACTTTTCTTGAATATTTACTAACTAGGATTTATTGTATTTGAATGTATACTAGATGTGATGAATGAAAGAAGAACAAGAAGATGATATGTACTAGATTTTAGCTCTAGTAGAGCTTTAAGAAGATACAAAGAAAAAAGGAACTGACTTAAGGTCATGATGTAGTAAAAACCTCCTTACCCTTCCTTTTGTTCTCCAACACTATTTATATGGCTTATTGGATTAAGTTGTTGTTACTGATTTGTTAATTATGTATCGACTATCGACTGAATTAATAGGCTCTTAATTTGTTGTGTAAACCCCTATAATACTCTCATACGTACTATTGACAATATTGTGTATGCTTAAGTTCAAATCATATATGTATACATAAGTCTTAGAGCTATATAAAATCTCTTTAATAAGGTAAAGGCCTTCAGTCCCTCTTATTCATAGCATAGTTCTATTGTAGTTTTGTGGGGCTGATAAACTTCTATTCATTTATGTATTATCTATCTCTAAAATGCCTATTGTTCTGTTACATCCATCAAATTGCTAAACTGAGTAGCTTCTTGGGTCATGAGTATCCCTTATATACTAATAGGAGATCTTTGAGTGACTAGGATGTTATTTCTAAGTTTTTTATATTATGTATTAGAGGTTGTCATACATGGGAGACTCTCTAGGACATGACAAGTGAAGTCATGTTGCCATCTTTTTGGAAAAAAAAAAAAGGGATGATGACTTTTAATTATTTAAAACATTAATTTAGTTGCACTACTTTTTATAATGTTGATCCTTTTCTTAATTAGTTACTTGAAAGGTTGGTCTCCTTTTTGAATTTATGGTCAAACATTATCTCCTCCATTGTGATTTTTCCTATATATGAAATGTGAATAATTTTTTTTAATATATCAAAATTTTATTAGTACTTATTTATCACCCATTCATGCATGTCATGTATTAGTATTAATGAATATATATATATTATATATATTGTGTTTAGCATTGTCAGAACTTCCATGATAATTTCTCTCTTTTGTTTTGTTTTGTTATTTATTTATTTTTTTATAAATAAATGCGAGTTTTATTTTCATCTCATCTGTTTACCTGAATGTTAGCCTAAATACGGCATTAATATCATTAGAAAAATTTATGCAAATCGAAAGAAATAATAATATGTCAACATTATGGACATCAGGATGCCCTTTGTAACATCTTGCAATGTATCGGTCGGAATTCCAAATTAATAAATATGCTCAACGAGTGGGAAGCAACCTTCTATAATTGATGATTTTTTAAATGGTCACATCAAAGATAAACTTGAATATCCTCAAGATGAAATAAAAGTTAGAAGATTACCAGGAAAAAATTATCTAACATTTAGCAATTTTTTTCAAGGATAGCATAATTTGCATTAATAGCCTGCTTCTCCTTCTCCCTCCCTAATATTACGTCCATTTTTATTCAAATCTTTTCAATCTGATGGTAATGAGTTGTCGTACACGCCTCATAAACAAGATCAATCAAAAGAATTGGTATGAATATGATGTGAAGGCCGACCTGCATATATTTTCTTTTCTTCCAACTATTTTTATTTAATAAATAATATTTTTCTTAAAAAAAAGGGAGAATTAAGGTGAATATGAAACTTTTGTCCGTATTTAAATCGCAATAATTTATCAATTGGAATGAAAATTCACTGTCCGAAGATGTTGTTCTCATCCTATCTTAATGAATAAATGATAAACTCAGAAAACTGATATAATTTTCATCTTTGAATTGACACTTATTTGTGTTAATTATTATAAAAGCAAAGGAAATGGCATTTAGTTTTTGTCATTTGTTTTGACTCAGGTCAGGAATTAAAATGGAAATTTGCAACAAGGAAAAATGAAGAATTGTGCGAATTGGCATTGAAAAGCACAAACACCGGTGAATTTGGGCTCAACGCAGCCAGCGTTGAGAGGGCTGGAAGAGTACGCCGGCAAACTTGAAGGCAACGCCCGGCGTTAAAAGGCGGCGTTGAAACATCAGAGCCTAAGTCCTTAACGCCAGATCCAACACCGCCGGCGCTTGTGGATGGATACAGTACTTGAACTTGAAGGCAACGCCGGCAAATTGAGGAGTACGCCGCCGGCGTTCAAAGGCGGCGTTGAAGACCATCAGTTTACAAATCCTTAGCGCTTGATTGAACGCCGCCGGCGTTGGACGAGAAACCGCCGGCGTTGGATGCAGCAGTTACACATAGTTACACGAAAAGCTTGTATTTTTACATGCTTTGAGGAGAGAGAAAAGGGGACACTTACATTATGCTTCTATTTTCAGTTTCACCCGATAGTTTTTAGAGAGAGATAGAAGTAGAAAATAGAGATTTACTTTGGATCTTCGTCAAATTTGTTCTATTTGTTCGTAGATTGAGTAGAATTTGCTAACAAGGATCTCAGTTACAATTTGTACGGTTTGTTTCTCTAATTATTGGTAATTTCTTCTTCACTTGCTTTGTTCTTTACAATTCGTGATGAATATTATCATAGTTTTTATTAGTATCATGTTAGATAGAGTAGAAATGATTATTGGCTGAATTTGAACGGTGGGAAATGGTGAAATCCTTGATTTTCTGAAGTGATTGTTGAACTAGTGTTATTGGGTTGAAAGAATGATGTATATCCTTGTTAAATTCAAACTAAGAACTTAAAATTGATGAATTCAAGTTTGAATGAAATTGGGTATCTTGGCGAAGACTTTAATTTCGTTTGAATTTATATTTGGGTAAAGAATTCAAGAATGCGATGGCAAGAGAGTTTTTAATCCTGGTAGAATCTATCATTACTGCTCAAACATTGTTTTAAATACAAGTTTTCAAGAAGGAATTCTTTAATTTGTGATTTAGGACAATGAGTCAACTAAGATTTGGGAAACTCTTAGTTGCACAAATTGATTCTTTCAAAATACTCAGTAGTGGAAGCTATAGAGTGTTTTAGGTGGAAAAAGGTTTTCAAATTTCCTTTTAGAATTTGTAAATCTTGGTAGATTCACATGGATGTGCATGAACTCTAACAATTTTAATAACCTGAGTTCAACATGATTGGAGAAAATAGGATTTTATCTAAATCCCACTAACCTTACTTGTTAAAACTTGTGTGAGTAGGATTAGTGAACACTAGACATAGTAGAGTGTAGATACTTTAGTAAATATTTATAGAAAGAATCTGGTTTCTCTTTGCCTAAATATTAAAGATGAACTAATAATGTTTAGTAATTAAACTTTCCTCGTGGGATCGATACTCATTCATCACTTTATTGCTTGATCGACCCAGTACACTTGCTGGAGAATTGGTTTTAAAATACTAAACATTTCAAGCGGATCAAGTTTTTGGCGCCGTTGCCGGGGAAAGATTAATATTAAACAACTTTAGTTCTATTAGTAATTTAGGCTCATTTTACGGTTTGGTTTGTTTTCTGATTTCTTTTCAGGGTGTATGCATAGGAGTAGAAGTCGAGAGCTTCTACCCTTAAATCCAGAGATTGAACGCACCTTGCGTTTACTAAGAAGAGGAAACAGATTGAGAAAGGAAAGGAGTGAAGCAATGGCAGAAGAAAACAATAACAACCAAATTCAAGCTCCTGTCAGAGCTTTGAGGGATTACACAGTACCAACTGTGTCTGGAAATCCAATTAGAAGGCCAGCAGTTCAAGCCAACAACTTTGAGATCAAGCCGGGACTAATTCAGATGGTAGAAGCTCATCAGTTTGGAGGATATCCAAATGAGACACGGATGATCATCTTGCCAAATTCCTTCAGTATTGCAACACCATCAAGATGAATGGTGTTACTGATGATGCAATAAGGTTGCAGCTATTTCCTTTTTCATTAAGGGACAAGGCTTTGGCTTGGTTCAATTCATTACCCCAGGAGTCCATCACAAATTGGACAGATTTGTCAAACAAGTTTTTGAGGAGATTTTTCCCACCGGCTAGGACAGCTAGGTTGAGGAATGAGATCACCAACTTTGCAAAATTTCATGGTGAATCCTTGTATGAAGGTTGGGAAAGATACAAGGAAGCTATCAGGAAATGTCCTCATCATGGACTACCTGATAATCTTCATTGAGATATTCTATCTGAGTTTGGATGAAACTATGAGATCACTTGTAGACGCTGCTGCAGGAGGAGCATTAATGGGTAAGAGCTATGATGAAGCTAGCTCTTTGATAGAAGAAATGGCTTCAAGTGCTCATAATTATTGGAGTTGTGAGAGGACTAAACTCAAGGTTGCAGCTGTGCAAGATAATGAGGCCATGTCTCAACTTACAGCTCAGATTTCGGCTTTGGCAAATCAAGTAAGTAAGCTCACTACTTCAAGTTCTATTACTCCTAACCAAGTTTTGTGTTGTGAGATTTGTTCAGGTTCACATTCATTCCATGATTGTCCTCAAATACATTCACCAACTTCAGCTAGTGGAGAGCAAATGAATTATGTGGGGAATTTTCAAAGAGGAAATCAAGGACCTTATACAAACACCTACAATCCAGGATGGGCCAATCATCCGAATTTCTCATGGAGGAATGAGAATAATGTTTATCGACCCCTGGATTTCAAAGACAAGGTCCCGTGATTCAAGGTCCAGTAAGGAATGCTTTTACCACCACCACCTCAACATCCACATCAACAACAACAGAACCATTCTTCGGTTGAAGATCTGATGAAAACTTTCATGCAGAAGACTGAGACGTTGATTAATAATCAACAAGCCACCATTCGGGATCTTCAAGGGCAAATAAGTCAGATTTCTCAGCAGATAAGTAGTAGACCTTCAGGGTCACTACCCAGCAAGACTGAGGAGAATCCAAAAGGAGTGAATGCTATCACTCTTAGGAGTGGTAAGGAGGTGGAAATCCAGATGGTTTGGTGGAAGAGAAGGAGGAGGTGCAGATAAGAGATAAAGGAAAAAGGAAGCTTGAGGAACCGAATTTAACTTCACCTAGTGTGAAGCCTTATGTTCCTCCAGTGCCTTTTCCAGGAAGGCTGAAGCAGCAGAAATTGGATGAGCAATTCGCTAAGTTCTTGGATGTGTTTAAGAACTTACAGATTAACATTCCTTTCTTGGAGGCCATTCAAGAGATGCCCTCTTATGCTAAGTTCATTAAGGAATTGCTATCCAAGAAGAGGAGGATAGATGGGAATGAACCGGTTGTTTTAACAGGAGAGTGCTCAATGATACTTCAGCAAAATCAAGGCTTGCCTACAAAGCAAAAAGATCAGGGAAGTTTCACTGTACCTTGCACTATTGGTAATATTTATTTTGATAAAGTGCTAATTGATTCTGGTGCAAGTATAAATTTAATGCCTTTCTCTATCTTCAGGAGACTAGGAATGGGAGAATGCAAGGAAACCCATGTGACCTTGCAATTGGCTGATCGGAGTATCAAATACCCTAAGGGTATTGTAGAAAATGTACTAGTGAAGGTGGACAAATTCATATTTCCTGTGGACTTCATAGTCTTGGAAATGGAGGAAGATAGAGAGGTGCCCATGATCTTGGGGAGACCATTCTTGGCTAAGGTAAGGCCTTGATCGATGTTGAGCAAGGTAAGCTTACTCTACGTGTTATGGATGAACAGGTTACATTTAATGTATATGATGCTATGCATCAATTTGATGAGAAAAGAACCTGTTTTAATATTGATGTTATAGAGGAGCTTACATGTGATTTGAGAAGATGAAGTAGGAATTGAGACCGTGGAGTCGGTTTTGAGAGAGTTTGATGACTGGAGTGATGAGGAGAAGAAGTAGATTGTGAGGAAGTGTCTGAAATTGGGTTAGAATGTATGAGGAACTAGGAACAAGTGAGAAGAAACGGTTCCTTCTTTGACACAGCCTCCAGATTTGGAGTTGAAGCCATTACCTGATCACCTAAGGTATGCTTACTTAGGTCATGATGAAACTTTACCTGATTGTTTCATCATTTTTGACAGAAAATCAGGAGGAGAAGTTGTTGGAGTTTTGAGAGAACATAGAGAAGCAATAGGCTGGACGATTGCTGATATCAAAGGAATTAGTCCTTTGATTTGCACTCATAGAATTTTGATGGAAGAGGAGTGCAAGCCTACAGTGCAACCACAGAGGCGATTGAATCCTACCCTTAAGGAAGTAGTAAAAAAGAGGTACTTAAGCTTTTAGATGCAGGAATGATCTACCCTATTTCAGATAGTAAGTGGGTTAGCCCTGTCCATGTAGTACCTAAGAAAGGTGGTATGACTGTAGTGAGGAATGAGGCGAATGAATTGATCCCTACTAGGACAGTGTCTGGGTGGAGAGTTTGCATTGATTATAGGAAGCTAAATGATGCCACCAGAAAAGACCATTTCCCACTCCCATTTATTGATCAAATGGTTGAAAAATTGTCAGGGCATTCATTTTATTGTTTTCTTGATGGGTTTCGGGAAAATCAAATCCCGATTGCCCCTGCTGATCAAGAAAAAACTACTTTTACTTGTCCTTACGGCACTTTTGCCTTTAGGAGAATGCCTTTTGGCCTTTGCAATGCACCAGCTACTTTTCAAAGGTGTATGATGGCTATTTTTTCTGACATGCTTGAGAATTTTATTGAGATATTTATGGATGATTTTTCGGTTTTTGGAAAATCATTTGATGCTTGTTTAGAAAATTTAGCCAAAGTTTTACAAAGATGCAAAGAGACCAATTTGATTTTAAATTGGGAGAAGTGCCATTTTATGGTGCAAGAGGGAATCGTTTTAGGGCACAAAGTGTCAGAAAGAGGGATTGAAGTAGATAAGGCAAAGGTTGAAATCATAGAGAAACTGCCTCCACCAACAAATGTCAAAGGAGTCAGAAGTTTCCTAGGACATGCGGGTTTTTATAGACGGTTCATTAAGGACTTCTCTAAGATTTCCCGACCTTTGTGTAATCTACTTGAGAAAGATGCTGTGTTTGTTTTTGATGACAAATGTTTGCAGGCATTTGAACTTTTGAAGGAGAAGCTCATCACTGCTCCGGTGATCATAGCACCAGATTGGGAGCTTCCTTTTGAGCTGATGTGTGATGCCAGTGATTATGCTGTAGGAGCAGTATTGGGTCAAAGGCGAGGTAAGATCTTTCATACTATCTACTATGCAAGTAGAACTTTGAATGAGGCACAAAGGAATTATGCAACTACTGAGAAGGAGCTGCTAGCTGTGATTTTTGCTTGTGATAATTCTGGCCTTATTTAATTGGTTCTAAGGTAATAGTATATACTGATCATGCTGCTCTTAGATATTTATTTGCTAAGTCTGATGCTAAGCCTAGGTTAATCCGTTGGATATTGCTATTGCAAGAGTTTGATTTAGAAATTAAAGATAAAAAAGGAGCTGATAATGTGGTAGCTGATCACTTATCACGTTTGCAAAATGATGAATCAAACTTGCCTATTAATGAAAAATTTCCTGATGAGCAGTTGCATGCAATAGATATCCAAGGCTTACCATGGTATGCCGATATAGTTAATTATTTGGTCAGTAGAATTATACCATATGGTTTGTCTTATCAAAGAGAAAAAAGTTTTTACATGATGTAAAGTTTTATTTTTGGGACGAACCATATCTCTTTTAAAAAATGTGCTGATCAAATAATTAGACGATATGTACCCGAGACTGAGCAAATAAGCATAATCGAACATTGTCATGCAAGAGAGGCAGGAGGTCATTTTGGAGTTGAAAGAACTGCAGCTAAGGTACTATCTTGTGGATTTTATTGGCCCAAGTTGTTTCATGATTGTAGAAATTTCATCAAAGTGTGTGCTCAATGTCAAAGATCAGGCAACATTTCTAGAAAACACGAGTTACCATTAAACAACATTCTAGTGATTGAACTTTTTGATGTATGGGGAATTGACTTCATGGGTCCATTTCCTTCATCTTTTTCAAAATAAATACATACTTGTAGCAGTGGATTATGTATCTAAATGGGTTGATGTAAGCCCCGGAAAATTTCAGTAAATAATTTTAAGATGAACTTCAAAAATAAACCCTAAAAAATCACTCCAAATTAAAACCGAATTTTGACAAGTCCTAAACCATGAATGAATCCAAAAATTTCTTAATCATGAGAAAATGAAAATCCTCGAAAATAAAATAAGAACTCAGTGGTCTTCAAATTCAAAACCACTACATACGAAAAATTTCATATTTAACTCCGACTTATAAAAATGGGTAATATAAAGCCCCAAAAAAAAAACAAATTATTAAAAAAAAAAAGTAAATAACGATTAACTTTCGAAAATGAAACCCAATTCAAAAATTCCGAAAACGTTAAAAGATAATAAATACTTACGAAAAGTAAAATTTACAATAAACTTCTCAAATTAAATATGCTGTATGAACATAAATATCAGTTTCCAAATTGGCAAAGGTCTAAACCGAAAATCACCCGGAAACCTTAATCGGAATGCAATAGCCTAAGTCCGGCAACCTAGCCCCTAACCCTAGAGGCCGAGGCGTAGCTAAATATGTAGAATAGCTCATAGTAATATGAGTTTGTTTAAAAATATCAGATTGGTAAATTTTTGACCTATTTCGAACCCGTTCGGATACAGACTTCGAAAAGCGTGTCCCGGGGCTCGAGATATCAAAAATATACCAATAGTACCGTTAGACTCGTAATTTCATAAGATTTCTAAATATATTAGTTTTATAATTTTTCGGGTTATAAAAGTTACGGTTATAACCTTTTTATCGTATTTCCATTATTACCGGTAATTGATTAGACTTTTGCACTATTCATTTTTATTTTATTACAAAATTTTATTATTCTTATAAAGCCTTATATTTTAAGATAAATATTTTATATGTTATAGAAAATTTTGTTTTTCTAAAATTTAGTTTGTTTCGGGTCTTTACGGGATCAGATTCTGTTTAAGATCCGGTACTAAAAATAAAATAAATTAATTTAATAATTGAAAAATATTTTAAAAATATTGTTATTCCCATAAAATATTTTTCTAGAATTTTTCGGGTTATAAAAATATTATTTATAGCCCATATTTGCGTATTTTGACCGTACCGGTAACATATTTGTTAAAATACTAAAATAATTCAAATAATTATTTAATTTTAATTATGAAAATCTGCTACAAATATTTGGAATTTTTCTAATTTTATTTTTTTTGTTTTATTTTATTAAAAAAGTACATTTACAACCCATACCTTCAAGTACACCTTACACATATCACTTCCTTTTCACTTCAATCTTTCTACACATTATCCCACAATTGATGGCAGATTTTTGACTCATTTATGGCTGCCATTGTCTTTTATTTATTCATATTTTGACTAAATTAATTATTGTCTACTCCTTCTTAAAGCCACACACACCATTTATTACACAATTCAATTTTTTGTCAAAAAATTCAAACAAGCCCTCTCTTCTCACTCTCTTTCACGTGGAAACACCCCCAAAATTCTGCACTTGTTTTATTTTTTTTTCTTTTTCATTTAATACCCTCCTCTCTCTCCACTTAATGCCTTTCATTTATTCCTTTTCATTCATTTGAAACCATATCTCTTTTACTCCTCTTTTCCTCTCTTTTTCCTCTCTTTCTTTCTCTTTCTCTCTTGTTCTTGCAAGGAACCTTGCTGCCCCTATATTTTTTTGGAGCTCCCACACATATTTCTTGAAGATTTCTTAAGCAAACCTTCTTCTTAAGCTTCCATAAGTGGTATAGGTAAAATGTAATGAAGGTTTCATGCATCAAATGACTTCCATAAGCTTAAAAGCTTAGGATGATGATGCCAAAAATGAAACTCTCCTTTCTTACTTTTATTACCTTGTATTATAATTATTTTCTTGTTTAAAGTTATTTATTTTGTAGATCTAACTTTTTATGGCTTTGATTTTTGTTTATGCCATAGATCTTGTTATTTAAGTTATTATTTTTGTTATTCCTTATGATTTATGCATAGATCTAGCATTCACATGTCTATCTTAGTGATTCATGCATGTAAAACTAGTTTAGAAAACTAGATCTAAAGTTTTGAGTTCATAGATGCATTAGATCTTTGTTTATGTTCATGAACAACTTGCTATAGCTTGATGATGGTAGGAAAGTTGTAGGAAACCCAAGATCTATTTTGTTTTCAACAAAAATCAATTTTGAAAATTCGGATGAAAATGGAACCCTATTTAGAAAAGTGGTTTTTCAACTTAAAATGTATATTTTTCATTTAAAATGAAGGGCTTAGGGTATAGATACCATGAATGAAAGATTTTGATAAGGAAAGTTTAGATCCATGATGTTTATAGCTTATTACCATGCATTTGTTTTATGTTTATGATCATGTTAATTATAGATCTTAGTTATAAACTCAAACAAAATTGTGGAATTCGTATTTTGGCAAGACCCCCATTTAAAAACTACTTCCAAGTGTCAAAATGTAAATTTTACTTAAGAAAATGAAGGCTTAATATATGTATATCATCAAGACTTCTTTTTACAATAATCAAAAGTGATTTCCAAAAGTTATTTTCAAAATAAAAATTCTATTTTCGGATTTTGGCCAAGGCCTATTTTAAAAACATGTTTTCCAACTCAAAATGAAGTTTTTATTTAAGAAATGAAAGGCTCATAAGATATGGTATGTAAGGAATGGATTTTCATGAGCTTAGATAGATTTATCAAAAGATAACCAAAAATGAATTTTGTAAATTCGGATCCCAACTAAGACCAATTTTTAGAACCCATGTATCAACTCCAAAACTCATGTTTTATGTGAAAAATGAAGTATATAGGTAATAGATATCATAAGCAATGATTTTTACAAGTTAAAATGAGTTTAGGCATGAGTAATGTTAAACAAATAATGGAATTAAAATGAAAATTTTGAGTTAGTGATCAATTGTCAAATTCGTAATTTGAGATGATGCATAAGTATCACTTAGTATTTGAGCTCAAATTGCAAGTTTTATGTTAAATGAAGTCCTTAGACAATAGATATAGTAAAGCTTCAAATTTTAATGCATTAAACAAGTTTTTCCCAAATGAATCATTCAAAAAGTGGATTTTCTAAAATTCGGATTTTTGAATAAATCATATTGGAAAACATATTTGCAAAGTGTAAAATGCAAATTTTTGTGTAAGAATGAAGTCCTTAGTAGTTATACATGGTTGAGCCTTAAATTTCTAAGTATCAAATGATTTTTACTTAAAGGAATCACTCAAAAACTAATTTTTGTAAAATTCGGATTTTGGAATCAACCCCACTTGAAAACATGTTTACAAAGTGCAAAATGGAAATTTTTATGTAGAAATGAAAGTCATAAGTAATAGATATAATGAAGACTCAATTTTAACAAAAATAATTATATTTTCTTAAGCAATAAATCCAAACGAATGGAAATGATCAAAGTTAGAAAACTAGATTTTTCAAAAAGTAGTTATATTGAAGTCTTGTAAAATAAAGAGTTCTAAAATTTTCTTTTGCCAAAAATCATCAAGACCATGCATACATGAAACTCATTCATATCATTCATGTTAGGAAATCATTCATATTGCATGTATGGCTAATTTATACAATAAAAACATTACAAACATTTACAAAACTATTTTTCGGAATCGGAAACCGTTACTGATCAGATCTGATCCCTCTGTTCCGAGACCTAAATGTTTTCAAAACTTAAAAATAATATAGAAATAGATAGATCTTTCGAAGTAGATAGAAATCGATATATAATTTGCGAGATTCCGAGTTAAAATGACCAAGTTATGGCCGTTTTAAGTTGGAATTCCCGCTTAGGACGAGAATTAAATTTGATAGTTTGTATGAGATAGCTTGGACTAGTTAAGTGATGAAATACTTATTAGAGTATTTCTTCCTTTTTAGGTGACCCGATATCGACGATTCCCTACCACCGGATTACTTGTACTAAGAGACCGGTGATCCAATGGCCGAGTGAGTATTACTTCCGATTTCATTTATTGTATGTGATTGTAATAATAGTTGCACTAGGTATTTGGTAAAGATAAAATGGATATGCATGATGGGGACGAATGGGAAAGATGTATGCTTGTTGTTGATATGAGAAATGGAATGTAAGAATATCGAAGCCGAGTGATTAACTATTGCCTGTATAGATGAATTAGAATTGATTGTCTGCGATTATTGACTGATCACTTAAAAGAATTGGTATAATTGATTATTTGGAATTGAAGATGAAATTGAACTCATTCATACACGATGGGGATAGAGCATTAGCATTTGTCGGTTTATCGTTGTACCTTAAACGATTTTATAGTTTATAGTTGTCCGTAAGCTGAAACGGTCTCGGTCGTACCGCAGGATTCGTTAATCTGCTAACCCGGGATGGAGGGCGCAAGTCCATCCACATATGATTTCCGGCAGGTCATATGTTTGTTGAATTCACGAGTTTGATGCATATCACTTGTCTGACTAATCACTTGATTGTATGATGTGTTATAAATGTAATCCTGGAAGTTTTCACTCACTAAGCTAGTGTAGCTTATACCCCTATAGTTGTTTAAATGAACAGGTTATCTCAAGAATGCAAAGTGGGGACTGAATTGGTTGGAGCCGGGTATGACTCCGGGGTTCCGGCAAGACATAAGAATGTTTGAAGTTATTAGCTAGGTTTTCCTATTTGCCTTGTAATAGTTTATGTAGTAGAATCTTTTGATGAATTGTAATTGAAGTTAATGAGTTGTATTTTGAAGAATAGTGAATTGAATTTCCTTTACATTGTTCTCAAGTTGTATCAACAAAAATGCATTACTCCGATGAGTCTCCTCCATGTGTTAGACGCCTTGTACATAGTATGGAAGCCTTCGCGTGACTGAGGTGGTCATTCTTAGGCTTTAATATTGTGTACGGCGGACTGCCACGTTTAGGGTACCCTTCGGGGCGTGACAGTTTAGTTGGTATCAGAGCGACAAGGTTTTGGGAATTAGGTGGAAGCCTTTAGGAGAATAGAATGTTAAGATACGATCTTAGAGATGAATAGATAAGTTTAGATGACCCTTAGGTAAAGAAGAATTAGATTTAGCTCATGACCTGTAAGGTATGATTTTCGATCATTAAGGATTTGCATCTATCTTGGAGACTTCTAGAGAACATAGAAACAGACATATGAGGAAGAAAGATTGAAAATAATTAAGGAGACGATCAAATCCATTCTAGCAACTGCAAAATATAGGAGTAAGTGACCTTACCCGACTCCTAGTTCAAGCCGAT
Source organism: Combretum micranthum (assembly GCA_024138025.1). Lineage (NCBI taxonomy): Eukaryota > Viridiplantae > Streptophyta > Magnoliopsida > Myrtales > Combretaceae > Combretum > Combretum micranthum. Next base: position 163,582 of record JAMXBD010002034.1, read on the forward strand.
AATGGAGATACTAGATTACCCCTTTGACCTATAGGACCACTAGGTGGGTAAGATTAATTGCGTGCTTTCACCGTTTTTCTAAATAAACAAGTTTAAAGAAAATAAAAAGTTATAAATCTTTTTCTAAACCATAAGCGACTTGTGAGTAGTATAATTAGGCTAATGTGACCGTTTCGTCTTGTTTCTAGGAGACTACCTGAGGAGGACATGCAACAGTCGACTAATCTTCCCGAGGAACAACAAGTGAGAGACACTCCACCACCACAAGATCCAATGCAACAAGTCATAGGTCTTCTAGGATGTTTGGTGGATGCACAAAAGCTCCTCTTGCAACAAGTGCTTACTAGGAATGTACCGGTTCAGGTGGAAAGACCCCACCAAGTGACAATGCAAGGAATTAAGACTCCTTCTTCTATGGCTAGTTCAAACTCCAAGGTCAAGAGGACTAAGAAAACTAGCCTATCTGTTAAGAATGAACCTTTTAAGAGGCGTAAGATCAATTGTTGGAAGTGCAAGGAAAGTCATTATCTAAGACAGTGTCCACAGCTGAAGCACAAGTGTTACCTCTGTGGAGATCCCGAGCATAAGATTATGGACTGTCCAGAAAGAAAACCCTAAAGTGCTTCATCTGCAAACAGCCGGGACACCGGGCAAGTAGATGCCCCCACGGAATTAACAAGTGGATAGCTGTCCTTGATTGGAAGAAGTCAGTCTCCTAGAAATAGCAATAGATCTTTCGTTGAGCGTTAGGAGCAAATGACTTTTTGAAAAGAACAAAGATGTTTTGAAAATGTAAACCAATGTTGCAGTTTATCATCTAGTTCATGAATTAATTCCAATGTATGTTTTGCATCCTTTCTTTGAACTTTTGTAATGGAAGATTTACATCTTCTCTTGATTTCATGTATTTCGTTTCGAGTATTATGAAGTTTTGTTATCGATTTTGATTTCAGTAGAATTTCAATATTTCTTATATATGTTTCTATTTCCGCATTTCCGATTCTGTAATTCCGATAAGCTTCTTAAGTCTCTTTTACCGCCTTAAGACGTAATAAAAGATTTAGAATTTTCACCTGAGCTTAATAAAATTGTAGGAGATATACCCAACCACAACAAGAACCCGTCATGACCCCAAGTCGGAAAGTTGGAACACTTCACTTGGACGATGACCCAAACAAGGAAGAAGACGTAATTTGGATAAGATACAATGTTGGAAATGTAAGGGAAGCATTACCCTATACGGTGTCCACGACTTCAATCCAAGTGTTACCTCTGTGGGGACCCAGTCACAAAGTGAAAGTGTCCCAAAAAGATGACCAACGCATGCTTTCTTTGCTCAAAAACGGGACATTTAGCTAAAACATGCCCTGAACGGGATAACTTGCGTGTTGCTTCGCTGGATCAACCAAGGAAGAAAAGGAGGAGATGTAATAGGAATAAAAGCGACAAAGGAAAAAGAAATCGGAGTTCCTTAGGAACATCTTCATCCGGAAATCCCATCTACAACCCTCACACCTATGTAGTACATGGAGGGGTGTGATGAGAAGCTGGAGTCCTTTGCCATGGAAGGAGGCGAGGATCAAATATGCAACTCGGTATCAGGTTAGCACTATACCCTTAGAATACCGCATATTCATTCCTATCAATAGAATCAAAGAGATAGGTTGTTAGAAATACCCTTGGATTAAATGGCTAGACAAAAAAATAGGAAAGCCCGAGACCATTAAAAGCTAAAATGAGCCAATGATGGAAACTAAAACAAACCTCGATTAATTTAACGAATTCCAAATACCCCTCGTACAACTTCTTGTAAATAAAGAACATTGAAAGATTCGAAATCTACGACGATTGTTACACAAAAGTTAAAATTTCATAAATCAAATTTCAATTCCAAACTCCATAAGATTTTCAAGTAATAATACAATAAAGCAATGAGATCTCTTGATTTCAATCCTATCAAGATGATCATGATGATAAGAATTTAAACGATGATGACCATATTGTTTAAGGAATATGAATCAGAAAGCACAATATTGTATATACAGCTACATAAGAATGGAGAAGCGAATCCACAACCTTCGTTGGTCAAAGTAATGAGTCATGAAAGGTCGTGTTATCATGAGTTGTCTAGTGTCGGTCGAGTCAAGTCGTCTGTAGTCCAAGTCAAGTCCGTGTCGTTCTCCAAAAGAGTCGTATAAGTGAAGGTTGGAATCGCTAAGCCAAATCTTATAAAATTGTATGTGCTATATTTCGTAAAATATCTATCACACAAAATTTAGAAATGATACAAATCAAAGCATAGACCGGTGCTAAAAATATAATTCAAAATCCACAATCTTTTCTCGAAAAACGATATACACGTAACAAGTTTTGCGGACAAAACTTTCCTTAAGGTGGGGAGGATGTAAGCCCCGGAAAATTTCAGTAAATAATTTTAAGATGAACTTCAAAAATAAACCCTAAAAATCACTCCAAATTAAAACCGAATTTTGACAAGTCCTAAACCATGAATGAATCCAAAAATTTCTTAATCATGAGAAAATGAAAATCCTCGAAAATAAAATAAGAACTCAGTGGTCTTCAAATTCAAAACCACTACATACGAAAAATTTCATATTTAACTCCGACTTATAAAAACGGGTAATATAAAGCCCAAAAAAAAACAAATTATTAAAAAAAAAGTAAATAACGATTAACTTTCGAAAATGAAACCCAATTCAAAAATTCCGAAAACGTTAAAAGATAATAAATACTTACGAAAAGTAAAATTTAAATAAACTTCTCAAATTAAATATGCTGTATGAACATAAATATCAGTTTCCAAATTGGCAAAGGTCTAAACCGAAAAATCACCCGGAAACCTTAATCGAAATGCAATAGCCTAAGTCCGGCAACCTAGTGCCCCTAACCCTAGAGGCCGAGGCGTAGCTAAATATGTAGAATAGCTCATAGTAATATGAGTTTGTTTAAAAATATCAGATTGGTAAATTTTTGACCTATTTCGAACCCGTTCGGATACAGACTTCGAAAAGCGTGTCCCGGGGCTCGAGATATCAAAAATATACCAATAGTACCGTTAGACTCGTAATTTCATAAGATTTCTAAATATATAGTTTATAATTTTTCGGGTTATAAAAGTTACAGTTATAACCTTTTTATCGTATTTCCATTATTACCGGTAATTGATTAGACTTTTGCACTATTCATTTTTATTTTATTACAAAATTTTATTATTCTTATAAAGCCTTATATTTTAGATAAATATTTTATATGTTATAGAAAATTTTGTTTTTCTAAAATTTAGTTGTTTCGGGTCTTTACGGGATCAGATTCTGTTTAAGACCCGACTAAAAATAAAATAAATTAATTTAATAATTGAAAAATATTTTAAAAATATTGTTATTCCCATAAAATATTTTTTAGAATTTTTCGGGTTATAAAAATATTATTTATAGCCCATATTGCGTATTTTGACCGTACCGGTAACATATTTGTTAAAATACTAAAATAATTCAAATAATTATTTAATTTTAATTATGAAAAATCTGCTACAATATTTGGAATAATTTTTCTAATTTTTTTTATTTTTTTTATTTTATTAAAAAGTACATTTACAACCCATACCTTCAAGTACACCTTACACATATCACTTCCTTTTCACTTCAATCTTTCTACACATTATCCCACAATTGATGGCAGATTTTTGACTCATTTATGGCTGCCATTGTCTTTTATTTATTCATATTTTGACTAAATTAATTATTGTCTACTCCTTCTTAAAGAAGCCACACACCATTTATTACACAATTCAATTTTTTGTCAAAAATTCAAACAAGCCCTCTCTCTTCTCACTCTCTTTCACGTGGAAACACCCCCAAAATTCTGCACTTGTTTTATTTTTTTTTCTTTTTCATTTAATACCCTCCTCTCTCTCCACTTAATGCCTTTCATTTATTCTTTTCATTCATTTGAAACCATATCTCTTTTACTCCTTCTTTTCCTCTCTTTTTCCTCTCTTTCTTTCCTCTTTCTCTTGTTCTTGCAAGGAACCTTGCTGCCCCTATATTTTTTGGAGCTCCCACACATATTTCTTGAAGATTTCTTAAGCAAACCTTCTTCTTAAGCTTCCATAAGTGGTATAGGTAAAATGTAATGAAGGTTTCATGCATCAAATGACCTTCCATAAGCTTAAAAGCTTAGGATGATGATGCCAAAAATGAAACTCTCCTTTCTCTACTTTTATTACCTTGTATTATAATTATTTTCTTGTTTAAAGTTATTATATTTTGTAGATCTAACTTTTTATGGCTTTGATTTTTGTTTATGCCATAGATCTTGTTATTTAAGTTATTATTTTTGTTATTCCTTATGATTTATGCATAGATCTAGCATTCACATGTCTATCTTAGTGATTCATGCATGTAAAACTAGTTTAGAAAACTAGATCTAAAGTTTTGAGTTCATAGATGCATTAGATCTTTGTTTATGTTCATGAACAACTTGCTATAGCTTGATGATGGTAGGAAAGTTGTAGGAAACCCAAGATCTATTTTGTTTTCAACAAAAATCAATTTTGAAAATTCGGATGAAAATGGAACCCTATTTAGAAAAGTGGTTTTTCAACTTTAAAATGTATATTTTCATTTAAAATGAAGGGCTTAGGGTATAGATACCATGAATGAAAGATTTTGATAAGGAAAGTTTAGATCCATGATGTTTATAGCTTATTACCATGCATTTGTTTTATGTTTATGATCATGTTAATTATAGATCTTAGTTATAAACTCAAACAAAATTGTGGAATTCGTATTTTGGCAAGACCCCCATTTAAAAACTACCTTCCAAGTGTCAAAATGTAAATTTTACTTAAGAAAATGAAGGCTTAATATATGTATATCATCAAGACTTTTTTACAATAATCAAAAGTGATTTCCAAAAGTTATTTTCAAAATAAAAATTCTATTTTCGGATTTTGGCCAAGGCCTATTTTAAAAACATGTTTTCCAACTCAAAAATGAAGTTTTTATTTAAGAAATGAAAGGCTCATAAGATATGGTATGTAAGGAATGGATTTTCATGAGCTTAGATAGATTTTATCAAAAGATATAACCAAAAATGAATTTTATAAATTCGGATCCCAACTAAGACCAATTTTTAGAACCCATGTATCAACTCCAAAACTCATGTTTTATGTGAAAAATGAAGTATATAGGTAATAGATATCATGAAGCAATGATTTTTACAAGTTAAAATGAGTTTAGACATGAGTAAGGTGTTAAACAAATAATGGAATTAAAATGAAAAATTTTGAGTTAGTGATCAATTGTCAAATTCGTAATTTGAGATGATGCATAAGTATTCACTTAGTATTTGAGCTCAAATTGCAAGTTTTATATGTTAAATGAAGTCCTTAGACAATAGATATAGTAAAGCTTCAAATTTTAATGCATTAAACAAGTTTTTCCCCAAATGAATCATTCAAAAAGTGGATTTTCTAAAATTCGGATTTTTGAATAAATCATATTGGAAAACATATTTGCAAAGTGTAAAATGCAAATTTTTGTGTAAGAATGAAGTCCTTAGTAGTTATACATGGTTGAGCCTTAAATTTCTAAGTATCAAATGATTTTTACTTGAAGGAATCACTCAAAAACTAATTTTTGTAAAATTCGGATTTTGGAATCAACCCCACTTGAAAACATGTTTACAAAGTGCAAAATGGAAATTTTTATGTAGAAATGAAAGTCATAAGTAATAGATATAATGAAGACTCAATTATAACAAAAATAATTATATTTTCTTAAGCAATAAATCCCAAACGAATGGAAATGATCAAAGTTAGAAAACTAGATTTTTCAAAAAGTAGTTATAGTTGAAGTCTTGTAAAATAAAGAGTTCTAAAATTTTCTTTTGCCAAAAATCATCAAGACCATGCATACATGAAACTCATTTCATATCATTCATGTTAGGAAATCATTCATATTGCATGTATGGCTAATTTATACAATAAAAACATTACAAACATTTACAAAACTATTGTTTTTTTTTAATCAGAAACCGTTACTGATCAGATCTGATCCCTCTGTTCCGAGACCTAAATGTTTTCAAAACTTGAAAATAATAGTAGAAATAGATAGATCTTTCGAAGTAGATAGAAATTGATATATAATATGCGAGATTCCGAGTTAAAATGACCAAGTTATGGCCGTTTTAAGTTGGAATTTCCGCTTAGGACGAGAATTACAAATTTGATAGTTTGTATGAGATAGCTTGGACTAGTTAAGTGATGAAATACTTATTAGAGTATTTCTTCCTTTTTAGGTGACTCCGATATCGACGATTCCCTACCACCGGATTACTTGTACTAAGAGATCGGTGATCCAATGGCCGAGTGAGTATTACTTCCGATTTCATTTATTGTATGTGATTGTAATAATAGTTGCACTAGGTATTTGGTAAAGATAAAATTGATATGCATGATGGGGACGAATGGGAAAGATGTATGCTTGTTGTTGATATGAGAAATGGAATGTAAGAATATCGAAGCCGAGTGATTAACTATTGCCTGTATAGATGAATTAGAATTGATTGTCTGCGATTATTGACTGATCACTTAAAAGAATTGGTATAATTGATATTTGGAATTGAAGATGAAATTGAACTCATTCATACACGATGGGGATGGAGCATTAGCATTTGTCGGTTTATCGTTGTACCTTAAACGATTTTATAGTTTATAGTTGTCCGTAAGCTGAAACGGTCTCGGTCGTACCGCAGGATTCGTTAATCTGTTAACCCGGGATGGAGGGCGCAAGTCCATCCACATATGATTTCCGGCAGGTCATATGTTTGTTGAATTCACGAGTTTGATGCATATCACTTGTCTGACTAATCACTTGATTGTATGATGTGTTATAAATGTAATCCTGGAAGTTTTCACTCACTAAGCTAGTGTAGCTTATACCCCTATAGTTGTTTAAATGAACAGGTTATCTCAAGAATGCAAAGTGGGGACTGAATTGGTTGGAGCCGGGTATGACTCCGGGGTTCCGGCAAGACATAAGAATGTTTGAAGTTATTAGTTAGGTTTTCCTATTTGCCTTGTAATAGTTTATGTAGTAGAATCTTTTGATGAATTGTAATTGAAGTTAATGAGTTGTATTTTGAAGAATAGTGAATTGAATTTCCTTTACGTTGTTCTCAAGTTGTATCAACAGAAAATGCACTACTCCGATGAGTCTCCTCCATGTGTTAGACGCCTTGTACATACTATGGAAGCCTTCGCGTGACTGAGGTGGTCATTCTTAGGCCTTAATATTGTGTACGGCGGACTGCCACGTTTAGGGTACCCTTCGGGGCGTGACAGTTGAAGCTATTGCTTTGCAAACCAATGATGCTCGAGTAGTAACAAAATTTTTGAAAAAGAATATTTTCACCAGATTTGGGGTGCTTAGGGCAATCATAAGTGATCGGGGTACTCACTTTTGCAATAAACAATTTGACAAGCTTTTAGCTAAGTATGGAGTTGTCCATAAAGTAGCTACCCCATATCACCCCCAAACAAGTGGTCAAGTTGAGATTTCCAATAGAGAAATTAAAAGGATTTTGGAAAAAACAATTAATGCATCACGAAAGGACTGGTCTTTAAAACTAGATGATGCATTATGGGCATATAGAACTGCTTTTAAAACACCTATTGGAATGTCTCCTTACAAGTTAGTTTATGGTAAATCGTGTCATTTACCTGTTGAACTTGAGCATAAGGCTTATTGGGTTATAAAATTCCTCAATTTTGATAGAACAGCTGCAGGGGAGACAAGAACGCTTCAATTAAATCAGTTGGATGAGTGGAGAAATGAAGCATATGAGAGTGCTCGAATTTATAAAGAGCATACCAAACAGTGACATGATCGAAACATTTTGAAGAGAGAATTTTCACCAGGAAACAAAGTGTTGTTATACAATACACGTCTCAAGTTGTTTCCAGGAAAGTTGAGATCAAGGTGGTTGGGACCTTTTGAAGTTATCCGTGTTTTCCCTTATGGTGCAGTTGAGTTGAAAACCCAAGATAATCGAACTTTTAAAGTCAATGGACATTTACTCAAGCACTACTATGAGGGAGACATTAGAGAAAGTAGGACCACCTTCATCAGTGAAGGTAGTAAGTGACACAGTTGCAAGTCGGGCTAAGCGACTTTAAACTCTAAGCGCTGCATGGGAGGCAACCCATGGTTTTTGTTGTGTTTTGTGTGTAATATATATGTAATTGTGTGTTGTGTGTTGAGTTGTTTCAGGTACAGTTAAGTGAGTAGATGAATTTGGTGTTTAGTATGTTGAAGTATTGTGAGGAAAATGGAAAGTCATATAACAGGTGGAATTTTTCTAACGCTGAAGTCTGGAGAAAGAACACTGGTAAAATTTAGCAGTGTAGGAAGTGAACGCCGGCAAATGATGATTGAACGCCGCCGGCATTGAAAGTGAAGCTTGGAAGGCAGAAGCATCAACCCTTAACACCCGCAAAACAGCAGTCAACGCCGCCGGTGTTGATGTTTGGGAGTGCTACCAGAAAACAATTTCTTAACACTGGCAAATACAAAGTCGCAACGCCGCCGGCGTTGGATTTATTTCATTGGCGTTCTCAAAGAGCTAGTCAAGGCCAAATTCAATTTTTCTAACGCCGACATTTGCTGTCAACAACCGCCGCCGTCGTTGATTAAATTTTAGCCGACGTTTGGTTTGTGTGTGCATTAAATGCTAATCCCCTGCATGTAAAGGGATTAAAATCCCTATTCTTTCTCTCTCATTTCCGTTCTCAAAGTTCCTTTTACCGAAATCCCTTCTTTTTGTTTTTGTTTCTTCTTCTCTCTCACTCTTTCAATCAATCCATCATCAGGGCTCAAATCATTAAACCTCAAGATCACAAGGTAACTCATTCTCATTTTTTGTTCTTTTTATCCTTTTCAATGATTAAATCTTTTGTTTAGACAATAATGTGGATGTTTGGTTGAAAGTTGTGTTCAATAATCTGATGAGTTGTTGTTGGTTAGGGCATCTGAAAGTCGTGTTCCATAGTTCTATTGTTAAATCAAGCATGGATTGATTAGAAATTGTGTGGTTAGGCTTGTAACCGTAGAAATTAGGGTTTGTGTAATACAAATTGGGGGTTTTGATTATTTGTGATTTCGGAAATATGAAATCAATTGTCAAGTATAATTTTAATCTAAAGTTTTGAATCAAAGATCATTTTCACTGTTCATCGAGTTTTTGAAACAAAGCCCCAACGGTTACCCTACGCTGTGTGCCAACGCTGGCTAGCTACGCCGACATTTTTAAGATTAGTTTGCCGGCGTTCTTCAAAAAAAAAAAAGAAAAAAAAGAGAGGGAGAGAGAGAGAGAGACAGAAAAATTGAAAAAGTGGGCAAATCATTTGGTGTAATTGATGCTTAAGATGTGTTCTCAATGGCAATTAATCAATTACATCAAATTAGAGAATATGTGGTTCTAATGTGCACATATTAGTTGTTATTGTGAAATGTGCTTTCTTGTGATATATGTGGAGTGTGCTGTGTATGTGTTACAGATATGGCTCCAAAGAAGAAGCAAAGAACAGCTACTACTAGTCAAGTAAGGAATGTCTTGTCTAGTCAACTTTATGCACAAGAAAGGAAGGAAAGACTTATGAAAAAAGAGTTTCATAACAGTCATTTTCTGGATTGGCCTGTATTAGAGGATTATGGAATGCATGAGACTTTGCAAAATGCAGTGGAGGACAAGCAATGGTTCAAAGTCTTTGACATGAGAGAATCGGCTTACAAGAAGATCACCATTGAATTTCTTTCTACTATGAGATATGGTAGAGAAGATGATGATGATGATGATGATCAAGGGGATACCCATATAATCTTTCAGATATATGGGGAAGTTAAAAAAGTGCCAATTAAGAAGATAGGACTCTACCTTGGCTACTATTAGCATGAGGATGAAAACTCTGCTCTCCCGACATCTTGGCCTCCTGATGTTACCATGGAGCATTTCTGGTTTGAGTTGATACACCCAAAGACTGATCCATTTGAGCCTTCAAAATCGATCAACTCATCTTTTAAAAAGTTAGAGCACAAACTTCTTCATCATATTCTGGCTCATACTTTGACTTGTCGAAAGACAAGTCATAGCAAGTTAAGCACTTCAGATATGATATGTTTGTATAGCCTTATTAAGAGCTATCCATTGGATTTGGGCTGTGAAGTGGCTAATTTTTTGCTGAGACAAGCTGACGACACCAGGACCAATTATATCTTCTATGGGGGATATATCACTCAGCTGCTCAAAGGCATGGGTGTTTTTAGGGAATTGCCAAATGATATCAAAGTGGCCAGCAAAAAGATATCTTCTGGGCCTTTTAGAGCTTGGGGTTTGGTGAAGGTACCCAGGGGGGTACAAGATGTTCAGGCGATTGCAGTTATTGAGCCCCAATTTGAATTTCCACAGAGCGACAGGCCATCTTCATCCTCAGCTCCACCCCTTCCTCAGCCACAGGTTCCACCATCCTCCTCTCAACCAGACTCATCTTCAGCTGGATATACCCTAGCTAGATTGGGATATGAAATGAGAGAATTGCAGGAGGATTTTCTTAGAGAAAAGAACAAGAACAAGAAATTTAGACACTCATTGATGTCAATGTTGAAATCTGCGTTTTCTTGTATCAATGCAGCTGCAGGTGAAGCGATGAAGTATTCTACTTCATCCGATGAGAGCGACTCCAGCACTGAACTTGAAAGCTAGAGTTCCTGCTAGCTTTAACTTTTTGGGGGACTTTTCCATTTCTATCTTATTTTTGTAATTAAGCACCCATTTTTGGGTAGACTTCCTTTCTCTAACTCACTTGGTCTGTATATATATGTTATGTGTTATTGTGTTTTTCTTTTTATGTCTGTCATGTATGTTTCTTTGATGAGAGACAGGTCTTTGAAGTAATCTCTGCAAATTGTGAACTCAAATGGGAATGCTGAACAAGGAAAAGAAAACAGGAAAGTTCCAACTGCTTTTATTTAGTTTTTTTCTCCCTTTTATTTGTTAATCAAGACAAACAGTGAGGATACTGTTCGGTTTTAAGTGTGGGGAAGGGAGATTAGGCTGAGATGAAATGAAATATATTATGGGTTTAAATATATGTTGACTTGGTATGTTTGTTTTGCAATTGTATGAATACTTGAGAAATATGAAGTCAATATATGAATTCATAGGTTTCACACACTTGCATTTGGATGTAGACATATTTAATGCATGTCCTCAAGAAGAAAACGAATTTGCAAAATTAAGGCAAATTTTTTTTTTTTTGGGAAATCTGAAACATAAAACAAAAGGAAAATTGACTTGTCAGATGCCGTGCTCACTAAACCATGTGGTTGACTTACTTAGTTAAAATTAAGTAGATAAATCTTTAATTGACAAACTTACCTTCTGTTTAACCTAGGAGATAAAACTTATGTAAATATCTAAGTCCTATTGTGAAGAATGATCAGGTTTACTTCTCAAATATTCTTTTAACTTTTAGTTAATCTTTGTAACACTTGGTAGAAGAGGTAGATGAAGCTATTAACTTAGTGATCCGAGAAACAGAGTCAAAAATTGTGGAAGAGTGCATTTAGTAGTAAAAACAAATAGAGCCATTACTCAATTGATTCAAGTAATTGAGTCAGGAGTATTTACATTCATAATAAGGTGAATGAGAGTTCTTAGGGGTCCTTTAAAACCTGGTCACTTGGGTGATGAGCCCGGGATGTGCCGACTCAAGGATTTCACTCTAACTAAATGGTGTAATATGGCTAATGAGCTTGAAAAGATACGGGCTACACCCCGTCCAGAGGAAAATTCAAGATGGAGGCAAAAACCTCTCCCTCTGTAATTGAAATGCACATATTAGTGAATTAAAAGACTTTGACTATGGAAAAATCTAGGGAAATGGTAGATACCACATGCTTATACCTTGTGTTGCTAAGATTTAACTTGAGTTAAAAGGTTGATGAAGTTGAAATGATTATTTTTCCTTTGTGGACTAATTAGACATTGTCGAAAAGTTATAGCTTAAGTTAAACATTGGGATTAAAGTTTGTCTGGTCTAGATTAGCTAATTAATTTCAATTCAAGTAAGCAAATCACATAATTCAAGTTTGGTTAGAGCTAGAGGCATTGTATTGCAAGTCATGAGATTTGAGAAGCAAGTTTTGAATTAAAAAGTCAGATTTCAATCTTTAAATTGTTTTGCTTGAGGACAAGCAAAAGTTCAAGTGTGGGGAAAATTGATAAACTCAGAAAACTGATATAATTTTCATCTCTGAATTGACACTTATTTGTGTTAATTATTATAAAAGCAAAGGAATTGGCATTTAGTTTTTGTCATTTGTTTTGAATCAGGTCAGGAATTAAAATGGAAATTTGCAACAAGGAAAAATGAAGAATTGTGCGAATTGGCATTGAAAAGCACAAACACCGGTGAATTTGGGCTCAACGCAGCCAGCGTTGAGAGGCTGGAAGAGTACGCCGGCAAACTTGAAGGCAACGCCGGCGTTAAAAGGCGGCGTTGAAACATCACAGAGCCTAAGTCCTTAACGCCAGATCCAACACCGCCGGCGCTTGTGGATGGATACAGTACTTGAACTTGAAGGCAACGCCGGCAAATTGAGGAGTACGCCGCCGGCGTTCAAAGGCGGCGTTGAAGACCATCAGTTTACAAATCCTTAGCGCTTGATTGAACGCCGCCGGCGTTGGACGAGAAACCGCCGGCGTTGGATGCAGCAGTTACACAACAGTTACACGAAAAGCTTGTATTTTTACATGCTTTGAGGAGAGAGAAAGGGGACACTTACATTATGCTTCTATTTTCAGTTTCACCCGATAGTTTTTAGAGAGAGATAGAAGTAGAAAATAGAGATTTACTTTGGATCTTCGTCAAATTTGTTCTATTTGTTCGTAGATTGAGTAGAATTTGCTAACAAGGATCTCAGTTACAATTTGTACGGTTTGTTTCTCTAATTATTGGTAATTTCTTCTTCACTTGCTTTGTTCTTTACAATTCGTGATGAATATTATCATAGTTTTTATTAGTATCATGTTAGATAGAGTAGAAATGATTATTGGCTGAATTTGAACGGTGGGAAATGGTGAAATCCTTGATTTTCTGAAGTGATTGTTGAACTAGTGTTATTGGGTTGAAAGAATGATGTATATCCTTGTTAAATTCAAACTAAGAACTTAAAATTCGGATGAATTCAAGTTTGAATGAAATTGGGTATCTTGGCGAAGACTTTAATTTCGTTTGAATTTATATTTGGGTAAAGAATTCAAGAATGCGATGGCAAGAGAGTTTTTAATCCTGTAGAATCTATCATTACTGCTCAAACATTGTTTTAAATACAAGTTTTCAAGAAGGAATTCTTTAATTTGTGATTTAGGACAATGAGTCAACTAAGATTTGGGAAACTCTTAGTTGCACAAATTGATTCTTTCAAAATACTCAGTAGTGGAAGCTATAGAGTGTTTTAGGTGGAAAAAGGTTTTCAAATTTCCTTTTAGAATTTGTAAATCTTGGTAGATTCACATGGATGTGCATGAACTCTAACAATTTTAATAACCTGAGTTCAACATGATTGGAGAAAATAGGATTTTATCTAAATCCCACTAACCTTACTTGTTAAAACTTGTGTGAGTAGGATTAGTGAACACTAGACATAGTAGAGTGTAGATACTTTAGTAAATATTTATAGAAAGAATCTGGTTTCTCTTTGCCTAAATATTAAAATGAACTAATAATGTTTAGTAATTAAACTTTCCTTGTGGGATCGATACTCATTCATCACTTTATTGCCTGATCGACCCAGTACACTTGCTGGAGAATTGGTTTTAAAATACTAAACATTTCAAGTGGATCAAGTTTTTGGCGTCGTTGCCGGGGAAAGATTAATATTAAACAACTTTAGTTCTATTAGTAATTTAGGCTCATTTTACGGTTTGGTTTGTTTTCTGATTTCTTTTCAGGGTATGCATAGGAGTAGAAGTCGAGAGCTTCTACCCTTAAATCCAGAGATGAACGCACCTTGTGTTTAAAGAAGAGGAAACAGATTGAGAAAGGAAAGGAGTGAAGCAATGGCAGAAGAAAACAATAATAACCAAATTCAAGCTCCTGTCAGAGCTTTGAGGGATTACACAGTACCAACTGTGTCTGGAAATCCAATTAGAAGGCCAGCAGTTCAAGCCAACAACTTTGAGATCAAGCCGGGACTAATTCAGATGGTAGAAGCTCATCAGTTTGGAGGATATCCAAATGACACCGGATGATCATCTTGCCAAATTCCTTTAGTATTGCAACACCATCAAGATGAATGGTGTTACTGATGATGCAATAAGGTTGCAGCTATTTCCTTTTTCATTAAGGGACAAGGCTTTGGCTTGGTTCAATTCATTACCCCAGGAGTCCATCACAAACTGGACAGATTTGTCAAACAAATTTTTGAGGAGATTTTTCCCACCGGCTAGGACAGCTAGGTTGAGGAATGAGATCACCAACTTTGCAAAATTTCATGGTGAATCCTTGTATGAAGGTTGGGAAAGATACAAGGAAGCTATCAGGAAATGTCCTCATCATGGACTACCTGATAATCTCCTCATTGAGATATTCTATCTGAGTTTGGATGAAACTATGAGATCACTTGTAGACGCTGCTGCAGGAGGAGCATTAATGGGTAAGATCTATGATGAAGCTAGCTCTTTGATAGAAGAAATGGCTTCAAGTGCTCACAATTGGAGTTGTGAGAGGACTAAACTTAAGGTTGCAGCTGTGCAAGATAATGAGGCCATGTCTCAACTTACAGCTCAGATTTCGGCTTTGGCAAATCAAGTAAGTAAGCTCACTACTTCAAGTTCTATTACTCCTAACCAAGTTTTGTGTTGTGAGATTTGTTCAGGTTCACATTCATTCCATGATTGTCCTCAAACACATTCACCAACTTCAGCTAGTGGAGAGCAAATGAATTATGTGGGGAATTTTCAAAGAGGAAATCAAGGACCTTATACAAACACTACAATCCAGGATGGGCCAATCATCCGAATTTCTCATGGAGGAATGAGAATAATGTTTATCGACCCCTGGATTTCAAAGACAAGGTCCTGATTCAAGGTCCAGTAGGAATGCTTTACCACCACCACCACCTCAACATCCACATCAACAACAACAGAACCATTCTTCGGTTGAAGATCTGATGAAAACTTTCATGCAGAAGACTGAGACGTTGATTAATAATCAACAAGCCACATTCGGGATCTTCAAGGGCAAATAAGTCAATTTCTCAGCAGATAAGTAGTAGACCTTCAGGGTCACTACCCAGCAAGACTGAGGAGAATCCAAAAGGAGTGAATGCTATCACTCTTAGGAGTGGTAAGGAGGTGGAAATCCCAATGGTTTGGTGGAAGAGAAGGAGGAGGTGCAGATAAGAGATAAAGGAAAAAGAAGCTTGAGGAACCGAATTTAATTCACCTAGTGTGAAGCCTTATGTTCCTCCAGTGCCTTTTCCAGGAAGGTTGAAGCAGCAGAAGTTGGATGAGCAATTCGCTAAGTTCTTGATGTGTTTAAGAACTTACAGATTAACATTCCTTTCTTGGAGGCCATTCAAGAGATGCCCTCTTATGCTAAGTTCATTAAGGAATTGCTATCCAAGAAGAGGAGGATAGATGGAATGAACCGGTTGTTTTAACAGGAGAGTGCTCAATGATACTTCAGCAAAATCAAGGCTTGCCTACAAAGCAAAAAGATCAGGGAAGTTTCACTGTACCTTGCACTATTGGTAATATTTATTTTGATAAAGTGCTAATTGATTCTGGTGCAAGTATAAATTTAATGCCTTTCTCTATTTCAGGAGACTAGGAATGGGAGAATGCAAGGAAACCCATGTGACCTTGCAATTGGCTGATCGGAGTATCAAATACCCTAAGGGTATTGTAGAAAATGTACTAGTGAAGGTGGACAAATTCATATTTCCTGTGGACTTCATAGTCCTGGAAATGGAGGAAGATAGAGAGGTGCCCATGATCTTGGGGAGACCATTCTTGGCTACAGGTAAGGCTTGATCGATGTTGAGCAAGGTAAGCTTACTCTACGTGTTATGGATGAACAGGTTACATTTAATGTATATGATGCTATGCATAAATTTGATGAGAAAAGAACCTGTTTTAATATTGATGTTATAGAGGAGCTTACATGTGAATTTGGAAGATGAAGTAGGAATTGAGACCGTGGAGTCGGTTTTGAGAGAGTTTGATGACTGGAGTGATGAGGAGAAAGAAGTAGATTGTGAGGAAGTGTCTGAAATTCGGGTTAGAATGTATGAGGAACTTGGAACAAGTGAGAAGAAACAGGTTCCTTTTGACACAGCCTCCAGATTTGGTTAAGCCATTACCTGATCACCTAAGGTATGCTTATTAGGTCATGATGAAACTTTATGTAATTGATTTTTCATCATTTTTGACAAGAAAATCAGGAGGAGAAGTTGTTGGAGTTTTAGAGAACATAGAGAAGCAATAGGCTGGACGATTGCTGATATCAAAGGAATTAGTCCTTTGATTTGCACTCATAGAATTTTGATGGAAGAGGAGTGCAAGCCTACAGTGCAACCACAGAGGCGATTGAATCCTACCCTTAAGGAAGTAGTAAAAAAGAGGTACTTAAGCTTTTAGATGCAGGAATGATCTACCCTATTTCAGATAGTAAGTGGGTTAGCCCTGTCCATGTAGTACCTAAGAAAGGTGGTATGACTGTAGTGAGGAATGAGGCGAATGAATTGATCCCTACTAGGACAGTGTCTGGGTGGAGAGTTTGCATTGATTATAGGAAGCTAAATGATGCCACCAGAAAAGACCATTTCCCACTCCCATTTATTGATCAAATGGTTGAAAAATTGTCAGGGCATTCATTTTATTGTTTTCTTGATGGGTATTCGGGATACAATCAAATCCCGATTGCCCCTGCTGATCAAGAAAAAACTACTTTTACTTGTCCTTATGGCACTTTTGCCTTTAGGAGAATGCCTTTTGGCCTTTGCAATGCACCAGCTACTTTCAAAGGTGTATGATGGCTATTTTTTCTGACATGCTTGAGAATTTTATTGAGATATTTATGGATGATTTTTCGGTTTTTGGAAAATCATTTGATGCTTGTCTAGAAAATTTAGCCAAAGTTTTACAAAGATGCAAAGAGACCAATCTTGATTTTAAATTGGGAGAAGTGCCATTTTATGGTGCAAGAGGGAATCGTTTTAGGGCACAAAGTGTCAGAAAGAGGGATTGAAGTAGATAAGGCAAAGGTTGAAATCATAGAGAAACTACCTCCACCAACAAATGTCAAAGGAGTCAGAAGTTTCCTAGGACATGCGGGTTTTTATAGACGGTTCATTAAGGACTTCTCTAAGATTTCCCGACCTTTGTGTAATCTACTTGAGAAAGATGCTGTGTTTGTTTTTGATGACAAATGTTTGCAGGCATTTGAACTTTTGAAGGAGAAGCTCATCACTGCTCCGGTGATCATAGCACCAGATTGGGAGCTTCCTTTTGAGCTGATGTGTGATGCCAGTGATTATGCTGTAGGAGCAGTATTGGGACAAAGGCGAGGTAAGATCTTTCATACTATCTACTATGCAAGTAGAACTTTGAATGAGGCACAAAGGAATTATGCAACTACTGAGAAGGAGTTGCTAGCTGTGATTTTTGCTTGTGATAAATTCCGGCCTTATTTAATCGGTTCTAAGGTGATAGTATACTGATCATGCTGCTCTTAGATATTTATTTGCTAAGTCTGATGCTAAGCCTAGGTTAATCCGTTGGATATTACTATTGCAAGAGTTTGATTTAGAAATTAAAGATAAAAAAGGAGCTGATAATGTGGTAGCTGATCACTTATCACGTTTGCAAAATGATGAATCAAACTTGCCTATTAATGAAAAATTTCCTGATGAGCAGTTGCATGCAATAGATATCCAAGGCTTACCATGGTATGCCGATATAGTTAATTATTTGGTCAGTGGAATTATACCATATGGTTTGTCTTATCAACAGAGAAAAAAGTTTTTACATGATGTAAAGTTTTATTTTTGGGACGAACCATATCTTTTAAAAATGTGCTGATCAAATAATTAGACGATGTGTACCCGAGATGAGCAAATAGCATAATCGAACATTGTCATGCAAGAGAGGCAGGAGGTCATTTTGGAGTTGAAAGGACTGCAGCTAAGGTACTATCTTGTGGATTTTATTGGCCCAAGTTATTTCATGATTGTAAAATTTCATCAAAGTGTGTGCTCAATGTCAAAGATCAGGCAACATTTCTAGAAAACACGAGTTACCATTAAACAACATTCTGGTGATTGAACTTTTTGATGTATGGGGAATTGACTTCATGGGTCCATTTCCTCATCTTTTTCAAATAAATACATACTTGTAGCAGTGGATTATGTATCTAAATGGGTTGAAGCTATTGCTTTGCAAACCAATGATGCTCGAGTAGTACAAAATTTTTGAAAAAGAATATTTTCACCAGATTTGGGGTGCCTAGGGCAATTATAAGTGATGGGGGTACTCATTTTTGCAATAAACAATTTGACAAGCTTTTAGCTAAATATGGAGTTGTCCATAAAGTAGCTACCCCATATCACCCCCAAACAAGTGGTCAAGTTGAGATTTCCAATAGAGAAATTAAAAGGATTTTGGAAAAACAATTAATGCATCACGAAAGGACTGGTCTTTAAAACTGGATGATGCATTATGGGCATATAGAACTGCTTTTAAAACACCTATTGGAATGTCTCCTTACAAGTTAGTTTATGGTAAATCGTGTCATTTGCCTGTTGAACTTGAGCATAAGGCTTATTGGGCTATAAAATTCCTCAATTTTGATGGAAAAGCTGCAGGGGAGACAAGAATGCTTCAATTAAATCAGTTGGATGAGTGGAGAAATGAAGCATATGAGAGTGCTCGAATTTATAAAGAGCGTACCAAACAGTGGCATGATCGAAACATTTTGAAGAGAGAATTTTCACCAGGAAACAAAGTGTTGTTATACACGTCTCAAGTTGTTTCCAGGAAAGTTGAGATCAAGGTGGTCGGGACCTTTTGAAGTTATCCGTGTTTTCCCTTATGGTGCAGTTGAGTTGAAAACCCAAGATAATCGAACTTTTAAAGTCAATGGACATTTACTCAAGCACTACTATGAGGGAGACATTAGAGAAAGTAGGACCACCTTCATCAGTGAAGGTAGTAAGTGACACAGTTGCAAGTCGGGCTAAGCGACTTTAAACTCTAAGCGCTGCATGGGAGGCAACCCATGGTTGTTGTTGTGTTTTGTGTAATATATATGTAATTGTGTGTTGTGTGTTGTTGTTTCAGGTACAGTTAAGTGAGTAGATGAATTTGGTGTTTAGTATGTTGAAGTATTGTGAGGAAAATGGAAAGTCATATAACAGTGGAATTTTTCTAACGCTGAAGTCTGGAGAAAGAACACCGGCAAAATTTAGCAGTGTAGGAAGTGAACGCCGGCAAATGATGATTGAACGCCGCCGGCGTTGAAAGTGAAGCTTGGAAGGCAGAAGCATCAACCTTAACACCGGCAAAACAGCAGTCAACGCCGCCGTGTTGATGTTTGGGAGTGCTACCAGAAAGCAATTTCTTAACACTGGCAAATACAAAGTCGCAACGCCGCCGGCGTTGGATTTATTTCAGGCGTTCTCAAAGAGCCAGTCAAGGCCAGATTCAATTTTTCTAACGCCGGCATTTGCTGTCAACAACGCCGCGCGTTGATTAAATTTTAGCCGCGTTTGGTTTGTGTGTGCATTAAATGCTAATCCCTGCATGTAAAGGGATTAAAATCCCTATTCTTTCTCTCTCATTTGCGTTCTCAAAGTTCCTTTTACCGAAATCCCTTCTTTTGTTTTTGTTTCTTCTTCTCTCTCTCTCTTCAATCAATCCATCATCAGGGCTCAAATTAAACCTCAAGATCACAAGGTAACTCATTCTCATTTTTTGTTCTTTTTATCCTTTTCAATGATTAAATCTTTTGTTTAGACAATAATGTGGATGTTTGGTTGAAAGTTGTGTTCAATAATCTGATGAGTTGTTGTTGGTTAGGCATCTGAAAGTCGTGTTCCATAGTTCTATTGTTAAATCAAGCATGGATTGATTAGAAATTGGTGGTTAGGCTTGTAACCGTAGAAATTAGGGTTTGTGTAATACAAATTGGGGGTTTTGATTATTTGTGATTATGGAAATATGAAATCAATTGTCAAGTATAATTTTAATCTAAAGTTTTGAATCAAAGACATTTTCACTGTTCATCGAGTTTTTGAAACAAAGCCCCAACGGTTACCCTACGCTGTGTGCCACGCCGGCTAGCTACGCCGCATTTTTAGGATTAGTTTGCCGGCGTTCTTCAAAAAAAAAAAAAAGAAAGAGAGGGAGAGAGAGAGAGAGACAGAAAAATTGAAAAAGTGGGCAAATCATTTGGTGTAATTGATGCTTAAGATGTGTTCTCAATGGCAATTAATCAATTACATCAAATTAGAGAATATGTGGTTCTAATGTGCACATATTAGTTGTTATTGTGAAATGTGCTTTCTTGTGATATATGTGGAGTGTGCTGGTATGTGTTACAGATATGGCTCCAAAGAAGAAGCAAAGAACAGCTACTACTAGTCAAGTAAGGAATGTCTTGTCTAGTCAACTTTATGCACAAGAAAGGAAGGAAAGACTTATGAAAAAAGAGTTTCATAACAGTCATTTTCTGGATTGGCCTGTATTAGAGGATTATGGAATGCATGAGACTTTGCAAAATGCAGTGGAGGACAAGCATGGTTCAAAGTCTTTGACATGAGGGAACCGGCTTACAAGAAGATCACCATTGAATTTCTTTCTACTATGAGATATGGTAGAGAAGATGATGATGATGATGATGATCAAGGGGATACCCATATAATCTTTCAGATATATGGGGAAGTTAAAAAAGTGCCAATTAAGAAGATAGGAGTCTACCTTGGCTACTATCAGCATGAGGATGAGAACTCTGCTCTCCCGACATCTTGGCCTCCTGATGTTACCATGGAGCATTTCTGGTTTGAGTTGATACACCCAAAGACTGATCCATTTGAGCCTTCAAAATCGATCAACTCCTTTTAAAAAGTTAGAGCACAAACTTCTTCATCATATTCTGGCTCATACTTTGACTTGTCGAAAGACAAGTCATAGCAAGTTAAGCACTTCAGATATGATATGTTTGTATAGCCTTATTAAGAGCTATCCATTGGATTTGGGCTGTGAAGTGGCTAATTTTTTGCTGAGACAAGCTGACGACACCAGGACCAATTATATCTTCTATGGGGGATATATCACTCAGCTGCTCAAAGGCATGGGTGTTTTTAGGGAATTGCCAAATGATATCAAAGTGGCCAGCAAAAAGATATCTTCTGGGCCTTTTAGAGCTTGGGGTTTGGTGAAGGTACCCAGGGGGTACAAGATGTTCAGGCGATTGCAGTTATTGAGCCCCAATTTGAATTTCCACAGGCGACAGGCCATCTTCATCCTCAGCTCCACCCCTCCTCAGCCACAGGTTCCACCATCCTCCTCTCAACCAGACTCATCTTCAGCTGGATATACCCTAGCTAGATTGGGATATGAAATGAGAGAATTGCAGGAGGATTTTCTTAGAGAAAAGAACAAGAACAAGAAATTTAGACACTCATTGATGTCAATGTTGAAATCTGCGTTTTCTTGTATCAATGCAGCTGCAGGTGAAGCGATGAAGTATTCTACTTCATCCGATGAGAGCGACTCCAGCACTGAACTGAAAGCTAGAGTTCCTGCTAGCTTTAACTTTTTGGGACTTTTCCATTTCTATCTTATTTTTTAATTAAGCACCCATTTTTGGTAGACTTCCTTTCTCTAACTCACTTGGTCTGTATATATATGTTATGTGTTATTGTGTTTTTCTTTTTATGTCTGTCATGTATGTTTCTTTGATGAGAGACAGGTCTTTGAAGTAATCTCTGCAAATTGTGAACTCAAATGGGAATGCTGAACAAGGAAAGAAAAGGAAAGTTCCAACTGCTTTTATTTAGTTTTTTTTCTCCTTTTATTTGTTAATCAAGACAAACAGTGAGGACACTGTTCGGTTTTAAGTGTGGGGAAGGGAGATTAGGCTGAGATGAAATGAAATATATTATGGGTTTAAATATATGTTGACTTGGTATGTTTGTTTTGCAATTGTATGAATACTTGAGAAATATGAAGTCAATATATGAATTCATAGGTTTCACACACTTGCATTTGGATGTAGACATATTTAATGCATGTCCTCAAGAAGAAAACAATTTGCAAAATTAAGGCAAATTTTTTTTTTTGGGAAATCTGAAACATAAAACAAAAGGAAAATTGACTTGTCAGATGCCGTGCTCACTAAACCATGTGGTTGACTTACTTAGTTAAAATTAAGTAGATAAATCTTTAATTGACAAACTTACCTTCTGTTTAACCTAGGAGATAAAACTTATGTAAATATCTAAGTCCTATTGTGAAGAATGATCAGGTTTACTTCTCAAATATTCTTTTAACTTTTAGTTAATCTTTGTAACACTTGGTAGAAGAGGTAGATGAAGCTATTAACTTAGTGATCCGAGAAACAGAGTCAAAAATTGTGGAAGAGTGCATTTAGTAGTAAAAACAAATAGAGCCATTACTCAATTGATTCAAGTAATTGAGTCAGGAGTATTTACATTCATAATAAGGTGAATGAGAGTTCTTAGGGGTCCCTTTAAAACCTGGTCACTTGGGTGATGAGCCGGGATGTGCCGACTCAAGGATTTCACTCTAACTAAATGGTGTAATATGGCTAATGAGCTTGAAAAGATACGGGCTACACCCCGTCCAGAGGAAAATTCAAGATGGAGGCAAAAACCTCTCCCTCTGTAATTGAAATGCACATATTAGTGAATTAAAAGACTTTGACTATGGAAAAATCTAGGGAAATGGTAGATACCACATGCTTATACCTTGTGTTGCTAAGATTTAACTTGAGTTAAAAGGTTGATGAAGTTGAAATGATTATTTTTCCTTTGTGGACTAATTAGACATTGTCGAAAAGTTATAGCTTAAGTTAAACATTGGGATTAAAGTTTGTCTGGTCTAGATTAGCTAATTAATTTCAATTCAAGTAAGCAAATCACATAATTCAAGTTTGGTTAGAGCTAGAGGCATTGTATTGCAAGTCATGAGATTTGAGAAGCAAGTTTTGAATTAAAAAGTCAGATTTCAATCTTTAAATTGTTTTGCTTGAGGACAAGCAAAAGTTCAAGTGTGGGGAAAATTGATAAACTCAGAAAACTGATATAATTTTCATCTCTGAATTGACACTTATTTGTGTTAATTATTATAAAAGCAAAGGAATTGGCATTTAGTTTTTGTCATTTGTTTTGAATCAGGTCAGGAATTAAAATGGAAATTTGCAACAAGGAAAAATGAAGAATTGTGCGAATTGGCATTGAAAAGCACAAACACCGGTGAATTTGGGCTCAACGCAGCCAGCGTTGAGAGGGCTGGAAGAGTACGCCGGCAAACTTGAAGGCAACGGCGCCGGCGTTAAAAGGCGGCGTTGAAACATCACAGAGCCTAAGTCCTTAACGCCAGATCCAACACCGCCGGCGCTTGTGGATGGATACAGTACTTGAACTTGAAGGCAACGCCGGCAAATTGAGGAGTACGCCGCCGGCGTTCAAAGGCGGCGTTGAAGACCATCAGTTTACAAATCCTTAGCGCTTGATTGAATGCCGCCGGCGTTGGACGAGAAACCACCGGCGTTGGATGCAGCAGTTACACAATAGTTACACGAAAAGCTTGTATTTTTACATGCTTTGAGGAGAGAGAAAGGGGGACACTTACATTATGCTTCTATTTTCAGTTTCACCCGATAGTTTTTAGAGAGAGATAGAAGTAGAAAATAGAGATTTACTTTGGATCTTTGTCAAATTTGTTCTATTTGTTCGTAGATTGAGTAGAATTTGCTAACAAGGATCTCAGTTACAATTTGTACGGTTTGTTTCTCTAATTATTGGTAATTTCTTCTTCACTTGCATTGTTCTTTACAATTCGTGATGAATATTATCATAGTTTTTATTAGTATCATGTTAAATAGAGTAGAAATGATTATTGGCTGAATTTGAACGGTGGGAAATGGTGAAATCCTTGATTTTCTGAAGTGATTGTTGAACTAGTGTTATTGGGTTGAAAGAATGATGTATATCCTTGTTAAATTCAAACTAAGAACTTAAAATTCGGATGAATTCAAGTTTGAATGAAATTGGGTATCTTGGCGAATACTTTAATTTCGTTTGAATTTATATTTGGGTAAAGAATTCAAGAATGCGATGGCAAGAGAGTTTTTAATCCTGATAGAATCTATCATTACTGCTCAAACATTGTTTTAAATACAAGTTTTCAAGAAGGAATTCTTTAATTTGTGATTTAGGACAATGAGTTAACTAAGATTTGGGAAACTCTTAGTTGCACAAATTGATTCTTTCAAAATACTCAGTAGTGGAAGCTATAGAGTGTTTTAGGTGGAAAAAGGTTTTCAAATTTCCTTTTAGAATTTGTAAATCTTGGTAGATTCACATGGATGTGCATGAACTCTAACAATTTTAATAACCTGAGTTCAACATGATTGGAGAAAATAGGATTTTATCTAAATCCCACTAACCTTACTTGTTAAAACTTGTGAGTAGGATTAGTGAACACTAGACATAGTAGAGTGTAGATACTT
This sequence comes from Combretum micranthum, assembly GCA_024138025.1. Lineage (NCBI taxonomy): Eukaryota > Viridiplantae > Streptophyta > Magnoliopsida > Myrtales > Combretaceae > Combretum > Combretum micranthum. The sequence goes on from JAMXBD010002034.1 coordinate 188,423, forward strand.
TAGTAAATATTTATAGAAAGAATCTGGTTTCTCTTTGCCTAAATATTAAAATGAACTAATAATGTTTAGTAATTAAACTTTCCTCGTGGGATCGATACTCATTCATCACTTTATTGCTTGATCGACCCAGTACACTTGCTGGAGAATTGGTTTTAAAATACTAAACATTTCAAGCGGATCAATAAATACTTATCACCTGTTTATGGTGATGATGACTATTTCTTTTATTTTAAGAATTTTATATTTTTAAATTTATTTAAAATATGATAAGTATTTATTTGCTGAGACTGTAATAATATTCCTAGTACAACAAATATTTATGTTGTCAATTGTATTATCCAGCTCATAATTTGAATAATAGTATAGTTATAAAAAGTAATATAATAAGTAGTTATTGGGCATGGATTTAAACTATTTGATAACATATTCATGTTTTATATCCCATGATAATAAATAAATAAATAAATAAAAGAGGGAGTCCAACCAGGCAACCATAGGATATTTTCCTTGTAACAGGCTGATCAGGTTTGAGTTTTTTGTTTTTCTTTTTCTTTTGTTGCTGAATAGCTAGCTCATTGAGCACTTCGAAAGTTGGTAGATCCTGAAGAGACAATATCCATTCCTTTCCATTCCATATGTGGATTGTGAGAAAGTCTCGCATATCCATTCCATCTTTCAATCTTTTTTCCATTTTTTTGTTTTTGAATTTTGCATGCTTTTTCCCTCTCCCTTTGTCCTTTACGGACTCTCTATAAAATAAACAATAACAAGAACAAAAGAGCATATCATCAATGGCGATCAAGAACCATTCTTTCTCGCGCCCCACTATCGTCATCCTTATTATCGCCTCACATTTCTATCTTTCCTTCTCTGATTTAGTCCTCCCGACGACGTCGAACATAAATGGTGGCCAATGGGTACAGCTTCAACAGAGCATAGGCATATCCGCCATGCACATGCAGCTCCTCCCCGACAACAAGGTCATAATCTTCGACCGAACCGATTTCGGCCCCTCCAATATATCCCTCCCTAATGGAAAATGCCGGGTCGACCATAAAGACCTGGCCTTGAAATTAGATTGCACCGCTCATTCCGTCTTATACAACACCGTAACGAACGAATTCCGCCCGCTAATGGTCCAGACCGACACGTGGTGCTCTTCGGGTGCTCTCAACCCGGACGGCACGCTCATCCAGACCGGAGTACAATGATGGTGATCGAAAGGTGAGGACATTCACTCCGTGTGGTGATGATACTAGTTGCGAGTGGAAAGAGCTTCCTGGGGGTTTGTTCGAACGTAGATGGTATGCTTCGAATCAGATTCTACCCGATGGCCGAGTGATCATAGTTGGTGGCAGGAACGTCTTCTCTTATGAATTCTTTCCTAAAACTTCACCCAATGAAAAGAGTTACTTCCTGCGGTTCTTGCTAGAAACAAGAGAACCAAAGAAGAAAACAACCTTTATCCTTTTGTACATTTGTTGCCTGATGGCAATCTTTTTATCTTTGCCAATCAGAGATCCATTCTTTTTGATTATAGAACCTATCAGGTTATTAAAGAATATCCGGTTATACCCGGACCCTTCAAGAGGAACTACCCGAGCACCGGCTCGTCGGTTTTGCTTCCGCTTTGGTTGAATGGACACGGGTTGCCCTCCGCCGAGGTGATGATATGTGTGGTGCACCGCCGGGTGCGTTTACGTTGTCAGATAAGAGCAAAGTTTTCGTTGCTGCTTCCAATACATGCGGGAGGATAAGGGTGACCGACCCGGATCCTAAATGGGTCATGGAGTTTATGCCTACTCCACATGTCATGCCGGATATGCTGCTGTTACCGACCGGGGATATAATTCTACTGAATGGCGGGACGAACGGGACGCGGGATGGAAGACGGGAGGAATGCGCTTCTCAACCCGGTATATACAGACCCAGAGAGCCGGATATGACCCGGAGGTTCCTTGTCATGAGCCCGGCTAAAACTCCAAGGATGTACCACTCAGCTGTGTTGTTGCCAGATGGCAGTGTTCTAGTGGGTGGCAGTAATCCTCACGTGAAGTACAATTTCACAGCTGATTTTTACCCCACGGAATTGAGCCTTGATGCTTATTATCCACCTTACTTGGGTGCGGAAAATGGAATGCTTAAGCCTTCTATATTATCGATCGAAGCGGCGGCGGGGCAAACGGTGTCGCATGGTGAGCTATTCTCTGTCAATTTCAGGTTGACAATGCTGCGTCCACGAGTGGGGCCCCGTGTGGGGCTTTTGGCACCATCTTTTACGACGCATTCTTATGGTATGAATCAAAGGCTGCTGTTCCTGAACGTGGTGAATGTGGAAATTTTGTCCCTTTTTAATTACAAGGTTAGGGTGGTTGCGCCACCTACTGCCACCGTGGCGCCACCCGGGTATTATTTGTTATTTGTTGTACATGACGAGATACCGAGCGTAGGTGCGTGGCTGAAGGTGCGGTCTAATGGGGCTGCCATCTGATCATGGGAGAAACTCGGCAATTTTGCAACAATTTTAATTAGTCCATGTAATTCAGATAGATTCTTCTTCTTTTCTTTCTTTTTTTTTTTTTTTTTCATTTTTCTCCTCACAATAATTGATTGGTTTTAGATATGTTGTGAAATAAGTCTGCCCTTTGCCACCAGAATTTGTCCTAATTAACATCTGCTGTATTTGGATGTTAATAGGTCAATTAGAGGATCTATGCAGGATGATAGATTATTATACATGATTTAGCAGTTGCTGCTTCTTCTTCTTATCCTAAAATTTCCTATTTAAGATATAATCATCATCATCGTGATTATTATTATTATTATTATGAAATTGCATTGCGAGGGTAAATAATGAAAGAAATAAACTTATGATATAACTTACTTCAAGTATGCGAAGTGGCAAACATCAGATTCATTCAACTTTTATCACATGGTGATATGAATATTTAGCCGCCATGGTCCAAAAAGTTGTATTAATTATAAAATTCTATATTGTCTTCACCGAAACTTCTACAATCTCTTCATGGAATCATATCACCACCTATAAGAAAATTAAATGGATTATATAGAAAAAAAAGTGTAAAAAATTACAGAACAGGTCCTGTTATAGCCATTATAGGATCGTAGAAACAATCCAGATAAAGCTTAGATTACAAATTTATAAAACTAGTTAGGAGGATGCGTAGGTGTACAAGTGGGCTAAACGGACAAACCTAACTCAACCCACTTTGGCTAGCGAGTTAAATAGGCTAAAATAACTTACTTTAAAAATGGGACAAAATTTTTTAACCCTAATCTAACCCACTTTATCTCATAGGTTAAATGAGTCAACTCACTTTTTGACCACTCTAACTTACTTATATATCTTTATGGGTTAAGCGGGCTAAGTTGACCCATTTAATCCATTAATGCTAATTGAATAAGATATAGATGATAAAAAATATGAAATTGTAATGGTTTAAATATATTAATGGTTAATTTCATTATTATTTTAATTACTTTATATAAGAATAAGTTTTTTAAAATAATTTATTGGATATTATATTTCGTTTGAAACAATAAATTTGTACTTAAATTAATATTATCATGGATACACATCAATTTGTCATTCTTTGTTACAATTACCATATAATTTTAAACTCAAGTATAACGGCTCGTTTACTTGGAGGAATGAACTAGAGAGGGAATAGAAAAGTTATGTCTTAGAAATTGTATTACCAATAATAGATTAGATATCATGTATTACCTTGTTTACTTCATCTAGATTTTATTACTAAAAATATATATCCCAATGTTTATGTTAATGTAAAATTGGGAATAAAATTAAGTTACCATTATATCATTCTTTGGATAAAAAAAAGTAAGAAGCTATATGGATATACTCATATACCCATACCCATACTCGCACACATATGCTATTCATAAAAAATACATTATATATAAATATATAATTTTTATATGATATATATAATACATACACATATACAAATATATATAGATTATGTGTTAGTTCACATGTTATACATGCATACATATATAACATATAACTTATAAAATGTAACATATATGTATATATAACTTATACGTATAAATTATATATTTTATCAATACTTTTATATTTTCTGTTTATACAATATTCATAATCACTAGATTATGTACTTATTTGTTTTAGATATTTGTATACATGTATATAAATTATAGATTATAAACAAAAATAATGTATTATATAAGTTATTGTCACGCCTCGAAGGGTACCCTAAACATGGCAGTCTGTTATATATAATATCAAGACTTAAGAATGACTATCTTAGTCATGCGAAAGTCTCGATATCACATATAAGACGTCTAACACTGTAATAGGAGACGCTTTTAAGAAGTGTGGTTTAAGCAAGTAAAAATGAACATACAAGAATTTAGAAATAAAATAAATCATAACATTAATAATTAAAGGTCTATTATATGATTTTTAAGGGCATACCCCCGCTAAATTCCAAGGATCGAAATAACTAATAGTCTTTACAATAATTTAATACTACATCATAAGATTTTAAAGGAATTTTAATCTAATCCTTCAAGTATATTTTCTTCAAAAGCTCCCAAAAGAAAACTTACGGGGATAAGAGGAGATCTCGAGTACAAAAACAGGTGTTCCTATGAATGCAAATATTTATAAGGACGTAAGCGTACGAGCTTAGTGAGTAAATCTCAAAATTCATACTTGAAACAAAATATCAACCACGTTTACTAAACAAGCAAGTGGAATGCAACAAACACGTGAGCATACAAGACATATGATTTTTCGGGAATCAAATGTTGAATGAATTACGCCCTTCATTCAAGGTTAGGTATTCCGGCTCATTACGGCCACTAATTCTTTTAAAAACATTTTCATAGATCTTACCGGCTCCTATATGCCATAAAACATATGTAGTTATTATCGGCTCTACTAGCCACCAATTTTATGTAGTTTTTACCGGCTCCTACTTGCCACATGCATAATATACCGGTTATGCCTACCACCATTATCATACACTTGTCCCACCAATTGTATAATAACGAATGCAATGTGACTCAACATATGAAGTGCATACATAAATTTTTAATTAAAGCCTAGCCGTTATATTTCAATTTCTTACAAATGATCAACCAATTTTAAACACTTCAACGCAATAATAAGCATACAATTTATTACAAGCATTTCATACTTCGTATACTTAATATTCTTTCAACATATTATCATTGTAAACCCCGGTAATCTTAGTAGTTAAGAAAACCCCGAGAGTTGAAAAGCGAAACCCTAATCCGGTTCAGTTTAAGTCTAGTGAGAGGAGCTTAGAAACCCTAAATCCGGCTTTCCTTCGGTTTCATAATAAAAGAAGTTTTATAAAGTAAATGAATATGAATTATCATTCTAAAGTATGTTTTAGACCTTTGAAAGTTTTAAATTCAGGAATTTTCAATTCCGGGCCTTCCCGAGCTCAATTACGGAAAAGCGTGCCCGAGACCACGAACTTAGAAAAATGTTCCGAAATATTCATTAGAACCGTAATTTTATAAGGATTCCAAAAATATCAATTTTATAATTTTCCGGGCTATAAAAATTACAGTTATAGCTTTTTCCCGTGTTTTCGTTACAACTGGTAAAATAAATGTCTTGTCTACTATTCACAAGTACAACCTACACTACACACTACCCATACCCTATTCTTACATCTTTATAACTACTCATTTCAATTTTCATTTCCAATAATTTTTGTTTCCTATCTAATTATTACATTTAATTACATAAAATACAAATTATCAAATTTCATCTACATTTATGTTCATATGGTTATTTTAATTTCCATGCATGGATAATCATAAAAATATAGCCTTGCCTATGTATAGATATGTTAGATGGTAGATCTTCATGTATAGAAGACAAGGAACTTGAAAAAGAAAATATTTTGTTAGAAAAGCTTAGTTGAAAATTGTCACGCCCCAATGGGTACCCTAAACGTGACAGTCCGCCACACTCAATATTAAAGCTTAAGTATGACAACCTTAGTCATTTCCAAAAGCTTTTATATTAAGTGTAAGGCTTACTTTCACAATTTTAGAGGACCATATATGGAATTATGAAGCTTAAGGAGATATAAAAACATATTAAGAAAAAAAGAATCACAATAATTATTCGTTCATGGCAAAGACTTTACAAACTTAGGGACAACTCCCTAAATTACTAATCTATTATATACATATTAGCATGTTAATACTATGCTACACTTTATCCAAATTTCTAATGTTCAAAAGGGATTACCTGCCCGCATGGTCCACGTGGCCTTAACCATAAGTAAGGAAACTGCAAAAGATATCTATCGGGGTATAAGCTAATAGGCTTAGTGAGAACTATTTCCATAAATAACTTCTTGTAACAAGATTCAAACAAGTTGATTTTTAATCAAACAAATGCAATGCACAAGCACGTGGGCAAACAAGCATGTAGTTTTCCGGGAACTATATGTTGAATGGATTTACGCCCTCCATTTGGGATTTGGTGATACATAACCTCAATTCAAGTAGTTTTAAATAAAAAGTTTTCTTGCTCACGAGCACTCATCGTCGAGCATTCCGAATCTACTTGATTGACCTTGCTTTCGGATCTACTACCAAGCATATTCCATTAAGCCGCCAAGCAATCGCTTTCGGATCTCCCGCCAAGTGTTGCTTTCAACATGAGCTTACTATCCTTCTCACCCAAGGATAATAACCCAACAATACAATGTGACTCACTTCGTGGTATGCATGAGTTTATTAATTTATAAAGTCATAATATGATTATTCTCAAATTTAAGGCGATCAAGGAATTTCATACAAATCAATACTATACTAAAACAACCAGTTAAACAATTCTGACTTCGATATTCTTAGAAATTCTTTCAAAGGATTATTTACATACATATCGGTTTATCTTTTTCCTAACTCTAATGCAACTAAGTTACAAGTACAACAAGTATAGCATTTAATGGAAATAAACTCACGATGCCATTGTCGTCTATTCCTCTAAGCGGATGAGTCGTTCACACACTCCACTTAATCGTAATAGTTCTTGGGGTAAAGGAATCCTTCTTCGGAGTCACCTAGCCAAAGAAAATACCCATAATGAGTTTTTCTTGATGATTTTCTTGAATTTTGACAAAACAATGTCAAAGAACGTCAAAGTTCGTATGAAGGAATGTTCCAACTTAAAATGGCCATAACTTGGTCATTTTAACTCGGAATCGCGCATATAATATACCGATTTCTATCTACTCGAAAAGATCTACCCATTTCCAAAATTATATTCAACAAACAAGGCCATATATGCTCTGAAAAAGTAGCGACAAAATTCACCACGGATTTCCAAGTAAAAACAACTTTGGTTCAAGAAATCAAAATTTGTTTGATAAATACTTAGTTATCTATATAGTTGAAAAATTCTCTTTTTATAACTATATAACTCATATTTAAGCATGCTCAAGTGTCTTGTTATCCAATTATTTTTCTTAGGTAAAACAATGTCGGGTTGAAGCTTTTCGGAAATTGTTTTTGTAAATTTCTTTGAAATGAATACCTTGCTTTCTTTGTTTTCTAAAAACGTTTATGTTGGTTTTATTTATCTCTTTCCAAGTAACTTTTGAAAATAAAATTTTCTACTTTCTAAGTTACTCTAATACTATTTTGAAGTCTTTTAGGAAATACGCTTTTCTTCATATTCATTCTTCTTGCGCAAATTCCTTTGTTCATTTGTTTTTGCAAAAATCTTTACTTGAAATTTCTCATTCTTTTCTTATATCTTATGTTTTTCATAAAGTCATCCATGCATGAAAATTTGTTTTTCTTTATAAAAATAATGTGGAATAATTAAGAACTTTTTATAGAAAACTAGTTTCTAAAATATTATTATTTCCTCTTGTAACTTTGAAAAGGAATAACTTTATTTTTGTTTTCAAATCATAGATTTCCTTTTCCTATTTGTAAAGGTCTTTTCTTGAAAAAATTCCTTAGCCATTTATCTTATTTATCTTTTTATGAAAAGAACCATTTTATCAACAAAATATTTTCTTTTGAAAACAAGGTGGAATAATAAAGATTTAGTAGCTTTTCCAAGCAAAAGTAGTTTATAGTGAGTTCTTTTTGTATCATGAAAATGATTGAGTTTATTTTGTTATCTTCTATATTTTTATGCTTCATAAACTTATTTTCAAGTGACAAAAATCCTTCTTTTGTTTAATTATCTTTAGAAAATAAAATTTTTTGGATAACAATCTAATGAACATGATTATGAGGATAATAATAGACAAAATAGCATAGATAATAAAGTCAAGTATGGAGTCTTAGCTTTTCAAGGCTCCCAGGACTAAGAAGTAAACTAGTCCCATAATAAGATAAAATGAAAGAAAGAAAAGCTTGTTTTGACTTGATGAGGACAAGTCTAAACTAGAGACTAGTCTTAAAACAACTTGGAATAAATAAAATGCATTGAAGTAAATAAATTACATGAAAGGTAAATAAATTGCAAGATCATGAGCTTATATGCTCTAAATAGTATATATAACTATATAGATATAGTAGATAGTTATGAACATAAAAGAAACATAAATGAACATAAAAGAAATATGAACATAAAGGAATTATGATTATGGACAAAAACAAAGTATGAACCTATTGTTGCTTTCTTAACCTTCATGGTTTTAGAAAACACACATTAAGTTCATACTAAGTAGATGAACATAAGGAAAGCTTGGAGGATTTTCTTGAAGAAAGTTTACCTAAAAAAGACTAAAGAGAGCTTTTCTTGTAAGAACTTCTTGGAGAGAATTCTTGAGATATTTTGAGAGAGTAACTTTAGTATAGAAGTGGTGTGAAAGAAGTGAAGGTATGAGGGGGTATTTTATAGGAAAATGTGGGAGATAATTTGTGTTAATTAAATAATTGAAAAATAAAACAATTGAGGCATTATAGGGGGGGGGGGGGGTGCCGGCCATGCATGGGGGAGGGGTATTTGTTTTATTTTTTTGACTTTTTGAAGAAATAAAAGATGTAATATGTAAGGTAGATGTGATATAAAGTTATGGAAAGGTAAAAAGTTAAGATTATAGGTTATGTAGAGTATAAGAATAGGTGTAAGAAAAAGTAGAGATAAAAGAATAGTGTAGAATAGTAATGAATAGTGTAATGTAAAGTAGATATGACAATTAAAGTACCGGTAGTAAGAAAATACGCGTATAATAGCTATATCTGTTATTTTTACTTACCGAAAAATTACGAAACTGATATTTTTGGAAAACTTATATTTTTACGAGCCTAACGGTGTATTCGGAATATTTTTACTATTCCGGGCTTCTGGACACGTTTTTCGAGAACTATGTCCGATCTGGTTCGAAGGACACCCGAATTGCGCGAAACTGAAACTTTCATAAAACCTATGGTTATTACGAACTATTCTAGCTGATTATCCCAACTTCGTTTTCTAGGGCCAAAGAAAACGGCAATGCCGGATTTAGTTGGATACGGTAAACTAGGGTTTTGTTGACCTTTAGGGTTCCGTTTGACTTCCGGTTTAGGGTTTTATGCTAAACCGATTCCGAAAATTTGGGGGTTTACAAAAATTCGGATGGATTTAGAACCCTACCTTAAAGACCACCAAAACCACTTTAAAACTCATGTTTTTCATAAAAATTGGAAGGTATATGTAATAGATGCCCTTAAGGAATGATTTTCATAAGTTTAGATAAGTTTAGGCATGATAAAAAAATGTAAAACAAGTAGTGGAGTTAGAATGAAAAATATTGATATATGGATTAATAGTCAAATTCGTAATTTAGAATCATGCCTACATGAACACCTAGTATTTAAGTTTAAATTGGATGTTTTATGAGTTAAATGAGGTCTTTAGATAATAGATATAATGAAGCTTCAATTTTTGATGCATTAACAAGTTTTCTCCCAAAGAAATTGCAAGAAAAGGAAATTTACAAAATTCGGATTTTTGTGAGTAGCTTATTTAGAAACATAGTTACCCAATGAAAAATGGGATTTATTATCATAAATGAAGGTCATAATAAGTATAGATATGGGAACTTATTTTTAGTTGGATAACAAGCAAATTTCAAGAAGAAAATTATGAAAACCCTAGGGAATGTAAGGTTGGAAATAATAGCTTTTTATAAGTAGTCATTAAGGAAATTCTTAATAATTAAGATATCATAAGAGTCCATCCTCAAAGATCATCAAGACCAGAATATATTGAGCTCATTACATGATATTCATATTAGGAATTCATTCATGTACCATCTATACATGATACAACTAGGAACATTTTTATCAAATGCAAAACAAATTTTCGGAATTGGAGGATTTACGGAACAGATCTGATCCTACTGTTCCATGACCTTACTGTTTTCAAAACTTGAAAATAATATTAGAATAGATAGATCTTTCGAAGTAGGTAGAGATTGATATAAAATTTGTGAAATTCCGAGTTAAAATGACCAAGTTATAGCTATTTTAAGTTAGAACTTCCGCAAATAGCGCGAATTCCGAATTCATCTAGTTTAGATGCATAGCTTGGAATAATTAAATGATGAGATTCTTATTAGGATTATTCTTATTTGGTAGGTGATCCCGAGCAAGACGATACCTTACCACCTGATTACTATTACTGAAAGACCGGCGAGCCATGACCGAGTGAGTACTACATCCACTCTCAATTAATGTTTGTGATTGTATTGTTGGTGGCACTAGTGGTGTAGGCAAAGATAAAAATGGAAATGTATGATGGGGTATATGGGAATTATGTATTGTTTGCTGTTGATGTGCGAAATGGAACTTACGAAATATCAAAACCGGGTTTTAAGCTATTGATTGATTAGCAAGCATTTTATATAGATTGTCTGCGGATAATTGTTGGTCACCTAAAAGAATCGAATTAATGTATATTGACTTCAGTTATAATTGGACTCATTCATATCATAACGGGATGGAGCATAGCATTGGTTGGTTTTTCGTGATCATTAAAACGAATATGTTGGTTAATCGTGATCTATAAAACGAGTATGTTGGTTAATCGTGATCCATAAAACGAGTATGTTGGTTAATCATGATCCATAAAACGAATTATTATTCAGTTGACCGTGAGCTTAAACGGCATCGTACTGCAGGATTCGTTAATCTGCTAACCCAGGATGGAGGGCGTAAGTCCATCCACATATGATTTCTGGCTGGTCATATGTTTGTTGAACTCATTTGTCTGATGCATACATTTGCGTGAATAATCACTTACTTGAGTGAATTGTATTAATTGTGACATGGAAGTTCTTACTCACTAAGCTAGTTAGCTTACGCCCCCATAGCTTTTATTTGTTCCAGCACGAGTTCATTTGGCTTAGGCCGAGGCAAGCCACAGCTCAGGTACCGGAGATAGGAGTTTCCCATAGAAGTTTACTTCGCTTTTGTTTAGACTTTCGTTGGAAACTAAAGGACTCTGGATGACTGTAATGGACTTGATATTATTTTGCGCGGGAATGCCCCTTAGATTTTGTAAAAGTATATATACGTGTTTTGGTTTATTATCTATGGCTAATGAATGCCACATTAAACTTCTTAACTCCATTAATTGAGTATTCTATTATCGTAAAGGACGCTTTACATCTATACAAGACTCCCGAAAGGCTCGGATAGAAATTCGAGAGTCTTTTATAGTATGTGGCGGGCTGTTACGTTTAGGATACCCTATGGGGCGTGACAATCATACAACTTCCATTTTATCTTTCCTTAAATCTAATGCAACTAATTTTACAAGCACAAACATAAGCATGAAAAATAAGGGGAGTAGACTCACTCGGTCATGTCAATACTTCTCTGTTATCGGATGAGTCGATCAGTCAATCCACTAATCAAAGTAACCTTTCGGCTACGAAAACCTCCTCGAGATCACTTAATTAAGAAGAATACCCATAATGAGTATTTCTTGTTGATTCTATGATACTTATAAAAAACTATGCCATAAGATCATTAAAATTCGTATAGATGGTAATTCCAACTCAAAATGGTCATAACTTGATCATTTTAACTTGGAATTGCGCATATAATATATCGTTTTCTACCTATTCAAAAATATCCATCCATTTCTAAAACTATTTTCATCAAAATAAGTCTTTTGATCTCTGAGAATTTTACAAAACTTATTTTTTCTTCTTTTTACAAAAACTTGTATCAAAGATATAGATATTATAATGGTTTGAAAGACCTTTAAAATGTGTGTGTATATATATATGCACGCTCATATCAAATGTATGAAATTAATAAAGTTGTCTCAACCATGAATTTTTGTAAAAGCAATGTCTTCTAAAACTTTTGGAAAAGTAAAACTTTTGAAAATTTCTTCTTAGCTTGCAGAAAATTTTAAGTTATTTTAAATAAGTATTTTTCTTTTCCTTAATTCCATTTCTTTGGTCTATTAAATTTCAAAAGAATGATTTTCGTTTTTATAAATTCCTTATAGCTTATTTCTAATACTTTTTGAAAATAGTAAAAATCTATTAATTTTATATTTTCTTACATTTAAAGAAATGATTTCCTAAGTTGTTCGTTAATTTTATTTCTAAAGATCATTCTATTTTTATGAAAGGAAATTTCTTGGTGTTTGTCAAACTAGTCTATTTGATATTCAAAATATTGATGGAAAAGTGAAGTTTAGTAAAACTTTTGTTTAAACAAGAACTTGAAATTTTTAATTTTAAAGAATACTTTTCCACTGTACAATTTTGTAAGGTGTAAGTGTGTATTATCTAAGAATTCCTATATTCTTCGGTTTCTAAATTCTATTATGAGCTCCATTAGATTTCTTAGAAAAGATATACTAAGACATTTGGTAAAAATAAAATGGATATACATGATGGGGACGAATGGGAACTATGTATGCTTATTGTTGATGTGAGAAATGGAATATAAGAATATCGAAGCCAAGTGATTAACTATTGCTTGTATAGATGAATTAAAATTGACTGTCTACGATTATTGCTTGATCACTTAAAAGAACTGGTATAATTGATTATTCGATATTGAAGGTAAACTCGAACTCATTCATAACACGATGGGATGGAGAATTAGCATTTGTTGGTTTTTCGTGAGCCATAAAACGAATATGAGTTGGTTAATTGTGATCCATAAAACGAATTTATAGTTAGTTGACTGTGAGCTTAAACAACGTCGTACCATAAGATTCGTTAATCTGCTAACCCGGGATTGAGGGCGCAAGTCCATCCACATATGATTTTCGGCAGGTCATATGTTTGTTGAATTCACGTGTTTGATCCATATCGCTTATCTGACTAATCACTTACTTGTATGATGTGTTATAAATGTAATCTTGGAGGTTCTTACTCACTAAGCTGGTGTAGCTTATACCCCAATAGATGTTTAAATGAGCAGGTTATCTCAAGAATGCTAAGTGGGGACCAAGATAGTTGGAGCCAAGAATGACTTTGGGATTCGGCAAGGAATAACAATGCTTGAAGTTATTAGTTAGGTTTTATGAATTGCTTTGTAATAGTTTTATATAGTGGAATCTTTTGATGAATGTAATTGAAGTATAATGCTTTGTATTTGGAGTATAGTAAATTGAAATTCCATTACATTATTACTTAAGTTATATTAACATAAAATGTATCACTCCGATGAGTCTCCTCCATGTGTTAGACGCCTTGTACATAGTATGTAAGCCTTCTCGTAACTTGGTTGGTCATTCTTGGGCTTTAATATTGTGTATGGCGAACTGCCACGTTTAGGGTACCATTCGGGGCGTGATAGATCTGATCCCTCTGTTCTGTGACCTAAATGTTTTCAAAACTTGGAAATAATATTAGAATTAGATGGATCTTTCGAAGTAGATAGAAATCATGATATAAAATTTACGAAATTCCGAGTTAAAATGACAAGTTATGGTCGTTTTAAGTTGAAACTTCCGCAAATAGCGAGAATTATGATTTTGACTAGTTTTAATGCATAGGTTGGATTAGTTAAGTGATGTAGTACTTATTAGGGTATTCTTCCTTGGTAGGTGATCCCGAGACTGATGAATCCTTACCACCCGATTACTACTATTAAAAGACCGGTGTACTATGGCCGAGTGAGTATCACATCCAATTTCAATTATTGCTTGTGATTGTAATGATAGCTGCACTAGTTACTTAGCAAAGATAAAGTGAATATGCATGATGGGGTTGAATGGGAGTTATATATGTCTGTTGTCGTTATGTGAAGTTGAATTTAAGGAATATCGAAGCCGGTGATAAATCATTTCTTGTATAGATGAGCTAGGATTGATTGTCTGCGAATATTGATTGATCACCTATAAGAGTTGGTATAATTGATTATTCGGAATGGAAAATGAAATTGAACGCATTCATAACATAATGGGGATGGAGCATTAGCATTTGTTGGTTTTTTGTTATCCATAAAACGAATATGAGTCGGTTAATCGTGATCCATAAAACGAATATATGAGTTGGTTGACCGTGAGCCTAAACGACATCGTACCACAGGATTCATTAATCTGTTAACCCGGGATGGAGGGCGCAAGTCCATCCACATATGATTTCCAACTAGTCATATGTTTACTGAATCCACGTGTTTGGTGCATATCATTTGTCTGATTAATCACTTGCTTGAATGATATGTTTTAATTGCAATATGGAAGCTTTCACTCACTAAGCTAGTATAGCTTATGCCCCTATAGTTTTTATTTGTTGCAGCACGAGTTTATTTAGCTTAGACCAAGACAGGCTACAGCTCAGGTACAGGAGCTAGGCATTTTCTATAGAAGTTGTATTCAATTTGTTTAGACTTCCACAGGAAACCAAAAGACTCTGGATGACTGTAATGGACTATTAAATATTCTTTTGCAGGGGAATGCCCCTTGGACTTTGTAATCTATTGCATATGCATTTTGAATTATTATCTAACGCTATCGAATGCTGGGTTAAACTACTTAATTCCATTGAATAGAGTATTCTATTGTCGTAAAGGAACGCCTTATATCTATACGAGACTCCCAAAAGACTTGGATAGTGATTCGAGAGTCTTATATGGTATGTGGCGAACTGTTACGTTTAGGATACCCCTATGGGGCGTGGCAAGATATATGTATATAATATCAAGTAAGGCTAAGGCAAGCTACATGAAAATAAAGATTAATTTATAATTGTTTTCATAAGACCATTAAAGAACCAAAATAAGTAATAGAAATAGAGCGAAATATCAATTTAGGACACTAGACACATATAGGAGTTTAGTTATATAATCTATATTATATTGATGAATATTTTATTCATCTCAATATGTCACTTTGATACCATAGAGGACCTTTTGGCAGATTACTACAACTAAGTCACCATGAGCAGGTGAGTAATTCAGTCATATTATACTGGTTGTGCTTGTAATAAGCTGATTATATAATGCAAAGATAATAATAAAATGAATGTTTTGATGGAGATGTGTTGGGATCTGATTGTATGATTGCTAATCTATCATTACAAAAGTGATAATACAACGGTATGATGATGTGAAGTAGTATGATGATTATTGTGTGTAATGTATGACCACCATGAAATTGAATAAGAACTATTGACTTATTAAAATAACCTGGTCATGCATTGCACGTATTGCAGTATTGCATATACAAACGGGTGACAACCGCTATGTATTAATATTTCGGTTCTCTGTTAATGCTTGGTTTTTTAAAGTGTTAGTTCTTCCAAGGTTTTTTGTTCCATTGGTTCTACGGGAACGAAGTAGTAATGAAGAATGCCGCCCGTAGTATCGCTTTGAAATGATTAATACTTAAGGAGTTTCTAAGGATGGATACAGGAAATGGTTGGTTAAAAATGTTGTTAAATTTAAAGTGATAACCCTAAGACGAGAAATCATTGATTTTCCTATAAACTTAGTCTCTCCTGGGCAGGTGGGTCATAAAGTAAATGTTCTTCAACTCTAAAAAGGGGCGTAAATCTTTTTCTTGTTTGGATTCTAGATCATCCAAGCTTGTATCTGAGCATATGTTTGAGTGATTACATTATACGATTTGTTAATAACTTGTTTGATGTGTAATATGTCTGGTTATTCACTGAGCCATGGTTTCGCTCATACTCCAATAGTCTTTTCAGGTTTACGCTTCGACTTTAGTTAGTTACTTCCAAAAACATGGCTCCAGTAAGGGCTTAAGAGCTAGAAGCTTATGATTCTATTTGGGATTAATGGTTTATATTTTCTTAGATTGGATTAGCTAAGTTATCTTATTAGTTATGTATGTAGAGAATTACAAGAAGATTACATGGTTTGTAATAATCTATGATACTTTATGATTAAGATAGCAGTAATTACTAATTTATTTCTTACATGCATTTATCATTTCTTATCAAAGCTACTAAAAGATCCTGTTATTTTGGAAAACATGTCACTCTTCGAAGGTAATCTAGTAATAGTATTCAGATGTGACTTGTCTACTTCTACTAGGGTACCTTCGGAGCGTGACAGCTTCAAGTTGGTATCAGAACGTGGTTGCTGGTATAAGAAAGATAAATATGTGAAAGAATTACATTGGTAAATATAGTAAGTTTAGATCTAATTAGCACGCTTTAGTAATAGTTGGGTAGTTATGGGTAGAGTTACATTGCACAATTAGGAATAAAATCTGCGTGATTATTATTAATCATGCAAATTTGTTATGTGCAGACTAATCCTGCTACATGCCATATTAGATAGGAGATATTTTGTATGCAGGAAGAGGAGCCTGATAGATTTCAGACGCAGATTGCAGGTCCTTGTAAAGATAAATATTTTATAAAGAAGGGCAAGTTTGTCATTTGTTATAAATAAGAGGGTTCTATGGTCAACCCTGATAAATGAGATATTATTATCAATCCTCACATTGATGATGGTCAACAAGTCTTTAAAAATAGTAAATCTTCAATAAATTACGATAAAGGGCAAAAGTTGTCATATATTGAAAAAATAAGAGAGTTTTATGGTCCATCCTTATAAGTTTTATTTATGTGTATTATATAGCAGGCATATAAACATGAGGTGTCTTTTCGTTTCCTGTACTGTTACAAGAATTGAAGAGTTTCGTGTCTTTTTGTTTCTAAAGTACTGTTATGGAAATTGAAGGGTCAAGGAGTCAAAGGATATTAAATAAGAAGGTTTTATGGTCAAAGTTGAAATACAATTGTATTGTGTTCATATGATAAAAACTTGATTAAGATTGGCAACAATTTGGAACAATCTTCTTAATTTCTGCAATGAAGGCCGGCATCCCTGAAGATAAACGCTGCCGACCTAGGTTTTAAAATCTCAGCCTACTCTGCAACAGATTGTATGCCGTCTCCTGGAGAATCTACGCCGCTGGCATAGACGGCGTAGTAGAATGGGAACAGTAGCGTTTTTCTTAACGCTGGGAGAAAGGCTGCCGGCGTTCACTAGGGTTTCTTCCCAACACCGGCATGAAAGCCACCGGCGTAGGTCGATGATTTGCTGGCGTAGGAAGAAAGAATTGAATTCTGGGAAAACAAAGCTGCGACGAAAGCTGCTGGTGTTCATATAAGTTTGCCAGCGTATGGTGTAAGCCAGCTAGATCTGCAGGTACGCCGCCGGCGTAGGGCCGACGTATGACCAAATTTCTATAAATACGAGATGCAAAAACAATTTTGACAGATTTCTTTTATAATCTATTCTGCTTCGTGTAAGAAAGTTTTGGAGTGTTCTTGGGGTGTTATGCTTGGAAAATCATCGGGAGAATATCTTCTGATCCAAAGTAAGTAATCTTAACCATTTCATTGGAATTCTATACGAATTTATATAAGTTTGTTAGGGTTTGGTTAAATTTTTATATGAAGGATTTTGGAGAAAAACCCTAGCACGTGTGAGATCAGTAAATTGGTGAATGCGAGACGGGTTTTAGCGAATCAAAATAGTAAGTAAATCTCTTCTATTATGGATTCCAACAAAATACGATCTAAACAATTAATATATTGCGAATTAGGGTTTTGATGAAAATAATTGATGATTGTAGAGTTTAGTGCGGTTCCTTATTATTCTTGAAGATAATTGTGGAGATTGATCAAAATAGACAGTGCAGATAATGGAGATTTCTTTTCAGGTTATGATTTTTGGAGAATTCATGTTTGTTAAGATATTGCGATCATGTTTGTTGATACATATATATTGTAACAGGACATTTGGAGTTTGTGAAACTGTTGTTGATGTGGATATAGGAGTTGGTGGAGTTTGGGTTGACTTTGTGTTGTTGGTATCAAATTCAGAGGATTCGATTTATATTCCTGAAATTTAGAAAGGTATGACCAATCCATTGTTTGTTGTATGTGCTTGTAGATTAGAATTCTTGTGAATGGATGTAGGAACAGAATTGCATAATAAACTTAATAAATATTCGGCTTAATAATTGTCTGTCTAGTTGTGGTTGGCTTTGACCAGTAGAGACCTGCAAACAGTGATACTGGTGAGGCACCCTGATGATCTTAGTGTGAGGTTGTCCCGAGTGGACTCGTGCTAAGAAATGATTTCGGTAGAATTTAGGTGTTCAGGAATTGAGATGTTTGGAGAGTACCCACTCATCCATATTTGTATATATGATTACCTATTTTCAATCAGTTGGATGTTTTTATAGCAGAGTCTGAGTTACTCTGGGTTCAGGATTTATGTATACTAGATTCTAAACTGTGTTGTTTTGCTGGACTAAAATAGATAATACACTGTTGTATGCATTTAGTTTAGTTACATTTATTGATACATGTTGTTTGTGCATAATCTTGCTTGAACTGGATTGGATATTATCGTACTGGGCTTCGCCGCTCATTCTATTACATTTCAGGTGCAGGTGATGATAATGTGATTTATGATCTTTCAGGTTTTTATATCATCTATGAGGGGGGATGGCGTTAGTGGTCCTGACTACCCTACTGATGACTAGTTGTTTAGTCATAGATGATATAGGATGGATCTGAGAAGACTTTAATGATTGATTTATATTTTGGTTATTGAAATTTTAAATTGTATTTGGAGATTTCATGTAGTGACAGTTTTAGGGTATGGTTTGACTTGTTGACCTGCAGTTATGTCAACAATGTCCAGTTTACTGATTATGGAGATTATATTCTTATCATATGATTTATTTATGAGGACCACATGTCTTATTTTATACTTTGTGAGTTATTCAGGTGTTATTCAGGTTATGTGTGGAAATTATAGCCTTAGCGTGTCCTAATCAAGAGAGGACACGTGGTGGGTTGTAATGCCAACAGGTTAGGGCGTTATAGCTTATTTGGTATCAGAGCAATAGGTTATGATCTATTAGATTTAAGTTTTGACTCCTTAGGACGGTGAGCAATGATGAGAGGGGTAGAATACATTAGGATTCTTGATCTTATCTAGATTAGTGTGATTTTCATCCTATAGTTATAGAGTTTTGATCCTTATGTTGGATTACCCTTTTATTTTGTGGAGATATGTTTGTTTGTGTTAGTAAGATCATATCTTGTAGTCCCATAGTGTTTAGATCCTTTTGGATGGTTATACCTTAAGATATCTAGCATCATTACCTAAGATAGGGAGAAGAGGTCGATCTTTTATCAGGACAAATCAACAGTTCAAGGTATAAAAAAAAAAAAAAAGGAAGTATAGTAGATATTATGGACTGTTTGATATCAAGGATTTTAAGTGGCTTAAGAATGCCTACTTTTCAAGTGTCAAGGTTGGGCATTGATAGGTTTTGGAAAAAAAAAAATTTGTTCCTTAGGTATTCTTTTTCAAGTGTGGACAATATGGATATGGAGCCAAAAGAATGAAAAGAGCCTAAAAGGCAAGTGCTTCTTAGGATTGTGATACAGGTTTCTTGATGAATATTGTTAATAAGTTTAAGTTATAGTCAAGAGGTATTATGAAGTAACGGAGGAAGTGAATCAAAATTTAGTGGTGAAAATTAAGAATTAAAGAGACGTCAATGAAATTATATTCTAGCTATCAGATATGAGTATGAAGATGGGTCGATATGGTGTAAAGAATTAGAAACAAGAAGAAAGGAGTGACACAGAACTAATGGATGCATGGATAAAAAGGAAATAGTGATTTGGGTAACTTTCGAGGACGAAAGTTTCTTTTAGGAGGGGAGAAATGTAAAGATAAATATTTTATAAAGAAGGGCAAGTTTGTCATTTGTTATAAAATAGGGTTCTATAGTCAATCCTGATAAATGAGATATTATTATCAATCCTCACATTGATGATGGTTAACAAGTCTTTAAAAATAGTAAATCTTCAATAAATTACTAAAGGGCAAAAGTTGTCATATATTGAAAAAATAAGAGGGTTTTATGGTCCATCCTTATAAGTTTTATTTATGTGTATTATATGGCAGGCATATAATACATGAGGTGTCTTTTCGTTTCCTGTGCTGTTACAAGAATTGAAGGGTTTCGTGTCCTTTTATTTCTAAAGTACTGTTATGGAAATTGAAGGGTCAAAGAGTCAAAGGATATTAAATAAGAAGGTTTTATGGTCAAAGTTGAAATACAATTGTATTGTGTTCATATGATAAAAACTTGATTAAGATTGGCAACAATTTGGAACAATTTTCTTAATTTATGCAATGAAGGCCGGCATCCTTGAAGATAAACGCCGTCGGCCAAGGTTTTAAAATTTCCAGCGTACTCTGTAATAGACTGTACGCCGTCTCCTGGAGAATCTACGCCGTCGGCGTATAGACAGCGTAGGATGGGAACAGTAGCGTTTTTCTTAACGCTGGGAGAAAGGCTGCCGGCGTTTACTAGGGTTTCTTCCCAACACCGGCATGAAAGCTGCCGGCATAGGTCGAGGATTTGCCGGCGTAGGAAGAAAGAATCGAATTTTAGGAAAACAAAGCCTCGACGAATGCTGCCGGCGTTCATATAAGTTTGCCAGTGTATGGTGTAAGCCGGCCAGATCTGCAGGTACGCAGCCGGCGCAGGGCCGGCGTATGACCAAATTTCTATAAATACGAGACGCGAAAAACAATTTTGATAGATTTCTTTTATAATCTATTCTCCTTCGTGTAAGAAAGTTTTGGAGTGTTCTTAGGGTGTTATGCTTGGAAAATCATCGGGAGAATATCTTTTGATCCAAAGTAAGTAATCTTAACCATTTCATTGGAATTCTATACGAATTTATACAAGTTTCTTAGGGTTTGGTTAAATTTTTTATGAAGGATTTTGGAGAAAAACCCTAGCACGTGTGAGATCAGTAAATTGGTGAATGCGAGACGGGTTTTAGCGAATCAAAATAGTAAGTAAATCTCTTCTATTATGGATTCCAACAAAATACAATCTAAACAATCTTAATATATTGCGAATTAGGGTTCTGATGAAAATAATTGATGATTGTAGAGTTTAGTGCGGTTCCTTATTATTCTTGAAGATAATTGTGGAGATTGATCAAAATAGACAGTGCAGATAATGGAGATTTCTTTTCAGGTTAGGATTTTTGGAGAATTCATGTTTGTTAAGATATTGCGATCATGTTTGTTGATACATATATATATTGTAATAGGACATTTGGAGTTTGTGAAACTGTTGTTGATGTGGATATAGGAGTTGTGGAGTTTGGGTTGACTTTGTGTTGTTGGTATCAAATTCAGAGGATTCGATTTATATTCCTGAAATTTAGAAAGGTACGACCAATCCATTGTTTGTTGTATGTGCTTGTAGATTAGAATTCTTGTGAATGGATGTAGGAACAGAATTGCATAATAAACTTAATAAATATTCAGCTTAATAATTGTCTTTCTGGTTGTGGTTGGCTTTGACTAGTAGAGACCTGGCAGACAGTGATACTGGTGAGGCACCCTGATGATCTTAGTGTGAGGTTGTCCCGAGTGGACTCGTGCTAAGAAATGATTTCGGTAGAATTTAGGTGTTCAAGAATTGGGATGTTTGGGGAGTACCCACTCATCCATATATGATATATGATTACCTATTTTCAAATCAGTTGGATGTTTTTATAGCAGAGTCTGAGTTACTCTGGGTTCAGGATTTATGTATACTAGATTCTGAACTATGTTGTTGCTGGACTAAAATAGATAATAAACTATTGTACGCATTTAGTTTAGTTGCATTTATTTATACATGTTGTTTGTGCATAATCTTGCTTGAACTGGATTGGATATTGTCGTACTGGGCTTCGTCACTTATTCTATTACATTTCAAGTGCAGGTGATGATAATATGATTTATGATCTTTCGGGTTTTTATATCATCTATGAGGATGGGGATGGTGTTAGCGGTCCTGACTACCCTACTGATGACTAGTTGTTTAGTCATAGATGATATAGGATGGATCTGAGAAAACTTTAATGATTGATTTATATTTGGTTATTGAAATTTTAAATTGTATTTGGAGATTTCATGTAGTGACAGTTTTAGGGTATGGTTTGACTTGTTGACCTGCAGTTATGTCAACAATGTCTAGTTTGCTGATTATGGAGATTATATTCTTATCATATGATTTATTTATGAGGACCACATGTCTTATTTTATACTTTGTGAGTTATTCAGGTGTTATTCAGGTTATGTGCGGAAATTATAGCCTTAGCATGTCCTAATCAAGAGAGGACACGTGGCGGGTTGTAATGCTAACGGTAGGGCGTTACAGTCCTAGTAGAGGATTTGTATTTATGTGGGATTACCAAAATCCTATAGGAGATTCTCAGCACTTGGAAAAGATGATTACAACCTTTATTTAAAAGATGGTTATTTCTGATGGAGAGGGCCTTTCCAGATAATGGATCAGCTATAAAGACACTTTATAGATTCGAGAGGTTGGTAGGTTAGAAGGGAGGTGGTCTGGAGATTGATAACATAGCATTGATAGTCTCATCTAGATCTATGAGACCAGATCCTCCCGATTTTAGAGTTTGGGTATCTATTGAAGGAGAGGCAGTTTATGCTCATGATGTTCGACATGATCACATTCAGGTGAGAGATGATACAGCTTATGATGATGACTGGATGCTTGCATAGTGAGCAGATGCAGGATAGAGTAGTACAGGAGTCGGTTCAGACTACAGATCATAAAAAAAGTGTAACAATAGATTTGCTAGATGAAAGAGAAGGAAAGAGTCGAGGATTGAGGAAAAAAAGTATGTCTCCAATTATAATTATGTCAGATGGATCGGGACTGCACATGGAGGGTGGATTGAGAAAGATGTACCTCTTAGTCTCGAGAGTGAGCAGGGGCCTGCTCCTAGAGGCATTCGGGTGATGGATACGGATCTAACCCTGGCACCTCCAGGAGATATAGACACGAGGATCGATATTAGTGATAGCATTTCTAAGGGAGAGGACGATTACCCTCAGTTAGGTCAGGAGAAGGGCAAGGGTCGCCTTTATCCTAGCCCTTGAGTCAGATATAGTATTATATGATGATGATGTTTGTACTATCTATTAGTAATGACATGATAGGTATGATATCGATAGACTTTTGATAATGTATATGTATGTGTAACATGTAGTATGTAGGGCGATGTATAAGTATCTTATGATGACTTTAGTAGTAGAAGCTAGGTATAGAGTTAGTGCCATTTTTGATATGTACATAATGCACTAACCATGAGAAGTTTATGTGTTTTTGTTATGTATATATATGTAAGCCCCCAAATTTTTCAAGAATGGTTTTGGAATACGAATCAAAACCTTAAGTTTGACCCAAGTTGAAACCGAACTTTAAACAATTCGATCACGGGATTTCATAAAAGAATTTTCAAAAACAAAAATAGAAAGTTCAGTAATCGTTCAATTAAAAAATCCGACATGAAAAGATCGCCTATCCGATCCTAAGTTAAAACCCTCAATTTCAAGGATAAAGTTAGATTAAACCCTAACTCTAGTCAAACTGGAGTTTCAAAAGTCAACAAAGGTCAAGACAATCAAACGATTTCAACTTCGGTAATCTCGCGTTCTCAAACCCTAGAAAACAAAATTAAGTTAATGGCTTAAAATAGTTCATAATAATATAAGGTAACATAAAAATATCAGATTCGCGAATTTCGAGTGTCCTTTGGACTCAAACGGGATCAGTTCTCGAAAAGCGTGTCCTGGAGCTCAGAATTTTAAAAATATTCCAATAACACCAAAAGACTCTTAATTAAACAAGGACTTCAAAAATATCAGTTTTAGAATTTTTCGATAACTAAAAATAACATATATAGCTCATTTACGCGTATTTTTATTACTATCGGTATTTTATATGTCTAGTCAACTATTCATAGTACTATTCCTACTATTCATTACTATTTCACTATCTCTACTTTTTCTTATACCTATTTCTTACTACCTACATACCTATTTTCTTACTTTTTACATTTCTAATACAACTTTATTCACATCAAACTTTACACATTAATTCTTTTATTACAAAACAAACAAAATAAATTATTTCTTCCCCTCTACATACAAGAACCAGAGCCACTTTCTCTCTCTTTCCCTCAATTATTTTTCTTTTTCAATTTATTTTATTACATCCAAAATTCACTCCAAAAATTTTATAAATACCTCATTCCTCCTTCATTCTTTCACACATCCACTTTACATAACAAAACTCTACTAAAATACTTTCTCAAAACCTCTCTCCAACAAGTCTCTCTCAAAACAATCCTTACCAATTTCTACTCTTCAAGAAAAGTAACAAAAACACACTACTCATTTATCTCTTTTCAAACCTTCCATTAAACCTTAGGTAAAAATCCTACACATACTCTTTATCATGTTCATACAACTTAGCATGAGCTTAGTGTATGTTTCTTAGACCCATATGAGTTAAAGAAGAAACAATATGTTCATGTTTTGTTTTTGTTTATGTTCCTATTTTACATTATGTTATTATGTTGTTGTTAATATTGTTGTTATTTTTGCTCTAACCTAACCTATATAGTATTATGTATACTATGTATATATATTTATTTAGAGCATATAAGCTCATTTGTTATTTATTTATTTCCAAGTCTTGTAATTTTTTATTTTTTTTACTTGTTTTTATGCAATTTATTAAAACTAGTCTTTCTAGTCTTATACTTGTCCATATCAAGTCAAAACAATTTTCTTTTTTTTCCTTTGGGACTAGTCAATTCTTCATCCCGGGTTGTCTTGATAAAGCTAAGACTCCCAATACATGATTGGGATACCTTGATGAAGCTAAGGTTTCCAATGCTTGACTACTTTATTATGTTTATTTACTTACAAGCAATTCTTTTTATCTTATTGTGTATTATCTTTACTTTTACATTACTACATATTCATGCATGATTAAGCATGTTGTTGTCTTAAATAAATAAAAAATAAAAATAAAAATAAAAATGGGTTCTTTCTTAAATAAAGAAAAGTACACTAAAGTTCTTAACAAAAGGAATTTTTAACAAAAGACCTAAGTTTTGTTTTTAATAAACTCTTTTCAAAAGATAAGCTAATCATAAATTCTAGAAGAAGTAGTAGTGTTGATATCTTCAAAATAATAAAAGGAACTCGTTTTTTTATAAATCGAAACTAAATACTCCATAAAAGAAGGATTTTTTTTAGCATTAAAAGATTTTAGCTCAACTATACCTTTTATAAAACTAAAATAGGTTCACTATAAACTTTGAAAATCACATAATATGAAAGTGTCTTCAAAACTTGAAATTTTATATTGTTATTCCCTTTTCAAAATTAAATGAAAATTTACTTAGTTCTAATGTTAATCAAGAAAGCTTTTCTTATAAACTTGTCTAAAAGAATTATTCTATCACTTGACAAATATTAAATAAAACAAGTTTTTCAAACCAAGATAAAATCAACTCACTATTTTGAAAACCAACTTAGAAAAATAAAATTTGCCAAGAAAGTAAAGTTTTAAAGGTATAATTATTTTCTAAAGAGGAGAAATAAAATAAAAATAAAAGGAAAATATACATTTAACACAACTTCAAATATTTGACTACATAAAAACTTAAAGGATATTTTGAAAAACTTATTTTTCAATCACTAGAAATAAAGTTAAACCAAATTTTTGAAAATGAATTTACTTTTGAAAAGTGAGGAAATAAAATTATAATAGGAAAACATTTACTCATAACCACTCAATTATATTTTTGTTTTTCCTTCTAACAATTCAAAAAGGAGAAATTCTCAAAAGTTTTATCGTTTAAAAACCATCAAAGACAAATTGTTTATGAAATATCAATATTGAGACAACACTATCAAAATCATGCATACATATGAATGTAAATATATTTCAAAGGATTTTTCAACGATATATATATATCCATATATTTTGCTTAAGGATTTTTGAGTAAAATAAAGTTTGGAAAAATAATATTTTGCGAACTATAAATTCGTATCTATTCTATACCGTAGTATTTTCCAACCTAAATGACTTTTTATGACAAAAATAATCTTAGCAATGGATAGATCTTTTCGAGTAGGTAGAAAACGGTATATTATTTGCACAATTCCGAGTTAAAATGACCAAGTTATGGCCATTTTAAGTTGGAATTACCTTCTATACGAATTTTGATGACCTTATGACATAGTTTTTGATAAGTACCATAGAATCAATAAGAAATACTCATTGTGGATATTCTTCTTGATTAGGTGATCTCGAGGAGGAGTATTCATACCCGGAGGATTATTTTGATTAGTGGATTTATCGATCGACTCATCCATAAGAAAGATAGATCCTCATGGCCAAGTGAGTTTATTTCCTACCTTTTTCGTACTTGGTTGTGCCTGTAGCTAGAGGCACTAGAAATAGGAAAAGATGAAAATGAATTATGTATGATAATATTGGTTGGAAGAATGTTAAGCATACCGAGGCACAAATCGTTGCTAATTAACTTTTGTTTTACTATCATTCTATTGGAGTGTGTGCAAATTATGTGATCACCTTTAAATTACTCTAATCATATACTATGAATTATATAAATTGATTCACACATATCACGTAGTTAGTTTCATTGCATGAGCTGCTATTCTCGATGAGACAAGAATATAGTAACCGGGTGTGCAATAGCCAAAAAACTGCAACATGGGCGATTAGGAGCCTGAAAGAACTATTTTGAGATGGGTGAGTAGGCGCCTGAAATAAACTACATGAGTTGGATTTAAAGATGGGTTTTAAAGAGCCTGAAACACCTAACCCTGAATGGAGGGTAAATCCATTCAAACATATGATTTCTGGTAGATCATATGTATTGCTTGATCACTTGCTTGATGCACTCATATTCTTGTTAATAACTTGCTTGAAATTATTTATACCAGTACGTTAATTGAAGAATATTCTCATTAAGCTAGTTATGCTTATACTCCGATAGACTTTTGTTGTACAGGACCAATATCTTTCATAAACAAGGACTACATATACCCGGGTGGAATTATGATTCAAGGAGCTTCTGGAAATCTTTTGAAGATCTTAGGTTAATTATCCTTCAATGTCTTATGGTGTTAGTATTATTTTGTTGTGAGAAAGATTAAGTTGATATTATAATTGTTTGGAGAATTATAGGGGAAAACCCCTAAGATGATGTATGGATTTTATTCTATTAATGATAAATTGGATGATTATTTAGATTCTTGTATGTTGTATATACTATCTCGAATTATACATCCCACCGGTGTCTCCTATTGTTGTGATAGACACCTTACATATGGTGTTGAAAACTTTAGCATGACTTCGAAAAGTCATTCTTAAGTTTTAATACCGTATGTGGCGGACTGCCACGTTTAGGGTACCCTTTGGGGCATGACAATATATGTATAATATATATATATATATATATATATGAATGACCTTGATGTCTTTTAGTAAAGGTGAATTATGATCCAATCTAAATAACATGTTTAATGTTAATAGAATGCCAAGAGGGAAGAATAGAAGTAAAAACGCAAGCATCTCTGGAAATCCACCAATAAATGCCCCTGCACAATCCCAAAACTGATTAGATGATGTTTTACAAAGTCTCCAATAACAAAATGTATTGATCTTGCAAGCTTTGCAAAATATGCAAGCAGTAAATGCAATACCACTTGCTGAAGCGCTAGTAATGCCTCCAACAACCCCCCAGAGGAAATGAAAGGCATACTGCACTGGTTCAATTTCAAGAAAATAGATCAGTGAACCCTGATGAATTTGCTGCTGAGGTGCAAGGACCGCCCCGATATGAAAAGAATTTCCACCACCACCACCTTTACGTCTTCAAGGTATTTGTTGCCAGAATTCATTAAATGCAACAGGTACTTTGAAGGACTACCTGGAAAGCCAGAAGAAGCTGAAGACTGGCTAGCCTAGATTGACCGATCCCTTGATGTTTTCCAAGTACCTGAAGCTCTGAAGGTACCATATGGAACTTAATTGCCAACTTTAAGAGCAAGGATATGGTCGAATTCAAAACAATGAAGTTTTCCATAACCTGTTACTTAGGAAATGTTTAGACGAGAATTTTTGAAGGAATATTTTCCAAGCAATGTAAAAGAAAAATATAGCACTGACCTAATGAATCTGACACAAGGAAATAAGACAATTGATGAGTATGAACATGGTTCAATCGGTTGTTACAGTTTGCTCCAGATGCTTATTGGGACAGTGATGAGCTAAAGAGACAGACTTTCATGGTTGGATTAGAACTTCATTTTTAGAGAAGACTTGCTGAATTTGAAGTCGATAACTTTGTAGCTACGATAGAAAAAGCTTGAACCATTGAACGGGCAAGGAGATATGAAATTGAAAGTTATAAGAGGAAAGGACCAATTTTTGGGAAGAGAACATATGATGGTTCTATGGTAAGTCCTATGCCTAAGAAGATTAAAATTTTCAAACCTTTCATTGTGAACAAAGGAGGAGTAATTAGGAAGAACAATGTTCCATGTTGGAAATGCAAGGGCTCTTATTATCCAAGGGAGTGTCCACAATTGCAACACAAACGCTACTATTGTCAGGAAAGTTGTCATGCCCCAAAGGATACCCAAAATGCGATAGTCCACCACACTCAATATTTAAACTTAAGCACGACATCATTAGTTATTCCATAAGTTTTCATATCGAATGTAAGGTGTACTTGCACAATTTTTAGGATCACACTTTGAATCGAATAGTCTTAAGAAGGCATACATTAGCATTAAGAATAGAAATCACAATGAGATAAATAAGTTAAGTCTTTACAAAAATCAAGGGGGCATATCCCCGCCAAAATAATAATAGAAGCCTATCCAGTCTAAAATCATATTACAACCATTAGGGTTTATATTAAAGAGATTTTTCTAGAAGTCCACGCCTCTAGCTAGGTCCTGACTTCTTCAAAAGCTCCTCTATCCAAAAGATAACCCTGTGAAAAGTGTTCTCTCGGAACAACCAAAAATGGGAGCACCACAACAAAACTATCGGGGTGTAAGCTAACAGGCTTAGTGAGATTCATTTCCAAATATTTAATACTCAACAACAGTAAATAACAGACAAGTTATTAACATCCATATGAAATACTTAAGCAAATGAGCATACAAGCATATGGCTTTCGAGAGTCATATGTGTATGGATTTACCTCCATTCAGGGTTAGGATGGTCCACAAGACATGCAACCATAAATTCCAATTTTGAGTGGGGTGGTCCATAAGTCATGCAACCATAATCCTGATCTCATTCTCTTAGATATACAACCTCTGTTGTTTTATTGTACTAGTTTTATGTGCTTACTCCACATCCATTAACTTAAGCGATCTCACATCCTTAATGTTAACATAGGCCCCTTCGCCTTCTGCTAATATACTTTTGTCCCACTAAAGGTATATTAGCTAATGCAATATGACTCACTTCGTGATATGAATGAAAATTTATTCATATAATCGTGGCATGTTAATTATGTAGATTAATTGCGATAATAGAGAATCTCAGACAATCCAAGTCTATACTAGCTCATACAATGATTTTACATCAAATCTCGTCTCGATATACTTATCATTCATTCAACCAAGATTCAATTCAATCACCACTCATCATAGTTTTATCTTTCCCTAATTTTAATACCACTACGATTACAAGCACATATATGAGCACAACTATTTAAGAAATGAACTCACTCGGCTATGGAGAGAAATGCACTAGTTGTAGTAATCCTCGGGGAGTGGAAATCTATCCTCCAATTCACCTAAGTACAAGGAATACCCGGAATGAGTATTTCTCATAAGGTTCTATTAACTTAACAATTCTATTTACTAAGTTCGCCAATTTTCGCATAAGTTATAGTCCTAATTTCAAATGAACATATCTAACTCATTTTAACTCGGGATTAAGCATATTATATACCGATTTCTATATACTTCGAAGATCTATCTATTTCTAATATTATTTTCAAGTTTCAAAAATATTTAGGTCACAAAACAGAGGGATCAGATCTGATCAGTAACGATCTCTATTTCCAAAAAATAGTTTTGTAGTTGTTTAAAATGTATCTATTTGATAGTTCAAGTATACATGAAATATGAATGATTTCCTAACATGGATGACATGTGATGAGTTTAATGTCTGCATGATCTTGATGATTTTTTCTAGAAGAAAATTTTATAACTTTTATTTTGCAAGACCACAATAACAACTACTTATGAAAATCTAGTTTTCCAACTTTGACAACACACTTGTGGTTTGGAATTCATTCTTAGGAATTTCTAGTTATCTTAGTTAAATTGAGTCTTCATAATGTACACTACCTAAGACCTTCATTTTACATAAAAATTTGTATTTTACACTTTGCAAATATTTTTCAAATAGGATTTACTCAAAAATCCTAATTTTTAGAAATTTACTTTTTGAATTATTCCTTTGGGAAAAACTTGTTTAATGCATTAAAATTTAAGACTTTACTATACCTACCACTTAAGGACTTTATTTAATACATAAAACTTTTACTTTGAGCTTAGATAATAGGTGTTTTCATGGCATTACTACAAAATTACGAATTTTCTAAATTAAGTAGTAACTCAACATCTTTTATATTGTTTTTACCCTTTGTTTTACACATTAATCTCATCAAAACTCATTTCAACCTATAAAAATCACTACTTAATGATATCTATTACCTATAACCTTCATTTTTCACATAAAACATGAGTTTTAGAATTGATAAAAGGGTTTTTAAAATAGGGCTTTGAAATCATACGAATTTGTCTTTGAACATTTCAAACAAAAACTTTTCCTCTATGAGTTCCTTGTTTTATTTGCCTAAGGATCTACCAACTACAACATCTATAACACAAAACAAAGCCTTTATGAGCATTAATGCATGAAAACATAAATCATCCATGAGACCATAAATGTCAAGCATGGTATAAGCATCTAAAAGCTAGATCTACTACTTATGATGTATGAAATGAAGTTTAAAAGCATGAACATGGGTTTTTATGCTAGATCTCTACTTTACCCTACTTTTACTTGCATAAATATGAAAATACTTCAATAAAAACTTAATCAAACACAAGATCTACTCTTGTGATTGCTTGATATTCATGTAGTAGCATTTTCTTGTCCCTAGTAAGTGCTCATGGGGACTTAGAGTGAAAACACTCATGAATAATCTTGCCATTACAAGATTAGATGGTAGAGAGGCTTAAGAATCATCACCTAAGGTTGGATTTAGTGAAGAAATGAAGAAGAATGAAGCTTGTTTTGTGTGTGTGTGATGGGAATAGAGGCTCACGGCAATGGAGAGGGAAAAGAGAGGATTTTGTGAAATTTAAACAAATGAAATGAAAATGGAAGAGAGAGAAAATTAAAAGACTATTTATATTAAGTGAATTAGGGTTTGTTTTGTTTATAAAAAGAATTAAAATAAAGCAAATTGGAGTCAATTGGGAGGAGGGTTGCACCAGACTCCATGGGAAAAGAGAGAGAGAGAGATTTGAAATTGTTTTAAATTGTAATATATGTAATAAAAAGTATTAAATGTAATAATTTGTTAAGAGACAAAAGTTCTTGGAAAAAAAATATAATTGAGTGTTTGTAAGGTTGTAAGACTAGGGTATGGGTTGTGTGTGTAGTAGGTTGTACTTGTGAATAGTAATAAAACGTCCTAAATCCTCAAAATATAGCTAGGCAGCTTACCTTTCCGGTCCCACACTGAGGAGTAGTAGCAAAATGTAAAATGATATTCTAAGTGATATGCATGAATATTTTATTTATGGGGAATCAAATCCGACATTAAATTATTTAAATCGATCAAACAATAATTGTACACATAGCAATACATACATAGAAACAATTATATCAATTACAGATCGAGTTTTGATATACTTATCTTTCATTGATCGCACATAACAATTCACATACATAATTCCCATTATAGCCCATATGCATATTGTAAACCCCAGAATTTCTCAGTAGCTAGAAATCCCCAGGAGTTGGAAACGAAACCCTAATCCGATCAGATCGAGTTTAGTGAATGGAGCCTAGGAACCCTAAATCCGGCTTTCCTTCGGTTTCATAGTAAAATAATATTATGGAGTAAATGAATTTGAATTGTTGTTCCAAAGTACATTTCAAACCTTTGAAAGTTTTAAATTCGGGAATTTTTCAATTCCGGGCCTTCCCGAGCCCAATTACGGAAAAGCGTGCCCCGGCCACGGATTCAGAAAAATGTTCCGGAATATTCATTAGAACCGTAATTTTATAAGGATTCCAAAAATATCAATTTCATAATTTTCCGAGCTATAAAAATTACAGTTATAGCTTTTCCCGTGTTTTCGGAACAACCGGTAAAGTAGATGTCTTGTCTACTATTCACAAGTACAACCTACACTACACACTACCCATACCCTATTCTTACATCCTTACAACTACTCATTTCAATTTTCTTTTCCAATGAATTTTGTCCTTAATCAATTATTACATTTATTACATTTTCATTTACTAAATTACAAATTTCATTTCTTTTTCAAACTCACACACCCACACACACAAGAGGCCGGCGCCCCTCCCTCCAATTCTCCCTCTCATTTAATTTTTTTTCTTCTTTTATTAAAGCTAAACCCTAAATTATTTGATATATATACTAAATGTTCTCTCTCTCTCCTCATTTCCTTCTTTTAATTTTTCAAAAAGGGATCAAAACCCTCTCTTCTCTCCTCTTCAAGTGCCGAGCAACCCCCTCCCCCTTCCTCTTGCAATTTCAACTTTGTTTCTTCTTCTTTCTCCTCCTTCAAGACTCCTTGGTATGTATATTTAGGCCTTGTACATCCTAAATCTTGTTATGGCAAGATCATTCTTGTGTGTTTTCTCATCTAAATCCCAATGAGCATGAGCAAGGGACATGAAAACACAACTACAAGAATCTCAAGCCATCTCAAGAAGTGGATCTAGCCTTTAAATGAGTTTTGTTTGAATACCAACTTGTTCATGCATGTAAAGTAGTGATCTTGCACATATATTGTTGTTCATGCCATGAGATCCATGATTTATGCATCATACTTAGTAGATCTAAAGTTTAGATACCCACATTGTCATCTACATGCATGATCATAGAGTTATTTTTGTTTTCATGCATTGAGGACCACAAAAATGTAGTCTTGAATATGTATAGAGATGTTAGATAGTGGATAATCACATATAGAAGGCAAGAACATTGAAAAAGGAAGGGCTTTGCTAGATATGAAAAGTTGAAAATTCGGATGAAATGGAAACCCTACCCTAAAGACCTCCAAAATCAATTTTAAACTTATATTTCATAAGAAAAATGAAGGGTATGTGTAATAGACATGTTGAAGGAATTATTTTCATGAGTTTAGATGAGTTAGGCATAATAAAAATAAGAAAAACAAGAGGTGAAGTTAGAATGAAAAGTGTTGACTTTAAATTGTGTAGTCAAATTCGTAACTTGTGTAATGCCTAAATAAACACTAGTATTTAAGTCTATGAATGTTTTATAAGCTAAATGAAGTCCTTAGATAATGTATACATTGAAGCCCCAATTTTTAATGCATTAGACTAGATTTCCCTTAAGAAAAATGTAAGAAAAGAAAATTTGGAAAATTCGGATTTTTACAAATAGCTTAATTGAAAACATGTTTGCCAAATGAAAAATGTGAATTTTTGTGCATGAATGGAGGCCATGACTACTATAGACTTTGAGAACCTAATTTTAGTTAAATAATAAGTAGATTACAAGATTAAAAACCAAAGAAACCCTAAGGAGTATAATGTGGAAAAATAACTTCTTAGAATTAGTTTTATGAAACTTTCCCCAACACTTAGGAGTTCCTAAAAGTTTATTACTACAAAAATCATCATGACCACGCACATATTGAGTTCATTACATAGCATACACATTAGTAATTCATTCCCATATCATTCATGCATGAATCATCATCTAGGAATACTTTTTATCAAAGGCAAAGCAAATTTTCGAGATTGGGTCAATTGCGGGACAGAACTGATCCCACTGTTCCGTGACCCTATTATTTTCAAAACTTGGATTTAATACTTGAATTAGATAGATCTTTCGAAGTAGATGAAGATCGATATAAAGTTTGCGAAATTCCGAGTTAAAATGACCAAGTTATGGCCGTTTTAAGTCGGAACTTCCAAATAGCGAGAAATCCGAATTCAACTAGTCTAGATGTATAGTTTGATTTAATTACATGTGAGAATCTCATAGGGATTATTCTTGTTTGGTAGGTGATTCCGAGCAGGACGACACTCTACCTCCCGATTATTATTATTAAGAAGTTTGGTGTCCCATGGCCGAGTGAGTTTACTTCCACTCTCAATTAATGCTTGTGAATGTAATGTAGTGGCACTAGTGATGTAGGCAAAGATAAAAGGAACTGTACAAGCATGATGGGGTATGTGGGAATTATTTATGTTGTTGATGGTTGATATGTGAAATGGAGCTTAAGGTATATCGAAACCGGGTGCTAAGATATTGACTGTTTTACTAGAATCTTATGATGAATGTCTGCGAATACTTGTTGGTCACTTAAAAGAATTGAATTAATACTATTCGACTCCGACTATAAATTGAGTTCATACATGTCACAATGGGGTTGGAGCATTTGCATTGGTTGGTTTTTCGTGACCCATAAAACGAATGTGAGGTTAATCGTGATCCATAAAACGAATGTGAGGTTAATCGTGATCCATAAAACGAGCTTTTAATCAGTTGACCGTGAGCTTAAACGGCGTCGTACCGCAGGATTCGTTAATCTGCTAACCCGGGATGGAGGGCGCAAGTCCATCCACATATGATTTCCGGTTGGTCATATGTTTGTTGATCATATTTGTATGGTGCATACACTTGCTTGAATAATCACTTGCTTGAATAATCACTTGCTTGAACGATTGTATTTAATTGTGTTATGGAAGTATTACTCACTAAGCTAGTTAGCTTACGCCCCTATAGTTTCTATCTTTTGCAGCATGAGTTTATATGGCTTAGGCCAAGACAAGCCACAGCGCAGGTACCGGAGATAGGAGTTTCCTATAGAAGTTTGATTCATTCTTTTTGTATAGACTTCCATTGGAAACTAAGGACTCTGGATGACTGTAATAGACTGTTATTCTTTTGCGGGGGAATGCCCCTTAGATTTTGTAAACTTAAACATTATGCGTTTTGATTTATTATCTATGGCTAATGCATGCCTCATTAAACTGTTTAACTCCATTTGTTAAGTATTCTATTGTCGTAAAGGAACGCTTTACATCTACTTAAGACTTCCGAAGACCCCGGGTAGGGAACTTGAGAGTCTTACTTAGTATGTGGCGGGCTGTTACGTTTAGGATACCCTACGGGGCGTGACACATATCAATTTTATCTTTTTTTATCATCTAGTGCTCTATCCTACAAGCACATGCGCGAATACATAAACGTAAAGGAAACTCACTCATCCATAGTGATCTTCTATGAGTCCAAGTAATCATTAGGGAAGAGAAAATCTTGATCCTCGACACCTAAACAAAAGAAATATCCAAAGTGAGTATCTCATTCAAGATCTACTCAATTTCTCTAATTCTATCTTATTGAATTCGTTAAATTCGTATGAATAGAAATTCCAACTTAAAATGGCCATAACTTGCTCATTTTAACTCAAAATTTCGCATATTATATACCGATTTCTACCTATTCGAAAAAATCTATCCATTTTTAAGGTTATTTTCATGAAAAGAAGTCATTTGGGTCTCGGAATAGTAACATACATAATTGTTGCGAAAATTTCATATTTCAAAACTCAAGTTTTTAAACTTTTCTCCATTCAAAAATCTTTGTACCAAAAACATAGATATTTTTGGTTTAAAAAATCCTTTGAATATATATATAGACTCAAATTATATGCATAAATTTAGTGGTGTTGTCTCAACAATGGTTTTTATAAAACAATATGTCTTAAAAGTGAGAAATTGCTAAGACTTGAAAATCCTTTTTTAATTTTGTTGGGAAATTTTCTTAAATTATTATAAGTGAGTATTTCCTCAATTTCTTTATATTGAGAATAATTAAATTTTCAAAATGTAATTTTAGTCTTGTTAAGATTCCTATAACTTTATTCTTAGTGTTTGAAAAATGTAGTTTTTCTAAATATTTCTTGGTTATGTGTTCTAAAGTTTTTCTAAAGTTATATCCGCTTTAATTAAATAATATCAATGATCTTATAAGTTAATTATTATTTTTATTTCCTAAGTAAAGCTTATCGTTAGAAAGGCTACTCTTTGATAATTTTGTAAAACTTATCTAAACCTTAGTATGTTGATGAAAGCTTTACATATGAGTTTAAGAAAACTTTTGTTAAACAAAGAATTAAGTTTAAAGAAACTTTCTTATTTCATTGGTTTGAAAAAGAGAGTTTGTTGTAACTTTATTTTATGTATTCATTGATAAAATCCCATATAGTGTTATTACTAAAACTTGAGCTAAACTTATCAAACTTTGGAAAAATCATTTCTTATATGACAAAAATTTATTTTCAAAGAGATTTCTTATTTTTATTACTTAAGAAAAATCCTTTTCATTATGGTCTAGACAATATCAACATGTTCATGCATGAATGAGATTATGTAGATATGAGAAATATAGCAATATCACATAATAAGATAAGATATGTATAATAATAAATAAGAGCATAATAATAAAGTCAAGTATTGTGAACCTTAGCTTCATCAAGGTATCCCGGGACTAAGAATGGACTAGTCTTAAAAGGAAAAGAAAAGAAAAGAAAAGAAAAGAAAATTGTTTTGACTTGATAAGGGCAAATCTAAGACTAGAAAGACTAGTCTTAATAATAGCATGAAATAAATAAATTGCAAAGCATAAAAATAAATAAATAACAAGTAAGCTTATATGCTCTAAAGAAATATATATACATAATATACATAACACTATATAGAAGTTAGATTAGAACAAATAATAATAATAAAATAATAATAATAATAATAATAATAATAATAATAATAATAATAATGATAATAACAACAACAACAACAACAACAACTGTAAACCCCAGAAAATTTCAATAAATAATTTCAAGATGAACTTAAAAAATAAACCCTAAAAATCACTCCAAATTAAAACCGAATTTCAACTAGTCATAAATCACGAACGAATTCGAAAAATTTCCAAATCTTGGGAAAAATAAGAATTCTAAAAAAAAAGTAAGAACTCAACATACTACAATTCCAAAACCACTACGTACGACAAATTCCATACGTGACTCCGATTTATAAAATCGGGTAATATAGATCCCAAAAACGAATTATTAAAAAGTAAATAACAATTAACTTTCGGAAATGAAACCCAATTCAAAAATTCCGAAAACGTTAAAAGATATTAAATACTTACAAAAATAAAATTTAAAATAAATTTCTCAAATTAAATATGTTGTATAAACATAAATATCAGTTTCCAAATTGGCAAAGGCCTAAACTGGAAAATCACCCGGAAACCCTAACCGGAATACAATAGTGTAAGTTCGGCAATGTAGCGCCCCTAGCCCTAGAGGCCGAGATGTAGTTTAAATGTAGAATAGCTCATAGTAATATGAGTTTGTTTAAAAATATTAGATTGATAAATTTTTGACCTATTTCGAACCTTTTCATACAGACTTCGAAAAGCGTGTCCCGGGGCTCGAGATATCAAAAATATACCAATAGTGCCGTTAGACTCATAATTTCATAAGATTTTCAAATATATCAGTTATATAATTTTTCGAGTTATAAAAGTTACAGTTATAACATTTTTATCGTATTTCCATTATTAACGGCGATTGATTAGTCTTTTGCACTATTCATTTTTATTTCATTATAAAATTTTATTATTCTTATAAAGCCATATATTTTTAGATAAATATTTTATATGTTATAGAAAATTTTGTTTTTCTAAAATTTAGTTCGTTTTGGGTCTTTACGGGATCAGATTCTGTTTAAGACTTGATACTAAAAATAAAATAAATTAATTTAATAATTGAAAAATATTTTAAAAATATTTTTATTTTCATAAAATAATTTTTTAGAATTTTTCGGGTTATAAAAATATTATTTATAGCCCATATCGCGTATTTTGATCATACTGGTAACATAATTGTTAAAATACTAAAATAATTCAAATAATTATTTAATTTTAATTATGAAAAATCTGCTACAAATATTTGGAATAAATTTTATAATTTTTTTTATTTTAATTTATTTTATTAAAAAGTACTTTTA
This sequence comes from Combretum micranthum, assembly GCA_024138025.1. Lineage (NCBI taxonomy): Eukaryota > Viridiplantae > Streptophyta > Magnoliopsida > Myrtales > Combretaceae > Combretum > Combretum micranthum. The sequence continues at coordinate 227,187 of JAMXBD010002034.1, forward strand.
CAACCCATACCTTCAAGTACACCTTACATATATCACTTCCTTTTCACTTCAATCTTTCTACACATTAACCCACACTTCATGGTAGATTTTGACCCTTCTTTATGGCTGCCATTGTCCTTTATTTATCTATTTTGACTAAATTAATTAAATTCTACTCTTCTTAAGAAAGCTACATTATACATTTATTACACAAATCAATTTCAAGTCAAAATTCAAACAAATTTCTCTCTCCTCTCCCTCCCAAATTCATGTGCAGCATGCTTCATTGTGGTGCCCTTGTTTTATTTTTTTCTCTCATTTATTCAATTAAAACACTCATTTTCTCTCTCTCCTTCATTTACTCACTTTCCCTCTTTCATTCTTTAGTCTTTTCTCTCTCATTTTCCTCTCTTTTCTTCTTCTTCTTGTTCTTGTTTCCTCACGAACACAAGCTGCCCCCTTCTTCTTCCATGGCTTCCACACTTCATTCTTAAAGATTTCTAAGCAAATATTCTTCCCAAAGCTCCATAGGTGATATAGGTAAAGTGTAATGAAGGTTTCATGCATCAAATGACCTTCCATAAGCTTAAAAGCTTAGGATGATGATGCCAAAAATGAAACACTCCTTTTCTCCACTTTTATTATCTTGTATTTCAATTATTTTCTTGTTTAAAGTTGATATATATTGTAGATCTAACTTTTTGTAGCCTTGATTTTTGTTTATGCCGTAGATCTTGCTATTTAAGTTATTATTTTTGTTATTGCTTATGATTTATGCATATATTTCTCATTCACATGTTCATGCATTTAAAACTAGTTTAGAAGACTAGATCTAGTATTTTGAGTTCATAAATGCATTAGTTTTTTATTTATGTTCATGAGCAACTTGTAATAGCATGATAATGGTAGAAAAGTTGTAGGAAACTCAAGATCTATTTTATTTTCAACAAAAATAACTTTTGGAAATTCGGATAAAAATGGAACCATATTTAGAAAAGTGGTTTTTCAACTTCAAAATATGTATTTTCATTTAAAATGAAGGGCTTAGGGTATAGACAACATAAATGAGTGATTTTGTTGAGCAAAGTTTAGATCTATGAGTTTAAATTTATTATCATGGGTTTCATTTAGATGTATGTTCATATTATGTGTAGATCTTAGATTTGAACTTGAACAAAATTTGTGAAATTCGTATTTTGGCAAGACCCCCATTTAAAAACCACTTTCCAAGTGTCAAAATGTAATTTTTACTTAAGAAAATGAAGGCTTAATATATGTATATCATCAAGACTTCTTTTTACAAGAATCAAAAGTTATTTTCAAAATAAAAATTTATTTTCGGATTTTGGCCAAGGCCTATTTTAAAAACATGTTTTCCAACTCAAAAATGAAGTTTTTATTTAAGAAATGAAAGGCTCTTAGGATAGGATATGTAAGGAATGGATTTTCATGAGTTTAGATAGATTTAATCAAAAGATATGACCAAAAATAAATTTTCTAAATTCGGATCCCAACCAAGACCAATTTTTAAAACCCATTTATCAACTCCAAAACTCATGTTTTATATGAAAAATGAAGTTATAGGTAATAGATATCATTAAGCAATGATTTTTACAAGTTAAAATGAGTTTAGGCATGAGTAATGTGTAAAACAAGTAATGAAATTAAAATGGAAAATTTTGAGTTAGTGATCAAATTGTCAAATTCGTAATTTGAGATGATGCATATGTAATCACTTAGTATTTGAGCTCAAATTGCAGTTTTATGTGTTAAATGAAGTCCTTAGACAATAGATATAGTAAAGCTTCAAATTTTGATGCATTAAACAAGTTTTCTCATAAGAAATGCAAGAAATGAAATTTTCCAAAATTCGGATTTTTGTGAAAAGCTTGTTTAAAAACATATTTGCAAAATGTAAATGCAAATTTTTGTGTAAGAATGAAGTCCTTAGTGGTTATGTATGATTGAGCCCTAATTTTCTAAATATCAAATGATTTTTACTTAAAGGAATTACTCAAAAACCAATTTTTACCAAATTCGGATTTTGGAATCAACCCTATTTGAAAACATGTTTACAAAGTGCAAATGGAAATTTTTATGTAAAAATGAAGGTCATAAGTAATAATATAATGAAGACTCAATTTTGACAAAAATAATTATATTTTCTTAAGTAACAAATCCAAAACAAATGGAAATGATCAAAGTTAGAAAACTAGATTTTTCATAAGTAAGTTGTTATTATGGTCTTGCAAAATAAAAAGTTATAAAATTTCTTTAGTAAAATCATCAAGATCATGCTTACATTAAGCTCATCTCATGTCATTCATGTAGGAAATCACTCATATTGTATGTATAGCTAATTTATATAGTAGGAACATTACAAACATTTACAAAACTATTTTTCGGAAATTGAAATTGTTGCTGTCCTAATCTGATCCGAACTTTTCGAAGCTTCAAAGTTCAAAAACTTGAAAATAATATTAGAAATAGATAGATCTTTCGAAGTAGATAGAAATCGATATATAATTTGCGAGATTCCAAGTTAAAATGACCAAGTTATGGCCGATTTTAAGTTGGAATTCCCGCTTAGGACGAGAATTACGAATTTGATAGTTCGTATAAAATCGTTTGGATTAGTTTGAGTTGAAATACTTATTAGAGTATTTCTTCCTTTTTAGGAGATCCCGAAATCGACGATTCCCTGCCACCGAATTATTATTACTAGAAGACCGGTGATCCAATGGCCGAGTGAGTTTTCTCCTTGTTTTGTTACCTTGATTGTGCTTGTAGTTAGTTCATTAGAATTATAGGAACAAGATAAAAATCGATATGAATGGGGATGGAGATATGATGAGACTGTGATGAATGTATGCCAAAGAATACTAAAGCATATCGAAACCACGATTTGATTGGATAACTGCACCGTTCATATTATTTCTGTTATATGTGTGATATTGGTTGGTCACTTAAAGAATGTATAAATATTTTTGACCTAAGAAAAATTAAATTAGTCATGCATCGCATCGGACATATTGCATTTGGTAGCATGCCTCATATGCAGGTCGATCGGTATGATCCGTTGATGCCTCGTTTGGATAACGAGCCCGTGCCAGAGTCATTCAGGGGTACTAAGGTGCATGTGGATGCATTCTTGGATGAGCCTAGCCGAGTCGAGTGCTAAGAGCCGAGGCTTGGGGACTAGATGCGGTCGTGTAGACTCAATACTATTTTAACCCAAGATACGGAGGGCGTAAATCCGTTCTGTGTGTAGGTTCCAGATACCCATGCATAATTGCTTACTCACGTGTTTGTTCATGCATAGCATATGATTGATTATAACTTGTTTGTTATGGTACGAAATTAAGGAAATTCTTACTAAGCTAGTATAGCTTACACCCCAATAGTTGTTTAAATGAACATGTTATCTCAAGAATGCAAAGTGAGGACCGAATTGGTTGGAGCCGGGAATGACTCTGGGATTTTGGCAAAGTATACGAATGTTTGAAGTTATCAGCTAGTTTTATGATTTGTCTTGTAATAGTTTATGTAGGAAAGTCTGTGGATGAATGTAATTGAAGTTGAATGATTTGTATGTTGAAGTATAGTGGTTTCTATCGGAAGTATAGTGGATTGTATTTCCTTTACATTGTTACTCAATTGTATCAACAAAAATGTATCATTCCGATGTGTCTCCTTTATGTGTTAGACGCCTTGTACATAATATGGAAGCCTTCGCGTGACTGAGGTGGTCATTCTTAGGCTTTAATATTGTGTACAGCGGACTGCCACGTTTAGGATACCCTTCGGGGCGTGACAACAATACATAATGATAATAACATAATGGAAGACATGAACATAAACAAAAACAAAACATAAATATATTGTTGCTTCTTTAACTCTTATGAGTCTAAGAAACATACACTAAGCTCATGCTAAGTTATATGAACATGATGAGTATATGTAAGAAATTTTTGCCTAAGGTTATGTGTTTGTTGAAGAGGAATAGAATGTGTTGTAGTAATATGTGGGAGATGGTTTTATGGAGAGAAGAGAAAACTTGATAGAGTATTTGAGAGAGAGTGTTTGTGGAGTAATTTGGGTAAAGTTTTAGTAGGAAATGATTTGTGTGAAGGAATGAAGGAGGAAGGGGGTATTTATAGAGTTTTGGAATGGAAATTAGGTGTAATTAAATAAATTGAAAAAGAAAATAAATTGATAGATGAGAGAGAGGGGAGGCGCCGGTTTTAGCTTGTAAAGGGGGGAGAAAATTATTTATTTTGTTGTTTTGTAATAAAAAGAAGTAAATGTGTAAAGTGTGATGTGATTAAAGTTGTATGGGGAAAGTAAATTGTAGGGTATAGGTATGGTAGAGTATAAGAAAAAGTAGAAATACAGAAATTGTAATGAATTAGAAATAGTACTATGAATAGTAAACTAGACAATTAAAATACCAGTAGTAAGGAAAATACGTGTAAACGGCCTATATCTGATATTTTTTGTTACTGAAATATTCTAAAACTGATATTTTTAAAAACGTTATATTTTTATGAGTCTATTGGTATTGTTGGATTATTTTCACTATCCAGTACACCGGGATACGGTTTTTAAAAACTGATCTTGTTCGGATCCGAAAACATTAGAAAATTGCAAATTTGATATTTTTAAGCTTTCCTATATTATTACGAACCATTTTCCACAATTATCTCAATTTCGTTGTCTAGGGTTTAAGAACACGGGATTGCCGGATATTGATTCACTAGATTAATCATAGAATTAGGTTAACTTTAGGGTTTCGGTTTGATTTCCGGTTCTAGGTTTTACTTATAATCGAAAAATCTAGGAGCTTACCACCAACCTTCCTTAAAGAAAGTTTTATCCTCAAAACTTGACTATCGTGCATGATTCCTCGAATAGATTCAGATATTTCAATCGAATCTCATCCTCAGCCTCCCAAGTTGCCTCCTGATGGGTGTGATTCCTCCAAAGGACTTCGACATATTTGATCTCCTTATTACGAAACCTTTGGACTTTTTGATCCAAAATCTGCATCGAGTGTTTCTCATAAGTGAGGTTCTCCTTTAGCAACACTGGCTCCAACTCTACTACTCGATCTGGATCCACTACATGCTTACGCAAGATGGACACATGGAACACATTGTGTACTCTTGATAGGTTTGGTGGCAAGGCGAGGCAATAAGCTAAATCTCCTACTCATTCAAGTACTTCAAAAGGTCCAATATACCGTGGGCTTAACTTTCCTTGTGAGCGTACTCGATGTATACTCTTGATTGGATTTATCTTTAAGTATACATGGTCTCCCTCTTGAAATTCAAGAACTCACCTTTTCTAATCTGCCCAGCTTTTCTGTCTATCTTAGGCCTCTTTCATTCTTTGTCGGATTATTCTTACTTTGTCTGCTGCATCTTGTACCAAGTTTGGTCTAATAATAAGCTTTTCCACATCATCCGAAAACAGAGGCGACCTACAGCATTGTTCGTACAAAGCTTCATATGGCGGCATTTGTATGGTAGAGGAGTAGCTATTGTTGTAGGCATACTCTATGAGTGGCAAATGGGCATCCCAACTCCCTTTGAATTCCATAACACACGCACGCAACATGTCCTCTAGGGTTTGGATTGTTTGTTCTGATTGTCCATCGGTTTGGGGGTGATAAACCGTGCAAAAATGTAACTTTGTCCCCATATACCTTTGTAAACTCGTCCAAAACTTAGATACAAATCTAGGGTCTCGATCTGATACAATCTCGGTGAGTACTCCATGCAAACGTACTATTTCCTTTATGTATAGCTTGGCTAGCTTGTCCATCGAGTACATCATGTTGATTGATATGAAGTGAGCTGATTTAGTCAAACGATCTACCACAACCCATATTGCATCATCATACCATTGAGCTTCTTTAATCCGTTCCATAACCAAGTTAGATATTTCCACCTCTACATCTTGTCCAATGAACTCGATACTTAGCCTTTCGAATTCTCTTACCAACTCCTTTTGGTCAGTCAATAGAGCGGCAACTTCCTTGTGATTCTTTCGGCTCAAGGCATTGGCGACGACATTAACTTTTCCTGAACAATAATTGATTCCAAGATCATAGTCCTTTATGAGCTCCAACCATCTCCGTTGTCGCATATTCAATTGCTTCTGGGTGAATAGGTACTTGAGGCTCTTGTGATCCGTATATATTTCGCATCTTTGTCCATACAAGTGATGCCTTCATATCTTGAGTGTGAAAACAACGGTTGCTAGCTCCAAGTCATGTGTCGGATAATTTTGCTCATGCGGTCTTAACTATCGTGAAGCATAAGCAATCACTTTTCCTTCTTACATTAGTACACATCCAAGACCATTTCTCGATGCATCGTTATACACCATCTATCGCTTCTCAGGGTTTGGCAAAACAAGTATCGGTGCAGATACAAGCTTTTGCTTGAGCTCTTGGAAAGTCCTTCCTCTTTTACCGATCCAGATGAACTTCTCATTCTTTTGAGTAAGTTATGTCAAGGGCTTAGCTATAGTTGAGAAATTCTTTATGAACTTTCAATAATCGCCAGCTAGACCAAGAAAGCTTCTTACTTCAATTACCGTCTTTGGTTGCTTCCACTCCATCACTACTTTAATCTTTTCAGGATCAACCGATATGCCATCTCCTGAAACAACATGTCCTAAAAAGGGTATCTTATCTAACCAAAAGTTGCACTTTGACAATTTGGCGTACAACTTATGTTCTCTTAACATCCGAAGTATCATACGAAGGTGTTACTCATGTTGCTATTGTGTAGTTAAGTAGACCAAAATATCGTCGATGAAAACTATAATGCACTTATCCAACAAGGGCTTATAGATTCGATTCATCAAGACCATGAAAGCGGCAAGTGCATTTGTCAAACCAAAAGACATCACTAAGAACTCATAATGTTCATATCGAGTCTGAAAAGTGGTCTTTGGTACATCCTCCGGCTTTACTCTTAACTGATGGTATCCGGACCTTAGGTCGATGCGGGAAAACACACTTGCTCCTTGCAACTGATCAAAGAGGTCATCAATCCGGGGTAACGGATACTTATTCTTGATTGTAACCTTATTCAACTCTAGGTAATCGATACATAACCTCATAGACCCATCCCTTTTCTTAACGAATAAAACTGGTGCTCCCCATGGCAATACACTTAGGCGAATAAATCCTTGATCTAAAAGCTCTTGTAATTGCTTCTTGAGTTCCTTCAACTCTACCGATGCCATGCGGTATGGAGCTTTTGATATTGGCTTGGTATTTGGCATCAAGCTAATCTCAAAATCAATCTCCCTCTTTGGTGATAATCCAGGTAATTCCTTAGGAAAAACATCAGGAAACTCATTGACTATAGGTATATCCCCCACCTTTGGTCCTTCGTTTTCCTCTTCTATAGCATTGATTTGTCGATCGATCTCCTCCTCATTTGTTACTAACTCGAGTGAACTTAATCCTTGCCTCCTTACGACCACGGATTGTCCTTTGAACCCAATATCCTTCCCATTCATATCCTTAATATTTACCTTCTTCTCTCGACATTCTACCGTTGCTTTAACACGAGTAAACCAACTCATCCCAAGAGTCACTTCATACTTATTCATCTCCAACACAATCAAGTCACTTGTCGTATGGTGTCCTTGGATCTCTAAGGGACATTCCTTCAACATCTCTCGGGTGGTTACGACACTACCCGTGGGTGTCTTTATCTTGAAACTAATAGTGGTGGTGACTATAGGTAAATCGGTCTTCTTAGAAAGGTTGGGGCTAATAAATGAATGGGTGGCTCCGGTATCAAACAAGGCATAAGGGGTCTCATTAGCTACTCGTATATTTCCTACGTTCAACACGTACTAGTTACTAACCATACTACACTTATCTAACTTTTCTAAAGCTTTAGGCTAAAGAGATATAGGGATTCTATTCGATAACGTAAAAAGATACTATAAACAAACAAAATGATAGCTTAAGGTTGAGGCTAACCTGCAACAAGTCCATGATCATAGCCTTCATCTCCCTCCAAGGCAGCAAACTCACATCCTTCTTCCTCATCATCAACTTCCTCGCACATCCACTAGCCTTCCAGGTTGTAAATTTTCATTCCATGCATTGAGGTGCCAGAGTGGTTCCCATTTCTGTTGCCATTGTTGGTTCTAACAAGGGCGGATCCTCCCAAAGTGTTGGACGGCCTCACTAGAGCATTTTTCCTCTTTGGGCATTCATTTGCAAAGTGCCCTAGCTGCTTACACACATAGCAGACACTGGTGTTCTTCTTAGGACACTCTAGGATTTTATGATCCGGGCTGCCACAAAAGTAGCACTTGTTTTGTAATTGCGGGCAAGACTTTGGATAATGCTTCCCTCGACATTTCCAACATGTGATATCCACCTTGGTCACTTCCCTCTGATTACTTCCAATTCCTATAACTTCCAAAGGTCTTAAACCTCTTGTTTTTGAATCTCAAACTTGGTCCTTCATAAGGCTTCCTTCCAAAAACAAACACTTTCTTTTTCAGAGCTTTTGTTTTCATCTTTTGGGCTCCTTTTATAATTCGAGCCTTTTCCACTAGCTCCTTAAAACTTCTGATATCAAATTCTACTAAACGAATCCTTAGGTCCTCATCTAATCCACTCAAGAAAACTTGTCTCTTTAACTCCTTCCTGTTTTCGGTCAAAAAAAAAAAAAACTCCTTGCTGTGCTTATAGGATTTAGGAGCATACTGTAACAAGAAACTTAACTCGGTTTCATACTGCTCGATGGTTCTCCTCCTTTGAGAAATATGTAAGAAGTTAGCACTATACTGAACACTGAGACACCCTGGAAAATAGTTCTCCAAGAACTCTTCTCAGAACATATCCCAAGTAACTGGAGCGGGGCAATTCTCGCTTCTTCGATTCCCACCATATTCGGGTATTAAATTTCAACAGAAACGTCCCATAACTGACTCTTAAATGGTAGGGTACCTCATAAGCATCAAACGATCTCTTGACTTGAGCCAACCAATCTTCGGCCTCATCTGGTTTCCGAAGGCTCCATCGAAGTAGCTGTTACTTTTGATGAAGTCGGCGAGCAAGTTTCTGTGTGATCTCGGCGGTGGCAGCTATGGAAATGGCGCGGCATGTGACTGTTCGTTGGGTGCTTCTACCATGGCTTCAGGAGCAATCTGAGGTGGAGCAGGAGATGGATTATTTTGATTTTGTTGCTAAATAAAAATAGTCAACAACTGGTTCATTTGTCCAAGGGCAGCAGCAAAGTCATTTTGCTGGTTCGGGGCAGAAGCAGGTTATTCTCCAGTTGGTTTTGCAGGGGTACTCCTTGTTCAGCTGGTACTTCGTTGGAATCTCGCTGCTCCCTATTTCTACTTCTTCTTGGACGGTTGTTTAATCATTTAGATTTTAGTTTTCTATTGAAAGCCCCTAGATTTTTCGATAATATAAGCAAACCCTAAGAACCGAAAGTCAAAATAAAACCCTAAAGTTAACCTAGTTCTACGTTTAGTCTAGTAAATCTAGATTCGGCAATCCCGTGTTCTTAAACCTTAGAAAACAAAATTAAGATAATTGTGAAATATGGTTCGTAATAATATAGGAAAGCTTAAAAATTTCAGATTCTTAATTTTCTAGTGTCTTTCGAATCTGAACAGGATTAGTTTTTAAAAACCGTGCCCTGATGCACTAGATAGTGAAAATATTCCGACAACACCAATAGATTCGTAAAAATATAAGGTTTTCAAAATATCAATTTTAGAATTTTTCGGTAACTAAAAATATCCGATATAGGCCGTTTACGCGTATTTTCTTTACTTCCGGTATTTTAATTGTCTAGTCTACTATTCATTACTATTCATCTATCTCTATTTTTTCTTACACTCTATTCTTACACACTACCATACCTATACTTTACAATTTACCTTCCCCATACAACTTTAATCACATCATACTTTACATATTACTTCTTTTATTACAAAACAAATAAGATAAATTAATTGCTCCCCCTTTTTCATATAGATACGGCGCTCTCTCTCCCCCATCAATCTCAATTTGTTTTATTTTTTAATTTATTTAATTACATCTAATTTCCACTCCAAAAATCTATAAATACCCCCTTTCTCCTTCATTCTTTCACATAACCACAATTCATACTAAAACTCTACCAAAATCACTCCATAAAATCCCTCTCTCAAAATCTCTCTCAAAGTTCTCTCTTTTCTTTAGAAAACCCATTCCCACATATTACTACAAACCATTCTTTTCTTCTTCAACAAATACATAACCTTAGGTAAAAGTTTTTTTCATATACTCATCATGTTCATACAACTTAACATGAGTTTAGTGTATGTTTCTTAGACTCATGAGAGTTAAAGAAGCAACAATTTATTCATGTTTTGTTTTTGTTCATGTTTCTATTCTTTTTTTTTTATGTTATTATTATGTTGTTATTGTTATTATTATTATTATTTGTTCTAACCTAACTTATATAAAGTATTATGTATATATATTTATTTAGAGCATATAAGCTCATTTGTTATTTATTTACTTTCAAGTTATGCAATTTATTTATTTCATGTAATTATTAAGACTAGTCTTTCTAGTCTTACACTTGTCCATATCAAGTCAAAACAATTTTCTTTCTTTGCTTTTTTTTTTTCTTTTGAGGACTAGTCTATTCTTAGTCCTGGGATACCTTGATGAAGCTAAGGTTCCAATACTTGACTTTACTTTTATACTCTTATATAATTTATCTTATTATGTTGTTTTTGTTATATTTCTCATAGTTACATATTCTCATTCATGCATGAACATGTTGTTCTTGTCTCAACCATAATGAAAATGAGTTTTCTTAAGTAATAAAAATAAGAACTCTCTTTAAAAATAGTTTTTGTCACATAAGAAATTATTTTTCCATAAAGACTTAAAGTTTTGTCTTAATAAATATTTTCTAAAGTTAGATAAGTTAGCTCAAGTTTTAGTAAAAATACTATATGGTATTTTATCAATGAAAATAAAGTTACCACAAACTCTCTTTTCAAACCAATCAAATAAGGGAGTTTTTTTTAAACTTAATTTTTTATTTAACCAAGAGTTTTCTTAAACTCATATATCAAAGTTTTTCTAATAACACTCTAGAATATTAAAGTCTAGACAAGTTTTACAAAATTATCAAAATATAACCTTTATAAGGATAAGCCTTACTTAGGAAATAAAAATAATAAATAACTTATAAAATTATTGGTATTATTCTTTTAAAGTAGGTCTAACTTTAGAACTTATAACCATGAAATATTTAGAAAAGCTATGTTTTCCAAATTACTAGAAATAAATTTATGGGAATCTTAAAAAATTAAAATTTCTTTTTGGAAATGTAATTATTCCCAAAATTAAGATATGGAGTTAAAAGAATGAGATACTTACTAATAAATTTTCCAAACAAAGCTAAAAAGGAGATTTTCAAGTCTTAGTTTTTCTCACTTTCAAGACACATTGTTTTACAAGATCATTGTTGAGACAACACCACTAAATTCATGTATATGGTTTGAGTATATATATGTATTCAAAGGATTTTTCAACCATACGATATATCTATATTTTTGTACAAAAGCTCTTGAGTGAAGAAAAGTTTGAAACTTAAGTTTTGAAAATGGAATTTTCGCACCAAATCTGTATGTTACTATTCCGAGACCCAAATGACTTCTTTTGATAAAAATAACCTTAGAAATAGATAGATCTTTTCGAGTAGGTACAAATCGGTATATAATATGCGAAATTCCGAGTTAAAATGAGCAAGTTATGGCCATTTTAAGTTGGGATTCCCATTCATACGATTTTTGACGAATTCAATAAGGTAGAATTGTAGAGTTTGAATAGATCTTGGATGAAATACTCATGTTGGGTATTTCTTTTGTTTAGGTGTCGAGGACCAAGATCTTCTCTTCCTCGATGATTACTTCGACTCCTAGATCGCTATGGACGAGTGAGTTTCCTTTGCTTATTATTCGCGCATGTGCTTGTAGAATAGAGCACTAGATGTTAGGAAAAGATAAAATTGATATGCATGTGGGATAGCTTGAGAATTATGTATGTGAATTGTTATGTGCGATCAATAAACAATAAGTATACCGAAATCCGATTTGTAATTGATATAATTGTTTCTATGTATTGCCATGTATATAATTATTGCTTGATCACTTTCAATGATTTAATGTCATATTAGAATCCTCATATAATAGATTGCTCATGTATATCACTTAGAATATCATTTCGAAATTTTACTACTACTCCTCTGTAAACCCCCGAATTTTTTAATTCAAAATAAAGCTTAAACCCCAATTAAAAGTCAACCGGATTTCTAAAAGTCAACAAAACCCTAGTTTACCGTAACCGCTTAAGTCCGACATTCCCATTTAAGAAACCCTAAGAGAGTAAGAAAGAGTTTAGTGTGTAGAATAGTTCGTAATTATCTAAGGAAGCTTAAAAAGACCGGTTTATTAAAACGGCGACTCGTTTTGAACTCGATTAGACACAGTTTTTGAAAAATGTGTCCCAAAGCTCGGAAGAGTAAAAATATTCCGAATATACCATTAGATTCGTAAAAATATAAGATTTTGAAAAATATCAATTTCATAATTTTTTGGTAACTAAAAATATCAAATATGGCATTTATACGCGTATTTTCTTACTACCGATACTTAATTTGTCATGTCTACTTTACATTACACTATTTACTACTATTCTACATTATTTATCTTTCTCTACTTTTTCTTACAACCTACTCTTACAACCCATACACCTATTTCTTACACATTTTCATTTCTAATACAACTTCACATCTCTCATATCTTACTTTTAATTAATCAAAAGACAAAAAAATAAAATTTCTCTCCTTCTCCTCACAAAAATTGCGCCGGCCCCATCTCTTTCTCCCCAAATTGTTTTGTTTTCAATTTATTTAATTAACACAAATTATCTCCACATTTTCCTATAAATACCCCCTCTTACTTCAACTTCTTTCACACCTCTCTTCTACTAAAGTTACTCAACAAAAATCTCTCCAAGAAATTCCTCTCAAGAAGCTCTCTCAAGTGTAGTTCTTTTAGGTAAATGTTCTTTAAGACTTCCATATGTTCATTTACTTAGTATGAGCTTAGTATATGTTTTCTAAAACTATGAAGATTAAGAAAGCAACAATAGGTTCATACTTTGTTTTTGTTCATAATCTACCTCCCATATGTTGTTTTTTTGTTTATAACTATCTAATATATCTATATAGCTATACATATTATTTAGAGCATATAAGCTCATTGTTTTGCAATTTATTTACTTTCCTTGCAATTTATTTACTTTCATGTTATCTTTAAGACTAGTCTTTCTGGTCTTAGACTTGTCTTCATCAAGTCAAAACATTTTCTTTTTCTTTTGGGACTAGTCTTTTCTTAGTCCCGGGATACCTTGATGAAGCTAAGGTTCCAATACTTGATTTATTTTCTTATTAGCTTATTCTTTCAAGTTATTATATTTCTTTATGTTTCCATAACTTTATGATTCATATTCATGCATGAACATAATGATTTTTGTCTCAAAATAAATAAGGAAATATTTTCTTAAAATAAAAATCCTTTTCTAGAAATGAAAGTAGGAAGTAAACTTTTCTAAAACTAAGAAGTCATCTTAAATAAACTTAGAGGATTTCATAAGAAATTTTATAAACATACATGACAAAGAAAAGACTTTTTGAAGTAAACAAAGATTTTACAATAACTTTACTTTTCTTCAAATGATAGAAATTCTTTTTACAAGAAATCAAGAAATTATTTCTCTAAATGTAGAAGTGTTATTGCTTTCAAAAAGTGTTGGAAGCTAAGCTTAGGAAATAAAAATCATTTCTCAGGAATTTAAGGAGATTATGAAAATAAAAAAAAATACTCATTATAAATAACTTAAGATATTTTCAAAGCAAAATGAATATTTCAAAAGTTCTCAAGTTTCAAAATCTTTAAAGACTTTACTTTTTCATAATTTGAGACAACTTCATTAACTTCATACATTTGTTATGAGTCAATAAATATATGAATATACATTTCAAAAGTTTTTATAAGCTATTATATTACCTATCTCTTCAAAATGAGCTTTGGATAAAAGAAGGAAAACAAGTTTATAAAAATTCGTGGTGAATCTGTCCGCCACTTTTTCGGAACCCAAACGACTTAGTTTGATGAAAATAAGTTTAGAAATAGATATATCTTTTCAAATAGGTAGAAAATGGTATATTATATGTGAAATTCCGAGCTAAAATGAGCAAGATATAGCTATTTTAAGTTGAAATTTCCTCTTATACGATTTTACCGTGATTTTAAGAAAAGTTTAGAATCTTTAAGAATAGAAACTTCATGAAAGACTCATTTTGAGTATTTCATCTTGTTTAGGTGGGGAAGGACCCGAGATCACTTTTCGGAGGATTACTTCGATTAGGATCTACCGACATTGAGTGAGTTAATTCTTGACTTAAGTTACATTTTCTTGTTTTGTGCTTATAAGTAGTAGCACTAGCAATTAAGAAGAAGATAAAATGAATAATTGTTGTATGACTTGGAATTATGATTGATTGAATATAAGTTAAGAATATCGAAAGAAAGTTTGATAAATAAATTGTGATCCATGTATTGATATGATGAAAATTGTGTTGATCGCCTTCAACTTTGAAATATCCTAAATCTTCACAAGATAAGAAATTGAGTTTAGATAGATTAAATGACTAAAATGAATTATAGGATTTAATTAGACAAGTTGATATAATTTAATTAGCTATTAATTGAGATTTGAGTTTCAAATTCCCTAAACATGTCATCAAAGTGTTTAGAGAATTCTTAAATCATTGATTCTTAGCCTAAACACTAATTCCTAAATCTCAGTAAAATTTGAGTTCATTTGCTTGAATAAAAATATCAGTTCTTAAACCCGAACTCAAATTAAATAAAAACTTTTGTATCCAAATTAAATTCCTAAATTAAGTTCTTATTTTAAGATCTTAATTTATAACCTATCGTTCTAAAATCATCTTCTAAATACTTCTGAAACTATAGATATTGATCTGATAGTTCTAAATCTATACCTATAATCCTTTATATTAATTTTAGCCTTATCTTTACCCTTTTTATCATTCTCTGCCCCTCTCTCTTCTCACTTTTCCCTTTTTTTTTTTTTTCTTTTAACCGATGGTTCTCTTTCTCTTTCCTTTCTTCTTCATTTTCTTTTTTTCTTCAAATTCTTCAACAAATCTCAAGATCAAAGCCAACTAGAGGATGAATCAAGACTAGGAGATGAACTAGATGGAGGAAACCGAGCTAGAGGATGAAGTTTCAGCTTGTGTTCTTTTCTAAAAGCTAAGTATAGTTTACTATTTATTATCTTATTTATAATTTCGAATTTAAATGTTGTATAGATGATGTATATGAGTTGAGAAGTGTTGTTTAAGTTTGTATTTGTAAAGCTTGTGGTTGTTGAAGTTGAGTGGTTGAGAAAGAAGATGAATAGTGAAATTGGGGTTTGAAGTTGTTTATGATTATTATAGTGATGTTTGATGGATTGAAGTGGGAGTTTATGTTGATTAGATTGTAGTAAGATCAAATAACAAGTTTAAGAAGCTTGAAATGAATTTGGAGGAGTTTGAAACAATTTGAACAAATGTTTTTCTCAAAATGAAAACAAAGGAAAAATTTGACAGCAGCGTAATGCATGTACGCCGGCATTCAACGCTGCCGGTGTTGAATTCTACGCTGCCGGCGTACGTGCAAAATTTGGCGGTGTTGAAGAGTCCAACGGTGACCAGATCGCTCGACTCTTAATGCTGGCAAATTTTTAATTTACGCCGCCGGTGTTGAAAGCCGGCGTTCGTTTTGCAACTTTTCCCAGTTTCGCAGTCCTTTCGTATTTTAGCCATAACTTTTTTCATCTGATCTCGATTGAGGTGATTCAAGTTGTGTTAGAAAGATAGGAAAGAGATCTATAACTTTCATGTTTTGAGTTTTTGCAAATTAGAGACGTATCAGTGCTTAAATTTTAATTCTTTCCAACTAATACATTTATCAAGCTAAGCTAAAAACTTGTTATAGATTGTTTTATGTGTAATTACTTGAACAAATGGATCTTTTGACATAAAATGAGATAGATAAGTAATATTTGATGTGTAATGATGATTTAGTGATATAATTAAACATGACTTAGATAGATTTATAGATTTAATGAATAATTGAGTTAAATATGCGAGTTTTACATAAAATGAATCTAGTTACAATCTAAGTTCAACTTGATTAAATGAACTTGAATGACTTAAAATAAATTAGATTGAGTTAGTTTAATTACTTTGGCTTAGTAATTAGATTAAATGATTAATTTTAATGAGTTTGACTTAATGAACTCAATTAAACTAAAAAGAACTAGATTTCTTAAGCTTAATCCACTTGGCTTGGCTTTTGAATTAAATGGCTAAGGTTAATCCATTTGACTTGGTAAATGACTTAAATGACTAATTCTAATCAATTTGACTAAGGTTAAGCTAAAATGGGTTAGTAACAAATAATTGGATTAAATGAATGTGTTAGGGTGATCTTTGAATAACATGAGAATATGTTGTTTTGAATATTTAATTGTTTTGGATTTATATGTTTTTGAATATAAATGTTTTGTTGATGCTTTATGGATAAGAAACCATAATCAAAGTGAAAAGAAATACTTTGACAGACAAAGGAGAACCGTCCATACTTTGGCGGGGCGATTCATCGCAGCCATAGTGGGGTTCCACATTAGTGTCTGATCAAATAGGATTTAATAAAATGAGTTAGAGATTAGTGAATAATTAATATAAGTTCTTGTATGTATTTGATGAAGTAGATGATTAGTTTAATTTAGTTTCTTATACGAACTCTTTCCATAACAGAAGTGGATATCTGATTTATCTTCTGGATTATCTTATGAAATTTCCTTCTGAAGCTATGTTTGGATTCCATATTCAAGGTACGCAGTAACTAGCTTGTCTCTGTGTTAGGATAGGCATTTATGAAAACTATATATATTAAGAAAAAACTTAATTGTGAGTGTTGATTTGTGTTTTACGCCGTTAAATCCAATCCCTGCCTAGGGTGGCATGAGTGCCTAGGGGCACCCCTCACAGATTAGGTGAGCCTGGAGTGGAATTGGTATCCGGTTCGGGGAGCGGCACCCTGCTCAGATTGGGCATGGTAGATTTAGGTGTTTTCTGTAAAATTATCTAGAACGGTATAAGTATCCGAGCTACTTATATCAACCCCCTGAGCGTCGTGATCATTACTTAGGACCCCAAATATCCTTGATGTCTGGAGTTTGAATACTCCCATGTTGATTTTTTTATTTTAAAGAAAAGATAATAACTTGTTGATTGTGCATTGCATTTAGTTAAGCACGTGTGTCACTCCGTATGTGATTGTGTTGCTGTGTACTGGGCTTCGGCTCATTCTTGTTGTTGTTATTCTATTTACAGGTTTTGTTGTTGATAAAGACGATGTTGATGAAGTTGATGATGGTGTGGAGGTTGTTGATGTTGTTGTTCTTCTTATTGTTGTTGATGGATGGTGATGGTGATGATGATTGATGTGATGATGTTTGTCCCGGGTTTTGGGCGATTCTGAGGATATGGGAGAATGAGTGAAGTGTGATAGGATCGAGACATTTCTTGTATTTTGTTTCTTCTTTTGTTTTGTTTTGTAAGAGGACTGGATTTAATTATAAATTTGTATTTTCATTTAAGGGCTTGTTAATGCCCATGTTTTTGTAAATAAGCTTTTGTAAATATTTATCAAAGTGAAAGTTTTTCCACTTTTAATAGTGAAAGTTTGAAATGCTTTTATGTAGAAACGTTTTTATTAAAGTTTATTTTTCCGCTGCTAAATCTAGTTGTTGCCAGAATCTAACTAAATGATTTCATAATCTAAAATCGAATAGCAATGTTCAACATAAACACCTTCTTTTAAGACAACCTTACATATAATTCGTAAGAGTTATACGTGGTTGGGGACTTAGTATGCTTAATTTGAGAATTGAGCATGTCGGGTTTTTACAAACTTGAACTAAACATTATTTGGTTAAATATATATTGAAATCAATTCATGCATATCATACTTATGGGTCATATTTGTTTCACTACTATTCTTTGTGTGGGCAAACGAGGAAATGGTAGTGGTGGCTGATAGGAGCCGGAAAGTCTACATGGGCTAGTAGGAACCAGAAAGTCTACAGGGCGAGCTGGAGCTGGTAAATCTGCAAATATTGATGGTCGTATGGCCCTGTAACCTCCCAACCCTCGAATGGAGGGTGTAAAATCTATGCTACACTTGATTTCTGGTTAATCATGTGTATTTTGTTTGTTCATTTGATTGGTGCATTCTCATATGCTTGATTAAATACTTGTTTGAATTATGGAAATGTCTTATAAATGGAATTATCTCACTAATCTAGTTTTGCTTATACCCTTATAGCTTTTAGTTACAGTACGATTACCTTTGGTTGGCCCCAAGGAGCCCCATATGTCAGATACGAGTTTAAGCTACTAGGAGTTTTTAGGAGAA
The DNA here is from genome assembly GCA_024138025.1 of Combretum micranthum. Taxonomy (NCBI): domain Eukaryota; kingdom Viridiplantae; phylum Streptophyta; class Magnoliopsida; order Myrtales; family Combretaceae; genus Combretum; species Combretum micranthum. The sequence goes on from JAMXBD010002034.1 coordinate 245,787, forward strand.
GCTATATGCATTTAAGTTTTGAACATAGACTTCTAGGAAAAATCTCTATAGTAGGCTTGTGTTATAGTTGTTATTATTTTGTTGAAAGACTTCTAAAGCGGGGGAATGCCCCTAAGATGATGTAAGGATATTATTATAAAAATCTTATGATTATTTATATAAGTTCTTGCTTGCTTTTATTATCTACTTAAATGTAATACCCCTATGAGCCTCCTACTATCTTTGAAGCATGCCTTGCATGTGATATCAAAGCTCCTGCATGACTAATGTTGTCATTCATTAGCTTTAATATTTATGCGGCAGACTGCTACATTTAGGGTACCCTCTGGGGCGTGACAGTTTAAGTTGGTATTAGAGCACAAGTTTTAGATAAAAGATAGTAGAAATAAACTTTAAGTTAGATAGTAAGAAGTTAGAACCTAAGTTTAAGATCTGATCCTCTTCTTGTTCTATTTGATAGCTAACCTTCCCCAAAGTTAAGGAAAAATCCCGACATTTCCTTAAAGACCCAGATGAGACCTTTGTGAACTACCGTCTTAGGTTGAGAGTCCTATGTGAAGAATTTGCATTCGTTAGAAGTGTAAACCCCGGAAATTCTCAGTAGCTAGAAAACCCTAGGAGTTGGAGACGAAACCCTAATCCGATCAGATTGAGTTTAGTGAATGGAGCCTAGGAACCCCAAATCCGGCTTTCCATCGGTTTCATAGTAAAATAAATATTTTGGAGTAAATGAATTTGAATTGTTGTTTCAAAGTACATTTCAAACCTTTGAAAGTTTTAAATTCGGAAATTTTTCAATTCCGGGCCTTCCCGAGCCCAATTACGGAAAAGCGTGCCCCGGGCCACGGATTCAGAAAAATATTCCGGAATATTCATTAGAACCGTAATTTTACAAGGATTCCAAAAATATCAATTTCATAATTTTCCGAGCTATAAAGATTACAGTTATAGCTTTTCCCGTGTTTTCGGAACAACCGGTAAAGTAGATGTCTTGTCTACTATTCACAAGTACAACCTACACTACACACTACCCATACCCTATTCTTACATCCTTACAACTACTCATTTCAATTTTCTTTTCCAAGAAATTTTGTCTTTTAAATAATTATTACATTTATTTCATTTATTACATTTTCATTTACTAAATTACAAATTTCTTTTTTTTTCAAAACTCTCACACACACACACACATATGGCCGGCGCCCCTCCCTCCTATTTTCCCCCTCATTTGTGTTATTTTTACTTCTTTTAATTAACTAAACCCTAAATCACTTAATATATATACTAAATGTTCTCTCTCTCTCATTTTCTTCTTGTTTCAAAGTTTGAAAAGAGAAAAAGCTCTCTCCCTTCTCTTCTTCTTGTGCCGAGCAACCCCCTCCCTCTTCCTCTTGCACTTTCAACTTCAAGCTCCTCCATTTCTATCTTAGATCCTCCATTGGTATGTGTATGTGAGCCTTGTTCTTCCTATTCTTGTAATGGCAAAGGTATACCTTGTGTATTTCCTCATCAAAACCCTATGATGCTCATGCTAGGGATATGGAAATGCATGAACAAGGATGTCAAGCCATCACAAGACATGGATCTTGTGTTTAAATGCATTTGTTAAGATTTCATGTTGCTCATGCATATATAGTAATGACCTTGTATTTATATTGATGTTCATGCCATGAGATTCATGTTATACACATCATATGTAGTAGATCTAAGGTTTAGACATCCACCACTTTATGTACATGCATGATCATAGGTTCATTTTTGTTTATGTGCTTTATTGATCATAAAAATGAGGTCTTGTTCATGTATAGAGATGCTAGATAGTATATCTCCACATATAGATGGCAAGAACATTGAAAAAGGAAGGACTTTGTTAGATATGAAAAGTTGAAAATTCGGATGAAATGGAAACCCTATCCTAAAGACCTCCAAAATCAATTTTAAACTTATATTTCATAAGAAAAATGAAGGGTATGTGTAATAGATATGTTGAAGGAATTATTTTCATAAGTTTAGATGAGTTTAGGCATGATAAAAATAAGGAAAACAAGAGGTGAAGTTAGGATGAAAAATGTTGACTTTAAATGTGTAGTCAAATTCGTAACTTTGTGTAATGCCTATATAAACACTTAGTATTTAAGTCTAAAATGGATGTTTTATAAGCTAAATGAAGTCCTTAGATAATGTATACATTGAAGCCCCAAATTTTAATACATTAGACTAGATTTCTCTTAAGAAAAATGTAAGAAAAGAAAATTTGGAAAATTCGGATTTTTATAACTAGCTTATTTGAAAACATGTTTACCAAATGAAATATGTGAATTTTTGTGCATGAATGGAGGCCATGACTATTATAGACTTTGAGAACCTAATTTTAGTCAAATAATAAGTAGATTACAAGATTAAAAACCAAAGAAACCCTAAGGAGTATAATGTGGGAGAATAACTTCTTAGAATTAGCCTTTATGAAACTTTCCCCAACACTTAGGAGTTCCTAAAAGTTTATTACTACAAAAATCATCATGACCATGCACAAGTTGAGTTCATTACATGGCATACACATTAGTAGTTCATTCCTAAATCATTCATGCATGAATCACTAACTAGGAACATTTCTTATCAAAAGCAAAGCACATTTTCAAAGATGGATCAATTGCGGGACAGAACTGATCCCACTGTTCCGTGACCCTATTATTTTCAAAACTTGGATTTAATACTTGAATTAGATAGATCTTTCGAAGTAGATGAAGATCGATATAAAGTTTGCGAAATTCCGAGTTAAAATGACCAAGTTATGGCCGTTTTAAGTCGGAACTTCCAAATATAGCGAGAAATCCGAATTCAACTAGTCTAGATGTATAGTTTGATTTAATTACATGGTGAGAATCTCATAGGGATTATTCTTGATTGGTAGGTGATTCCGAGCAGGACGACTCTCTACCACCCGATTATTACTATTAAGGAGTTTGGTGACCCATGGCCGAGTGAGTAACTTCCACTCTCAATTAATGCTTGTGAATGTAATGTAGTGGCACTAGTGATGTAGGCAAAGATAAAAGAAATTGTACAAGCATGATGGGGTATGTGGGAATTATTTATGTTGAGAATTGTTGATATGTGAAATGGAACTTAAGGCATATCGAAACCGGGTGTTAAGATATTGATTGTTTTATTAGAATCATATGATGAATGTCTGCGTATACTTGTTGGTCACTTAAAAGAATCGAATTAATGACTATTCGACTCCGACTATAACTGAGTTCATTCATGTCACAATGGGGTTGGAGCATTTGCATTGGTTGGTTTTTCGTGACCCATAAAACGAATGTGAGGTTAATCGTGATCCATAAAACGAGCTTTTAATCAGTTGACCGTGAGCTTAAACGGCGTCGTACCGCAGGATTCGTTAATCTGCTAACCCGGGATGGAGGGCGCAAGTCCATCCACATATGATTTCCGGTTGGTCATATGTTTGATGATTTCATTTGTATGGTGCATGCACTTGCTTGAATAATCACTTGTTTGAATGATTGTATCTAATTGCGTTATGGAAGTATTACTCACTAAGCTAGTTAGCTTACGCCCCGATAGTGTTTATCTTTTGCAGCATGAGTTTATATGGCTTAGGCCAAGGCAAGCCACAGCGCAGGTACCGGAGATAGGAGTTTCCCATAGAAGTTTGATTCATTTCTTTTGTATAGACTTCCATTGGAAACTAAGGACTCTGGATGACTGTAATAGACTGTTATTCTTTTGCGGGGGAATGCCCCTTAGATTTTGTAAACCTTAAAGATTTATGCGTTTTGATTTATTATCTATGGCTAATGAATGCCTTGTTAAACTGTTAAACTCCATTTGTCGAAGTATTCTATTGTCGTAAGGGAACGCTTTACATCTACTTAAGACTCCCGAAGGCCCCGGTTAGGGAACTCGAGAGTCTTACTTAGTATGTGGCGGCCTGTTAGGAATACCCTACGGGGCGCGTGACAGTTTAGTTAGTATCAGAGCCTAGTTATAAAAC